>CM073603.1:31808094-32408094 GCA_037074985.1 Solanum bulbocastanum | reverse complement strand
TCGCCGAGTGATTCCACGATGCAGAGCTAGATCGCCCAAAGTTATAGACCTGGAGGATGCTGAAGGCTAAGGCAAAAAGGTGATGGAATTGACCAAAGGGCGGATTGCCGAGCTGATCTGCGAGCTCGACTTACCGCGTCGAATGGCCCTTTGCAGCATATTTTTGGCGACTATAAATACGTTGTTGAACATTTAGTTTAGAATCTTGGATCTTTTAATCTATCTTTTATCATACTTTCAAGTTTGAACTCTGAGTATTGAGACAAGTTTTTCCTTAACTTTGAAGAATTGAAGTTTTTCACTTTTGAGAAAATGGAAGTGGATCTTTGAGATTCTTCAATTTGGACCTTTGTAAAGAAAAAATAAATCTTACTCAGTTGATGAAAACTCAATTTGGTAACGATTTTTATCGTTTTGTGATGTCTAGCTAAAACCCTAATTCTTGGGGTGTGATTATGGGTTGATTTAGTTTATGGGTATTGTTATTTGTTAGTTTAAATGCTATTTAGAAGTGATTTCAATCAGTAATTGTGGTTTAAATTAAAGAATTGTAGTTGCAAATGCAGTTCTACCTTCGTGTTTTTGACTTGCTCGGGAGAGAGGTTTTAAAACCAAGATTATTGTTTGATGGTCTGTGGTTATTGGGTTGTCATGGGTTAGCTCGAGAGAGTGAATCCTAAACCCTTTCCACACATTCATCTTGAGAGAGTAAATGTACTAAGGCATTGGTTGTTGTTAATTTGCATGCTTGTCGATGTTCGAGAGAAATTGACTTGATTCGGGGTAAATTATTCAAGAGAAAGTTTACCTCATCTATAGTGTAGCTTATTCACTAATATTCAGCTATTTCCTAACAGTTACAATTACCCATTTGTCTACATTAGCCTATAATTGAATCACATCCCAAGAACCTGTCTCATAATTGTGATTTCGTATTATTTGTTGCTGCTATAGTTGATAATTAAAACCCAAACCCCCTGTTATTTGACATTTATGTCACCCCTTGATTTGAATTATGTTTTTATTCGATAATTTCTATTCCTATGACTGATTTGAGCATATTCGTACTTTCCTATTGAATCTTAAACACGTACCACTCCTAGTGAGATGCGACCTAACTCATTTAGTTGGGTTATATACTGACTAACGATCGTTGACGCTTAGAATTGGATGAAGTGTCTTTGAAATGTCATTAATCAATGCTTAACTTGGATTGTTGCTATGAGTTGCTTTCCTTGACATGACTTATTGAATGTGAATGTTCCTTGTCTATGGTGGCCTCAACGGGATACTTATTATGAATGGTATTATGGGATGCCATTCATACATTGCACAAGTATAACTTAGGGTTTCCTAAGATGATGGTTCTATTATGTTATAATGATTTACATGATGAATATGCTCGTGACTCATATTTTATTTTAAAAGTACATGATGATTCTCAAACTTGTTGAATGCATGGTTTTCAACTAAAATATCCTTTTTAGCATAGTTTTTGCATGGCTATCATACTTAGTGCATTTTGTAGTAACCCATATTTCTTCTACATTTTTACATAGTGTAGGTTTCGGATCTTAAGGTGATTTCTATGGTTCAAAGCTTGGATTGACTATTCTCCAAAGCTATTGGTGAGTCCTTATGATTCGATGATGAGAGAGTTGTTCATTTCTAGTTTTTTTTTCATGTCACTTTATGTTTTAGACTATGTCGAAGGAATGTGACCCTATTATTGATTCAAAGTTATATTAGATGGCCATGTGAGGCAAAGTTAGACTTCCGTTGTTTTTAAATAAAGACTTCGATTGTATGGATAAAAGTTTTTAAATTTCGTACCAACTTTTTATGTATTATGATATGAATACTATAAGGCTTGTATGAGGCTCTTTGAGTCTTATATGCCGTGTCACCTCCGAGGTGTAGGCTTGAGTCGTGAAAAACATGGTATCAAAGCCTTAATATGCATAATTTACCTTATTAGCTTTACCTTCAAAATCCTAGAAGTCAACATTCATGACTACAAGGACTATTCTCAAAGTTTTTACTTCTTGTAATCATCATACATGTCTAGATTACGAGATATTCTAGTCACAAGCTTCATTCTTAAGCAATTCTAATCTAATCTCATCATAAAGGTAAATCTCAATCATTACTAGTCATGATCCATCATATATACTTTAGTCTAATTCAATTCATGTCTATATGCTTTCATTCTTGAATAATTACTATACATATCATCAAATCTAGAAGATCATCTATAAATTCCCAATTTCCCCTTCACAAGGCATAAACCCAAATTACTTCAATTTCATCAATTAACTAGGGTTAGCCATGAAAAACATGTAATATCATCATAATAACATGATTCACTATTAAATCAATCATAAACAAGTAATATCCGCTCAATTGGATTCATACTCAACTTAACCCACAATATTGGAAGGAACCCTAACTTGAATTGGGGATTTCATCTTCACAATTATGGTATAACTAAGGGACTCCATAAATGGAAGAACCCATGAATGAATAAGTTATCATACCTTGATTATAAAGCCTTACTTAGCATGCAACAATGGAGTCTTGACCTAGCTTGATTCTCTTCTTCTTCTTCTTCTTCTTCTTCTTCTTCTTCTTCTTCTTCTTCTTCTTCTTCTTCTTCTTCTACTGCTCCTCCTCCTCCTCCTCCTTCTCCTCATTCTTCTTCTTTCTAGAGAGAGAATTTCTTGGAGGGAATTGGATTCTTTTGGGGGAGTTGAATTAATGTCTATGATCAATGAATTTAGGGGTTTAATAGCTTTATATAGGTGGTCTAAACTCTAATAAAATGACACCAATTAACCCCTATTTAATTTGGGAAAGTTCCCTTAATCCCCAACTTAACTGACTTAATGACCACACTACCTCAACCCACGAGACCACACTGACAGGCCATGAGTCCACCCACGATCAGTGCTGGTCAAGCTTGAGTGGGGTTTTGTGGCTTGGTTTTGGGGCCCTCACCTACGACCCCTCATCCACGGGGCATGGGTCCCCCTCGTGAGTGGACTATTTTTGGGCAGCTTTCTTAGGAAGCCCTAGCGTCCTCTTCAAAGACCCTTGGTTGGTCCTTGGGAAGTCGTACCTTGACGTTCAACCCCGAAACCCCTCATTCTAAGTACGGGAAGCCATATCTACGACTCTAACCCTCACGTTAAGCTCTAGTTTAGCCTCCTAGTTTCTGGGGTGTTACAATATCTCCCCCCTTGGGAACATTCGTCCTCAAATGACGATTCTAAACACCTCTTAAGGAAATGACTCAATATTAGAAGCCCACCATGAATGCAACACATCTAAATGAACATAGATAAAAGAGGGAAACTTCAACTCCAAGACAAACATACTCAATGCAACATAAGGAAGTAGGAAGTACATCGAACAACCCAAAATGCATGAGATTCTATGCTAGTGTTTCTCCATAGATTTCCAAATATTCTTGTCAAATATTATTTGGGTGAAAATTTGGGTGAAATTTCATCATGTGTTTGGCCATAGTATTTAGGAAACATATTTCACTTTTTTAGAAAAATATGATTTATACCCATAAGTTTTAAAAACTATCAAAACTAACCATAAGTTTGTATTACAAGTCAATTGGATCTTCGTTGCAACAAATAACAAGTAGTGTCCATGATACTGGAGCAATATAGTAGTTTGGAATGATTGCAACAAGCATTATTTCTAACATCGTGAAGTAGACAAAGCACATGACTTTGTTACCTTGAGCTGATTATTCATCATTTTCATCAACAACCATATCATCACTTTCATATTCATTGAATATTTCATCACTACTTTGGTGTTCACGTAAAAAATTATGTACTAAAACGCAAACAATTACTATAGAGGGTATTTTTGTAAAAGATAAAAATTTAGTGTAAAATTTTAATTTTTAAAAGATCCCAAATAATGAGATTTGACCCAAATACTAGAAAACACTAGTATTTGGGAATTTGGGATATTTGCCAAAAAATTTGCCAAATAATGACAAATTGTATGGACAAACACTATTTGCCAAATTTTTCTCCAAATATTACTTGGGAAATCTATGGCCAAACGGGTCCTATATCTACTCATATTCAAGGAGGAACTACCATCTTCAAACTAAAACATGCTCACATATGGTCATGGAGCTCATATGCAATTTACTCTAAAAAAAGCATTCATTTAAGGAGGAATCTCTAAACTCTGAACTAAGGCATGCTCATCTATTCATCTCATGAAGTTCTATAGGCAACTCTACTCAATGCACTACAACATGAGGAAAAACAATGCATGTAAGTCATTTCTATCAAGTTTTAAGCTTTTTCCTGAACATGCATATAAAGAAATCATGGCCACACATAAACACACAATGACCTTGCTATATTGGCACATCATCTCCCCCTTGGGAGTAGGCCTAGGTGGACTTTCTAACCACCATCACTTTTAATTCTAACGTCGGATCAAGTTATCACTAAGTTTCACATCTTTCACATAAGAGGATTCTAAACCAAGTCGAACAACACTTCTACCCCCTTTAGAGGAGTCTACTAACCCAGCACATCTAGGCATTACTTAAACACCCTATTCATCAAATCTATCCACATACCCCAAAACTCATCATGACTAAGTCGGGTTCTACCATCAATAAAACGATAACAACAATGCAGCCCGTTCATACTAAAGACAACATCACAGTCTAGCATATCATGTACTATCTAGTCACATATCCATAATTGGTATCACAACCAACATTTTCTCCCTCAATCCTTGTAGCATGAGCCCTTCAAGTTGTCATATCCTTAAGACCATCGGATAAGGAGTAAGAGAGATACCTTATAGAGTTAAACTCTATGGCACGGCTTAGAGAATCAAGAAGTGAAGTTTCCTAAACATCCAATAGTCTCCTATTCATAAATGTGGCGCGCTTCACATTTATGAACAAGACTCTGTTAGACGTGGTTTGAGACATCCAAAAACCATTCTAAACCTTGTGCTCTGATTACCAAGTTTGTCACGACCCAGGGGTACACCCTAGATGTAACATGGAACATAAAACTCTGAAAGCTCCATGTAAGCCACTTAGCGTATCATAACATAAGATAATAGAAAAGTACGAAAATATAAAACATTTTCAATACAATCGTAGTCTCAGAAAACGAAGCGGAACTCTTTAACTTTGTCTCAAACCATCTAATACATGAAAGTCTTTGAGGCACAAAATATACAATAACTCTAAACATAAAATGAAATATAAAGGACATGGTACTCAAGCCCTCGAATGCTTTGAGGACTTACCAAAACTTCTCTTCTTGATCTACTATGAACCTAGCCACGAGGATGGAAGTCAATATCACCAAACCCTACATTTGATAAGAATGTAGGCAAAAGTATGCGTTAGTACAATAATGTACTAAATATGATGGCTAGCATAAATGATCAACATAAGCATATAACGGGCATTAGTCAACATAAGCTATATACCATCATTGTAAGAGACAATAACATAAGTCATTAGCATAAGAGACATCATCATAAGACATCATAAGCGTAACCAATGCACCTAGTTTAACATGACATAAGAGAAACACTTCATAAGCCACCTCAAGGCAAGTTTGTGCTATGCATAAATAAGACCCCATAATCCCACTCATGCTAAGCAAGTCACTTTAGGCTCTCATTCATATTTATCATCTGTTATTCTCATAGTTAACTTATTTCTCATAGACAAGAGAAATCACCTTTAGTCATGCATGTATTGAAAGAGCTTTTCAAGCTATAGTCCAAACTATTCATGCTCAGATTTCATAGCTCATATTCTCTTTACTTATTCTTAAGACATGGGAACTCACCTTTCTATGTCTATCATAAGGGCCAATGAGTATACACCTCTCTATGTTTATCATAAAGGCCAAATGGGTATTCACCTCTTACTTTACATGTATAGTCATATGTATTCACCTCCATAACTATTTTAGGGAAACATAGGTATTAGCCTCCATGCCCTACCATTATATGATTTAGGTATTCACCACCACATCATTACATGAGGATAATAGGTATTCGCCTCCATGATCAACATAAAGGTTAATGGGTATTCACCTCTTGCCTTACTATAAAAGTTATATATTAAGGGTAGTCACCACACACTTCTCATATCATGACATGGGTAATCAACTCATGTTTATCAAATTAGGAATAAGGGAATTCACCTCATATTAATCTCTATAAAGGTCTTTGGGGGAATCACCACAACCTCATCAAATTTCATAGTCCTTGGACTTAGATTCATTTTAGGTGAGCAAACCTTTCAACCTAGAATCATTCTATGTGAGAGAACCTTTCATATCCTATCATATTCATCCATAAGTGTGTATATGAGAATATCCTTTCACAAAACAACACCATATCATGATCATAGACACTTCACTCTCAAAGTGTTCATAAGGCATGTACACAAATCTCATTATCATGTATAATATCATATCTTGCCCTTTCAAGGGTCAAGTCTCATACCAAATCACCACATATAAAATTACTACATTAGACATGGATACTATCATAACTCAAGTAATTTTATCACTTCATACAATCTATCATTCATAAGGTAGATTAGGTAGGTAAAGGCCTTCCACCATAATTCTATCCATTAATCTTCTATTCTCATGTAGACTTTACTTTCAAAGCCTTAACATACATAATTCACCTTATTAGCTTTACCTTCAAAACCCTAACTGTCAACATTCATGACTACAAGACCTACTCTCAAAGCTTTTACTTCTTACAATCATTATACATATCTAGATTACAAGATATTCTAGTCACAAGCTTCATTCTTAAGCAATTCTAATCATATCTCATCATAAAGGATAAATCTCAATCTTTACTAGTCATGATCCACCATATATACTTTAATCTAATTCAATTCATGTCTATATGCTTGATTCTCTTCTTCTTCTTCTTCTTCTTCTTCTTCTTCTTCTTCTTCTTCTTCTTCTTCTTCTTCTTCTTCTTCCTCTTCTTTTTCTTCTTCTTCCTTTTCCTCTTCCTCCTGCTCCTGCTCCTCCTCCTCCTCCTCCTTCTCTTCTTCTTCTTCGATGAGGGAATTGGGTTTTGTTGGGTGACTTGAATTAATGTCTAGGATAAATGAATTTAGGGGTCTAATATCTTTATATAGGTGTTCTAAACTCTAATAAAGTGACACCACTTAACCCCTAATTAATTTGGAAAAGTTCCCTTAATCCCCAACTTAACCGACTTAATGACTACACTACCTCAACCCACGAGACCACCCTGACGGGCCATGGATCCACCCATGGTTCGTGCTGTTCAAGCGTGGGTGAGGTTCTGTGGCCTGGTTTCGGGGCCCTCACCCATGGGGTGTGGGCCCCTACGAGGTGTAGGTCCCCCTCACCCTTGGTTGGTCCTTGGGGAGTCGTACCTTGATGTTCAATCCCGTAACCCCTCATTCTAAGTGTGGGAAGCCATATCTACTACTCTGAGTCTCACGTCAAGCTCTAGTTTAGCCTACTAGTTTTCGGGGTGTTACAACAAATAGGCCTCACACAGACAAAATAAGCAACTCAATACTTACCAACCTCTAAAATTCATACTACAACTCATTTCATAGTTGACTTCTTAAGAGAGATTAACTACTCATTTCAGTCTAAAAGAGGGATACCCAAACCTACCTCGAAGGCCAAAACTTCACCTGAACAATTCTTTCAGAGCACTTCCTCTACCAAACAATTACCGAAACAATCCCCAACTATCAAGAATGAAAAGGTTTCATCAAAAGTAGTCCAATAATACCCATAATGGCAAGATTAGGTATCGGAGGTAAAATAGTCCAAAAATCACTTCAGAAATCAGAAGGGTAAAATAAGTTTTTTATAATTTGCAAAACACAATCTACAATACGAGAGGAACTCGCGGTACAGGCTCAAAATCAAGAAAATACCAATTTTTCAACTTAGGGAGAAAACCCCAAAATCCACCTTGAAATCAACATTTAAAAAAACTTTCGGGTGATAAAAATTCAAGGAATCAACAAAGAATTGGTAGAGAAAGCTTACCCACATGAGTATTCACAAAATGCTGTCAAGAAATGACCTCTTTAAAATCCCAAGAGTTTGTAAATGATGTAGATAAAAAAAATGGGAAGAATCCTAAAATTTGGGTTTTCATGAGGTACAAAATACTCATCGCGATTGCGAGTCACTAACTCTCGTGATCACAAGGAACACAAAGACAACACATTGCAAACGTGATCATATTGGCTATAATCGCGAAGGTACAGAGGGGGACTTTTCGTGAACGTGAACCCCCTGGCCGTGATCGCGAAGGCAAGAAGGGTGACCCATCGCAAACGCGAACCCATCCATAATGATTGTGATGGTCTACCATACCTGCCCCAGAATCTGAAAAACCAATAGTTAAACTCAAGGAATAAGATTCCGAACGGATCCTCAAAAATCGTTCGAGGCTCGATAAAAATAAGCTAGACATGTTACCCCCACTAAATTCGACATTTCAGACTCAATGAAATTTTTGAATTTTCGAGAATAGGTCAAATGAAAGAGTTACCCTCCCGAACCACTCTTTAGGCTTAAAACTCAATTTATCTCCTAAACACCAAACACTCAACCTAAGGCATCAGAACACTGACCAACCATCTAACTAGCTCAAACTCGGCGTTTCGAACGCAATGGAACTGACAAAATCTCTATCCAATACTCGAAACTCAAAATATTGACCAAAGTCAACCATACCAATAAAACTCAACTCAAAAGGATCAAAATCACCAAAAAGACACCCGATCACATCGGGGACCACATCAACCGTTCCTGTAACACAAACTAAGCATGGAAACATTAAGGGGAAGGACAAAATGGTTATTTCATAATTAAAAGCAATTTTACAAGAAATGAGACATTACAAAAAAGGTTTATTATTTAATTACATTTTAATTTCATATAAGAGTAAAATAATAATTTAACGTTTTACTTTGAGAGCTTTCCACTTCTAATAACATATGATATGGTGAACGGAAAGGATATTCGCAAAAAATGTACTTTGAATAATGTAAATTTTATCAGTGACGGTCAATACTGTTATAAATCCATTGAATAGTGCATTCTCCATTTGATTTCTTAAAAAATTAATTGGATTCATGTATGTATAATTCCAAGGTGTTATGAACCTTGGTGGATAACTATGTATCTACTTATTTGGATTTTAACAAGGTGACTTTTGGGAGTGATATCCCAACATTATAAATAGAGATATCATTCACCATTGTAAGACACAGTTGAATAAGAAGAAAAGTCTTCTCCTTCATCTACTTATCTTGTCTTCTTCTCTTTATAGCTATATGTTCTGAGCTTAATTTTATAACACATTTAATAACGAACTGTTTCTAGTTTTAATTTTGTTCACCACATCATCCAAGTTATATATATATATATATATATATATATATATATATATATATATATATATATATATATGTTGAATTTTATACCAATGATTTGATGGTGACGATAAAAAGGAGTAGATAACAAAACAAAGAAAAAGAAAACCAAAAAATATGATGTTAATTCGTACAGTAATTCTAGACATATGCTATATATGTTATTTTATTAAGATGCTAGAGTACAAAGGTATGTTTTATTTACATATTAAGTTTTACTTTATTTAATAAGTTGATTTAAGGTTGCAGATGAATCACCGAAAAGGAAATTCACTATGGAAGATTAGATACACCTATACTCATGTGGCAAATGGTGAAGGGAGACGAACTTGTGATATACAAGAATAATTTTCTTTCATGTCTTATTGAAATTTAGTTCACTTATTTATATAGAATAATAAAATGATAATATTTTTGAAGTCTCATGTGTGAGTTCTATTTATTAGTTGAAGGGTAAGACGATGGATTCAAGTTTCATCGCACCAAGGGGGTAAGACATCGATTTGAATTTTGGTGCACCATGATGATAAAATATTGGGTTCAAGTTTCATAAAACTTTGACCTAACAAGCTTTTATATGGATAAGACATTGAGTTTTAGTCTCAATGCACCATAGTGATGATAAAATGATGACTAAGGCAAAAATAATATATTTTTGATGAAAAGTCTTGAAATTTGTCCCATTGAATTTGCTCCATTTCCTAAAGTGAATGTCGTAGCAGTATATGATAAGTTTGAAATCTGCCCAATTGCTCCTTTCTATCGTATGAATGTGGTAGCAGTGAATAATAAGTCTGAAAGACGACAAGTGATTAAATGTATGAATAAGGGCGTGAAAGGACAAAATTATAACAGTCATCATTGTGGAAATTATGAAAGGAAGAACACTATGAGTTCTCCAAATAGTCCTTCAAAATGTGAAGGTAATTTTTATTATCAAAATGGTATGAAAGGTCATTGGACTTGTGATTGGTTGTCGACTCAATAATTTGACAAGTTTATAAATCCTCCATCAAAAGAAAAGAAGGTAAAGTGATGGTACACTTGACCTTTCAAAGTGATGTTGAGGTGTACCATGGAAATATGATAACTTCTTGAAAGTGAATGTGGTAAAATATAAAGAAAAAAATAATGAATAAGAACATATTCATTATGGTTGAAAATATGCCACAACTCACCTCAACGGGAGGTTTGAGAGAAACAAATAATTTTTATTTGGCAAGAATGATCAATGATCGTATACGTTTATACGTCACAAATATTATGGTATTTTTATTGTGAACTACCAAAAGGGCAAAATAAAGAAATAATTCTTGCCTATAAAGGTTGTGGCTATGACCAAAATAATATTATTGTGTGGCAATACAAATTTGTCATTGGTTGTGTACCTATGGTACAACAAAAGTAAAGCAAGAAACATGTCTTGCTCGTAATAATTTTGACAATAATAATATAATTTTCTCCTTGAAGGAGATGTTCACCATATGGATGGTGTCATGAAATATGTGATAGTACACAAAATTAATTGAAAGCTCTAACGAGTTGTGTTCTTACCCGAGGAATAATATTAGGGTTGTAGTAAGTCTCCAAAGAAACTTTTTAAGTTTCGGATGAATTGAAAAGAAATATTGAGACTATAAATTATGAAAAGATTTAATATCTTCAGATTACTACAATGGAAACGGGTTATAAATATTTATGTAAAAAATTACCCATTTTTCCCTCTTGTTTATTGAACATAAACATAGCATATTGATGGAATCACATGCAAAAGTAAACTATAAGTGTACTGAAATAAAGATCAGTTGGCATGACCGGTTGACCATTCTGATTTAAATTTGATGGAAAAGTAATTGAAAATTCATATGGGTTATATGATGAAGAAATAAAAAATTCTTCACGAATTCTCTTGTGTTGCTTGTTCTCTAATAATATGAGCATTGTACCTACTAAGGTTGAGATTGTACTCCCTCAGATTTTTGGAACATATAAAAAGGTGAATATGGGCCCGTTTACCTGTCATGTGGATCATTTGCAACTATATGATAGTTGCATCTATGCTATGGTTACATGTGCTTTGTTGTCAACTTACAAATTGGTGTTTGTAAGGTTGTTTTGCTCGAATTGTTAAATTAAGAGCACAGTTCCAAACTATGAAATTATACTGATAATGCTGGTTGGTTTAGCAAAAATTGTATGCCTCCAATTATAGCTAAACCATTAGTTATGAGAAAGAATCTCCCAAAAAGAAATTTGGTATGAGATGAATTTATTTAACCTGTAGCAGCACTTGTACGCATCAAGCCAACAAAGGACCCCTATCAAAATTGATTCAAGGTTAGGAACCAAATGATTTTTATCTAAAACGTTGAATGTGCAGTTATGATTTAATTGCTCCACACACAATGATGAATTCCCAAATGATGTTGGGATGAATGTTAGATTTTCTAATATTAGAGGGAGAGATGATTGATACCTGAAAATTATATGTGAGGTGAATTATGAATTGCCTAGATCCTCGTTAAAAAATAATAATAATGTGAACTTGAAGTTCAAGCAATAATTCTTTTGTATGATGTTGCAAATCTATTGCAAGATAAATTTATTGACCCTGTGCTATAATTAAACTGCAAATGCTCCAATGAGAAGTCCTTGAAGGAGAAAGTCTATGATACTTCTGAAGCGTAATAGACCAATCGGTTCCAAATGTAAAATTTCTTGAAGAAGGAGAGGAGCAAATGATAAATATGGTCATGATAATGAGGCAAGTGCTATAAAAGAGCACCATCACATAACACTTCATAAAACCTTAGAAAAGGTTCAGGTACCTAAAAAATGAAGAGATCTCGATAAGTTATGTCATATTGGAATCGATATCAAATAACCGTCGACAATATCTTTGATATGAAGTAGTGCTCAATGATATAAATTTTGACGAGGATTTTGAATTCAAATCTGTCATATGGTGTGGACAGATAAATGATTGGCTAAGTAAAATGCATAATTCAAGTATATTTTGTTTCACTTAGAAAAGTGATGTTTTGGATTGATAGTTCATAAATCAAGGTATAATGTCAATGGAGGAACAAATAAATTATTATGCGATGGTATGATCGTCAGATATCAAGTATAGCTTGTGCCTTGGGGCATAAAGGTTTGTCGCAAAAATTCTGATATTATTGGAGTTGTTTTCTCCTATGGTGGATGCAATGAGATTTGTTTTGATCTGACAATATATGAAAACTTTAATGCATATAATGAATAATTATCATGTCTAGCTAGACAATACTAAAGGTTATATGAAAATCCTTGAAGCAATCAAGGTGTCTGAAACATACAAAAGTTTGAAAGAAACTTTTACAATAAAGCTTCAAGAATCCTTATATGAATTGAAACAATCAAGGAAGAAAGGGTAAAAAAAAAAACCCTAATTGTCCTTGCATTTTTATGAAAAGGTCATGATCTAAATTTGTTATAATAGTTGTGTTTGTTGATGACTTGAGCATTATTAACACTCTTAAAAAGCTTTCAAAAGCCATCGAGTGTTTTAGAAGAGAATCTAAAATGAAAAGATCCTAGAAAGACAAAATTTTGTTTTGACCTATTGATTGAGAATTTGACGAATGAAAAATTTGTCCATCAATCAACATACACAGAAAAGTTTTGATGCGATTTTATATGGATAAATCACATTCATTGAGTACCCCAATGATTATGAGATCGCTTGACGTAAATAAAGATTCACTTTGATCTCAAAAGAAGGATGAAGAGCTTCTTGGTGATGAAACTCCATATCTTAGTGCAATCAGGGAACTAATGCATCTTGCTAACAATACTCGACCAGATATCTATTTTGCAGTAAGTTTAATGGCAAGATTCAGTTTCTCCCCAACAAAAAGACATTGAAATGGTGTTAAACACATACTTGAATATCTTCGAGGGACCATACACATGGGTTTATTCAATTCCAATGAATCCAAGTCAGAATTGATTAGTTACGTAGATGCAGAATATTTATCTGATCCACATAAAGCTCGGTCTCAAACAAGCTATTTGCTTACATGTGGAGGCACAATAATATCTTGGTGATCAATGAAGCTAACATTGGTAGCCACTTCTTCAAACCATGCAAAAATAATAACCCTCCATGAAGCAAGTCGAGAGTGCATCTGGTTGAGATCAATGACACACCATATTCAAGAAATGTGTGGTTTTTCTTTGAAAAAGAAAATACCAACCACAATGTACGAAGAAAATCAACTGCAATTGAAAATGCCCATAAGATGACTATTGTTATGAACAAGTTGAATGAGAAATTCACTTGCAACAACGAGGTCACAAATAGTGATTTTCAAGCATTTATTTGGCTAGGCTCAAAGCCTCTTCATATCCATGAAATCAGAAAATGATATATCAAAATGAGTTCAATGATGCAACATCTTTGTGAATGTGATTTCATCACAAAGACACTGCCAATATTTGAGAAGTTGGTATATACGATTGGATACACATCATGAGAAATTAAGCGATTGATCAGAGGGGCGTATAATACGAGTTGCACTCATTTTTTCTTGACCAAGGTTTTGTCCCACTAGATTTTCATGACAAGGTTTTTAATGAAGCAACTAATAATGCGTATCAAAAGATCATATGTGTACTCTTTTTCCTTCACTAGGATTTTTCCCACAGGATTTTTTCTAGTAAGATTTTAACGAGGCACATTATCTGTGGATCATCCAAGGGGGAGTGTTATAAATCCATTGAATAGTGGATTGTCCATTTGATGTCTTAAAGAATTAATTGGATTCATGTATGTATAATTTCAATGTGATATGAACCTTGGTGGATAACTATGTATCTACTTATTTGGTTTTTAACAAGGTGACCTTTGGAAGTGATATCTCAACACTATAAATAGAGATATCATTCACCATTGTAAGACACGCTTGAATAAGAAGAAAAGTCTTCTCCCTCATCTACTTATCTTGTCTTCTTCTCTTTATAGTTATATTTCTGAGCTTGATTTTATAACAAATACTATGTAGTTGTCTTATTTTTAGGTTACTACTAAATAGTTGTTGTTATCTATTTTACCTTTTAATGTAAAATAAGTTATACTATCAGTGTATAGAGGCTATACTTATTAATGGAAATTGATATACAAGCACAGCAAAATAATGAATTATTTAGGATAGCTCTTATGACATGTATGTATACTCGAATCGTATCTTTTTACATATCAACAAAGAATGAATGCTCAATTCAAATAGAATAAAATAAAATTTTAATTATGCTTTCTAGCTATTTCAAGTTGTGGCAAAGTCAAATTTATCTAGAGGATTTAATTGAGACTTTATTTTTTATAAACGTAAATTACATGATAAGTTAGAAATTATTCAATTATGATTTTTTTATAGTTTAAAACGCCTGATATCTTTTAAAATCAAACATACAAATTGATGATTTAAGTTTTGAGTTATGACAAAAGAAAAATCGTTGAACATTATATGAAGAAAACATATAAGGAAGAAGCTATACATATTGTTGAGCACCTACAATTTGTTTTCACCAAATTAAAAAAGTGCCTTTGACCATGCTTTCTTTGAAATCTCAAGGTGATAGCAAGTGCCATATATTATTTGATTTGAATAAATATCATTTTATATAAATTTATCGCTTTGTTACCGTTCATACAGAGAACTTACCCACACATGCATAAAAAGCCATTGAAAAAAATAAGAAGAAAAAGAACTAACAAGGAGCAAGCTATGAAGAAAAAATTCTTTTTAGAAAAATACAGTTATTTAAGGGAAAGGACATAAATACCCCTTGAGTTATGATCGTAATTTCAGAAACACATTTTCTTTACGTGTGTTATCAATTGTATATATGACCATCGTAATATGGAAATTGTATATATGACAATCATGCTTGTTTCGGAAAAAAGGGTGTGATGTATTTTTGTATACAATAATTTGTATATTCTATTAGTTATATACAAATTACTGAAGTTATGTATATATTGAGTTGTATATTAATGTAATATATACAAAGTCGTATGAGACAGTTGTATACATTTTATGAATTTGTGTAATTTTTGTTAATTTTGTATATGTAATATATTTGTATATGAGCATATGCAAATGAGTGTAATTTTTTTTTATTAATGATTGAACTGATTGTATAAAATTCATATGACAATTTTATATATGATATTCATGCATGATTTGACAAAAAGGGTGTGTTGTCATTTCTTAATTGTTGGTGTAATTTGTTTGTATATATGTTTGCGTAAGGTTTGTCTATTGTGTCGTGTGCATACTTAATTTTGTATATGTATTATTTTTGTATATAAGCATATGTAAAGTGATTAAATTGTTTGTAAATTCTACAGAAAATGTCTTCATTGGCTATTTTGGTGATGCATTCTTGAAAATGGGACGATACAAATTGTTACGTTGATTATACTATGGAGGGTATAGTGTTTAAGGAATAATTAACGTTTCTTGAGTTTTATACAACAATATTGCGACACAGATTGGTGTTGATGTGAATAAGAAGATATTGAAGATTGAGTATAAGGTTGAAGAAAGAAAAAAATCATTGATTATACACAATGACATGGGTGTTAGGGTGTACGTAATGCTTAAAAAGTCTAACAGTGATTTAAACAAATTTTCAATTTGTATAACTATTTTGGATTTCTGTAATAGACAGAATCAACTGTGCCGAAGTTCATCAGATGAAGAGATGGGGTGTTGGAGACAATTGCAGAAAATGGTTCACAGAATATGACCGTTGCTAAATTGGAAGAAAAAAATGTTGCATTTGTATCGATCGATACAAATGGGGTGATTTCAGATAAATCTAACAAACATGTTGAAGTTGATCAAGTATAGAAGGACAAATCAATTTTGAATGCAGTTATGGAGAAATATGCAATTGCAAAAAGGTTTCAGTACATGACTGCTAGGTCAAATTCAATCAGGTAATGTATTTCAATACTGTCTTTTTTAAATGTATGAATTAATTTTTTGTATAATACAAAATAAGTTTGTATATTATATATATTGATTAAATGTGATGAAATTATCATGTAGTTATACGCTGGAATGTTATTTCGAGGGATGTGAATGGTTAACGAAGGCATCGATATCAACGAATCTGGAATGTTCAAAATTCAAGCATTCAACACAGAGTATACATGATAAAGTTTATTCACAAAGACAGGCAACTAGCAATTTGATTGGAGGGATTGTGCAACCAATTTTGGCAAATCACAAGCGTAAATATACACCATCTGACATTAAAAAGGAAGTTAAGATTGATCTTGAAGTTGGTGTTAACTATATATTGGCTTGGAGGACTAAAGAGAAAGCTTTGAAATCTTTGAGGGGTACACCAATTGGATCGTATGCAAAATTACCTGCTTATTTGTATATGATGAATATAACTTACCCAGGATCTCATATACGTAAAAAGAGTACTAATAATGAGTTGTTGTATCTATTTGTTGCATTGAATTCATACATGGATTTATGCACTGTAGAGTAGTTGTTGTGGTGGATGGTAGTCACCTGAGAGGACCATATAATGGGACATTTGTCGCAGCAAGCACGTCAGATGGTGCATGCATATACATAAATTGATATATATGTATGTACGTAAACAATTGTATATTTACGATTTAGTATACATATTTGTTATGAAAAATAAATTGCATACTGATATAATTGTAGGACATATATTTCCACTAGCGTATGGCATTATTGATTCAGAGAATGATGCTGCTTGGACATGATTTTTTGAGCAACTTACAGAAGCATATGGTGAGAGGAGTAATATGTGTGTTGTGTCAGATAGAAATGAGAGCATTATAAAGGCTGTTACCAAAGTATATGATAATGTACTACATTATACTTGTATGTGGCACTTATGAAATAATGTTCAGAAAAGGTTTAGAAAATCTCATGAGAAGTTAACTGGTGTATTTTATTCAATGGCAAAGGCTTGCATGCAAAACGAATTTGATATGCTAATGGATACAATAGAGGAGGTAGATATAAGAGTTAAAGAATATTAGGAGTTAGCTGGATATGATAAGTGGATTCGGTCTTATGCAGAAGTCCATAGGGGGTGGCACATGACATCGAGTATTGCTGAGAGTATAAATGTTGCACTTGTTTCAGAAAGGAAATTGTCTATCTTTGAATTTCTAGAGGAGGTGAGGCTAATGTTTGGAAGATGGAATCATGACTAAAAGAAGGAGGCAACATGCACATTTACACCACTGATTAAAAAATATCATGAAATACTAACAGATAATGAAGCAATGAGCCCAAGAATGACGGTAATATTTATGAATAATTGTATGATTAGTAATGTATAAATAATTTATTGTATACTACATATTAATATATATTGATTATCTTTTATTTTCATTGTATATATGACCAGGTTGTACCGTCTACTGAATATGTGCACAATGTTAATGATGATGGAAGATATTATGTAATCTGTCTTAGGAAAAAACTTGTACCTGTGGGAGATTTCAATATGAGGAAATACCTTGTGAACATGCTTGGGATGTATTGAAGTGCAAAAGCCTACCACCAGATGACTATTGCTCTGATTTATACAAACCGAAGACTATGTTGAAGACCTATAACATGCCTATACATCCTTTACCGGATGTAACTGAATGAATAATACCGAAAAACATACATGATGATCAAGTATTACCTTTGAAATTTAAAAGACCTCCTGGAAGGTCAAAGAAGAAGCCTTGTGAAAAAACAACAAGATAATTATTGAGGACTAAGGGAAAAAATACATGCGGCACTTGTGGAATGACATGTCACAATAGGTGTTCATGTAGGAATAAGCCGCAAGATACTTAGGGTGTAATAACTTTTTTTTTTTATGCAATGGAATTGAATAACCTACGTGAATACGTTTTAATTTTATACAAACTGATTTGACTTGCTTTAATCTGTTGATTTATGACTTAAATTGCATATTATCTTTCTATATTCGATTTGGTATACTTCGATGAATTTTTTCTATTGAATCATGTGATTAATAAGTAATATTTTGTTAATTTTACAATTATTACTTGCAAAATGTATGTGTGTTCTATACTAAACTCTTTAATGTACAGAAAGTTTATATACAAATGTAATTAAAATGAATATGAATTTTTAGATTAGTGTACCAAATATTTAAAGTAATTATTGTATACATATACAAGTAACTGTATATGTATAAGGAGAAATAGGAATATATAACTTGGTTATACAAATACCTCAAGTAGGTTTGTATTTAATAACTTAAAATGCAAAAACATGTGATTTAAAACAAACTATTATACAAATAATTTGTATATGTATAAATAAAAATAATTGTACCAATTTTTTAAAAGTAATTACTCATATACCTATATAACTAGTTGTATATGTATAAATAAAAATATGAATATAGCACTTGAATATATACATATACAAATACCTCGAGCAGTTTTGTATATAATAACTCAATATACAAATAACTATATACGTAATATTCAATTATTATAATATCAAAGAGATCTAAATTTTATAATATACAAATATGTTGTTTTAACACTGTCTAAATTTTATATTCTAACAAATCCTTTTAGTGAAAAATTACTAAATATGTTTGTATATTAATATATGCAATGTGAATGTATATAGACACTTAAAAAAGAAAAGAAAGTGTAATATGATTTGTATAACATCATAATGATTGTTCAAAAAACAGAATCATATTACCAAATAACAAAAAAAAAATCTAACATAAAATTGTTAACTTAAGACAAAAATTGAATCTGCCTACTTAACAAAAAACATGTTACGAATATACTCCACAATTGTTATGAAATAATAAACAAAAAATTGTCGATTGTTATTATAATACTTAAACTGTAACTAAATTCAATGAAATTTCAACTTACAAACAATCATCTGGTTGTTGGGGTATGCCTTTGACATATACAATGTCAAAGGAATCATATATAATATGACCTTGGTATCGCGGGTGAGTTTAAATGTCCAAACCTTTCTTCTGATAAAAATCAGACTTAACAAGATACATCGGGATAAGCTGTGCATACTTCTTGATGTGATTAACAACATATGAATGGTGAAGTGAATTGTTGATTGAATCGTACACCTTTATACAACGATCGTTGAAGGATATAACAATCAAAACCAATGTAACCTACCCTTCACATTGACAGGGATGAATACATCATCAACTGTGTGCCATGGTGAAAAAGCATGCATCTTGTATCCATTGATGTAGTCAACAATCATCTCTTCTAATTCTTCCTTAGATGAGGCACATTCGGTTTCATAATATGCATTCCAGGCATTTTGTATCACAGTGTTGAAATTGCTACATAGATTTGTGAATTTATATGTGCTACTGTTGGAGTACTTGGCCTTTTTCCTTATGTAGTAGAATATGACATCTATGTGCTGTGATAAAATAAGTAATAATTGTATAAGTTGTACATTATACAATTTCATATTATTTATACATTTTTAAGAAATAAAATAAGAGACATACAGAGTCATCAATCAACTGGCGCTCAAATCAAATCTTGTAGAACCAATTCTTATCGACAATTGTATCAACACCAAAATTAATCATGTTTGGTAATGTTGCCTTCCCTTTCTTGTAGCGATCCTCACTGTTGTTCCCACACATAAAATAATTTAAAATTAACTAGACATCTTTAACGAACTAATTAAAAGAAAATTGTATATAATATAAATAAATGGTTTACTTTTTGTAATGCTTGACGAGTAAGTTTTCTACAAAGAAGACTCTTCCGTACTAGACAGTGAAACAAATGGATATTTCAGATAAAAAATTACTGAATGCTGTGACGAACTATCTGAAAAGTATAGAATATAAATATCTACTACATACATTATGGTTAATATACAAAATATAAATATAACATAAATAACTGATGCATACCCGCATCCGACTCGAATGAAGTCATGTATGGAAATGTATTGAATGGACCTGGGCGTCTAGTCCTAACAACTGGTAGTGGTGTTTCTTCAGCTACAACTTGTTGTTGTAATACAAGATTTTGCAGTGTGTTCATACTTGGAAAAAGATGGTCTGACAATTCAGCTTGTGTCTGAGTTACAACTCTGTCCGAATTTAAATAAGAAATATATACCATTTGCCTCTCTTGCATCTGCAATAAGCTCATCAGATCGAGCAATGCATTTGTCATCAAAATGTACCTAGATATCTGAATTTATTGCATGCTCCTTTCGAGCATAGTGCTGAATCCAACATTACTTAATCAAAGAGGGCATTATCACGCTGATCTTCCACATTAGCATCCAACATGTCTTGATCCAAGAGGGAAGTATCCTGATTTGGATCTTTCAGGTTATCTCGCTACTTAACAGCAAAAGACCACTTAGATATCCAAAAAATTATTTATATACAAAACTTTCTAAATTTTTAAATCTATATAAATATGGAAAAAATGTGGAATGTATATGTAGATGCTGATTAGGATTATTTTGAGCATTTAGTGTTTTTGATGACACATTGAAATTTATAAATAATACCTCGTGATCTTTCAATTCAGTTGAATGACCTATAGGCTGAATTCGAGCACCTATTTGTGGAGAGTGAGTAGGTGAATGATGAAAACTCGCGGTATGCGTTTCTTGTATGACATCAACAACACTAACCTGGAAATGTATACATTATACTGGAATATAATCTAAACTATTCGATATACAAATAAGTGAGATGTTTGTATACATATCAAAATGTGATCTAAATTATATATCTATATATATATATATATATATATATATAGAAACAACTGAAATATTTGTACAAGTTTACTGAAATTTAATTTAAATTAGCTTATATCTATAAATAACTGAACTTGGATTAACGTATATACAAGTAATTTCATTTCAATATGTATATTAATGAATTAATATACAACAACTTATTATAATAAAGATGTATAACTATATACAAATATTACCTCTTGATCTTTCAATTTGCTTGATTGACTTGGTGGCTGAATACCAACATCTGGTGGTGGAGAGTATGTGGGTGAGTGATGAAAATCTGCGGTGGGCGATTCTTGAGGATCATTAACGACATTTACCTGAAAAATAATTATACAACTTAAATTTGTAAAATGAATAGTTATCGATTTTCGAATGCTTCAAATTCATCACGCGAAATGGTGGTGCCTGATGACTTCTTGCTTTGGGCCATTTCTGTTGTGTCTTGTACACTTTTTCGCTCCACATGTTTGTTGGTGTGTGACGTACCAGCATCACTATGTTTCTCAACAGTGTTGATATTGGCTGATTGTGATCGTGTTGCTTGACGCGGCATTTGTCTTCTTGGAGGTAGTTTAATTGCCTTTGGTGAAGACTTCTTTGGACTAACAAGGACATATTGTTTTTTCTTTTTCTTAACAGGATATGAACGTTCGACGACTTTCTCTTTTCCTTTTATGCTGGTTATGACAGGAGGATGTTGAAAATAATTGTCCGAGTCTATAACTTTATTGTGATCAAAACACTCAATCTGCGGGTCTGATGAAATTGATTGGACTGTTGAAGGATTTTAATTTCCATCGTTGTTGGCTCAATATTTCTGAAAGTTATCTGCATAAACATGAAAAATTGTAAGTTAAAATAACCAAAATGTGATATACAAATGTGTTAGATTATTGTACTAAATCTTTTAAAGTAATTGTTGTATACATATACAACTATTTATATATGTATAAATAAAAAAATATAACCCAGTTGCATTAACAGAACAACATTATACAAATATGAATATATCACTTTAATATAAAAATATACTAATACGCCGAACAAATTTGTATACAAAAACTTAATATACATATAACTATATACATAAACTTCAAGCAGTTTATGCATATATCATAAAAGATACAAATACCAATATACAATTGTGATTTAGGCAGGAAGTATAGATAGACTTCAAATAATTTTGTATACACGTAAACAAAATATACAAATTACTGATACAACAGTTATTGAAGCAAGAAATATACAAATATACAAATATGTAAATACAAATATGATATAACGAGATCAAATACATATACTTGTGTAATTTTGGTGATGTGTCTACCTTGACAACAATATTTTCGTCAAATCAGCTGCATTAGCATAGCAGTTTTTAATGATCATAAAATAAAAACATGTAACAATAAAAACTGATTGTAAATCGTTACAAAACATACCGAATTGTTGACCTCTTTGAATATTATTCTCATGAGATAATCAAGACGAGGATGATCTTTTTTGGTCACCCAATTGATAATTCTAGGGATGTGGCCAGAAGCCTTAACAACAGTCTTGTCATCAGCAGACGAACAACATTTCATAAAATCAAACTTGCATGGGAAAGGGGAAGCCACTAATCCTCTAGTACTGTTCATCAAGTTTTATCTTGTTGTTGATCATTTTGGCAAGTTCATCAAAAGCTCTCTTACCTCAAGAATAATTCATGAATGTGCATGTTTCAACCAAATCAAAGTCTCTCCTATCTCTTAATGTTGTATTAGGTTTGGCAGACATGATGAATGTATGTAACATAAAATCCCA
Organism: Solanum bulbocastanum; assembly: GCA_037074985.1. Lineage (NCBI taxonomy): Eukaryota > Viridiplantae > Streptophyta > Magnoliopsida > Solanales > Solanaceae > Solanum > Solanum bulbocastanum. The sequence continues at coordinate 32,384,940 of CM073603.1, read as the reverse complement.
AACTTATATGCATCATCCTCATTGTCGTCCCATACCTTGGCTCTATAAGCTGCAATCAGTCAAGCTTTAGTGACAGAAGATTGGCCTAGAAAATACTCGGCCATAATTCTATTGGTTTGATCAGTATCAAAGAAAAATTCAGACTCATTATCAGAACAATTTAGACTAGAAATAATTACAAAATCACTGATTGTAAAGCGAATCATTGTGCCATTTATGTAAATAAAGATTGCATTAGTAGAACTACCTTCCATCTCCCTCAACATGAAGCATCTAAAGAATTGTGCTTGCACGTGACATTGTTTCATTATTGTCAACTGAGCAAAACACGATGATAGACATATTCAATTATACTGATTTGGGGGCAGTCTCTTCGGTAGCTTGTGTAATATCCTGACTTGTGTATAACATTGCATGTGGAGTGACTTTTTTTGTGGGTATTTGCACATAAATCTAACTACCTATAAAAAAAGTTGAAGATAAACAATATTTCAATTAAGTGCTACAATATTTCAATTAAGTGCTATATATAATTGCATTCTTTTATACAAAACTAAAAATTTGTATAAATACACTATATTTGTATTTGTAACTCTTTTGTATATATCTATACACTTTTATGTGTATTAGTATGTGTATATGAATATGGTACTTAAATATATAAATATACAATTGTCTCATATGACTTTGTATATATTACCTTAATATACAACTCACTATATACATAACCTAAATAATTTGTATATAACTAATAGAATATACAAATTACAGTACACAATTATAATTTAGGCATAAATTATACATATACTTAAAGTACCTTTTTATCCCTTTCGTTTATATAACTAAGAGAATATACAAATAAATAATACATGTGTGATTTAAACATGCAATATACTATATACAAAATTGTGTTTTAAGCCACTACCTGATGTTCCTGAAGTTAATGGTGAGAAAAAGCGTTAGTTGCATATTAGGATCATGGGTTTGGCCTAGGATTGATGATTTTTGTTGTAATTCGGGTAATCAGATCTCGTGTATTGATCCTTGCATTAATTTATTGTTTTAGACCACGAACAAGCTCAAAGAATTTGGAAATAAGCTGGAAAGATTCAACCGCCTTAGGGGGATTCAAGCTTGGTTTCGAGGTAGGTGATGGTTTGATTTCATGTTTTGTGTGATGTATGTTGGTATTTGCTTCATTGTAATGCATGTATGTATGTGAATGTAGCATTGTTGATCAAACCTAATGAAATGAGTATGCATAACCAATTGTATGCCATGAATCAACACTTGATTGTATGACTATGAGTATGTACATTATAAGTGTGAATGTGATTATGGTTGTATTGATTGGATCGGGTGTCACATTCCGACACATATATTGGATCGAGTGTCACGTTCCGGCACACTAATTGAGATCGGGTGCCACGTTCTGGTACACTAATAGTTTGGGTATGGGTTCTATGAGAGGACCATTGAATTGTCATATTTACTTGTTATTGAGAATGTGGATTTGTAGATTGCTCTTGAAATGATAATTGTGGATATATTCCGTACATGTCATATTTACTTTGTTGTGGCTGCTTATATATGTTTCACTTACTGGAATAGCCGTGTTATCCTACCAGTACATTATGGTTGTGTACTGATACTGCACTTGCTTGCTCTTTGTTGAGTACAGGGCATCTTTAGGTGGCTATTGATAGACCTTAGCTAGGAGATCAGTGATCGAGACCGAATTCAAGGGGTGAGCCAATTCTTCCAAACTGCCATGAGTTCTCCTTTTGTTTAGTCCATTTTCTTCAGACTTAGATTAGTACTCTAGATATGCCTATGTTTGGTTGGGGTTGTACCCTTTTCTTAGACTTATTGAACTTTAGAGTTTTGGTACATTGACTTTCAGGTTCTAGGCATTGTTTCTGCAAATGTTTTGTAATGGTTTGTCAAACTTTCAGAGTTTATGGAAAATCCAGTTTATTTTGCATTTAAACCTATTTTCGTATCTTTAAATGCCTTAATTCTCGTAAAAAATGTTAGACAAGTTGTAGTAATGGTTCTCCCGTTGGAGGATTAGTGTGGGTGCCAATCACGACGGTTTATATCGTGACATTATGGTTATGATAGGTGATAATAATCTCATAGAGGGGGATGCTATTATTTATATTATAGATAGATGCTCAGGTAACATTCTGCCGAAAAAAGGAGAACTAATTGACAAGTGAATGTAATTGGTTTGTTGTTATTATTATTAGATTATTGTTTATTGATAACAAAGTGAGAAGCAAATTGCATCAATTCAAATTCTTTTTTAAAAAGAACATTTCTTTATTGTTATTGTATCAACCTAAGGGGTGGGGGTGGGGTGGGGGGACATTTAATACCCATTATTGGATCATCAGGCAGTAATTGACATTGATCTATAATTTGCTGTTTTGAAATTAGATATGATATATAATAGATTGCAATTGGATCGTGTTCGCAATGCACCTTATTGGTTTCATAAATTAGTGGGTCGATTTTAAATTTATTTGACTATCATATTAAGACCCAAGTTTGATACATTGAGATATGTAAATAAATATTAGGCGTATTATATTATATGAAGATAATTAAATTTATGATATTTGGAGGAATTGAGACTTAACCCTAGGCTTAAAATTTAGGAATATGAAACTTTACATATTAGTTGGAACCAAGATTGATGAATTTAATTATAGATTTGAGTGAGTTTTAGGTCTAGGTTAAACATATAGTAATATGGGTGTTTATAGACTCATTTACTTATGAATTGTGTATATTTGATAGATTGAGAACTTTCAAGAGCTTTACGGAAGGAAAAGGCTAAATCTTGAGGATTTGTGACACGTGTTTGACATTCAAGGTATGTTAAGACTTTCAGACTTCGTTGAAGAACGTTTTCCTGGTTAAAGATTAAAAATAGAATAGACAAAAATGGGTTAGGGCGTATGATGGGGTCTCGTACCAATGGTGTGACGGGCATTGGTACGAGTACTGGTGTTATAAAGGGAAAGTTTATTACTATAGAGTGACATATTGTAATCTGAGAATGCCGAAGCCTATGAGTATTAGCTGATGTATTATTGACTTGATTTCTTTTGTGTGATTGTGTTTCTTTATTGAACCCGTCTGTATATTTGTGATAGTTGAGGTGATTATATATCATATCAATATTTGATTGATTGAGATGCATAATCATTCCCTTTTATTGAAATCATATTGTGCACATACATTGACATGAGATTGTCTTTGAGTTGGCAAGTGGAGATCGTCCGTGCTAAGGATTGTTTGATTTTATGATAGTGCATTGAGATCATCCGCACAGACACGTGGAGATCGTCCGTGTCAGTATATGCACCTCGCGAGTCCCCCATGGATCATGAACTCTCGATGTATTTTCGAGGAGTATCATGTATATATGGTTGAGAGAGTACTTGTCATATGAGGAATATCATTTCATGGTGTCATAGTGCATTGCATCTCATTACATTCCTCATTCTTGTTGATTATGTGCTTTATTGGTGGCTGGACATTACGTGACATTTTACTATCCCTATTTGATGAAACTTGACTGATAAGAATAATATAGAGTTGTAAAAGTAAAATGATGATTTTCTTATATGAACTCCTGCCACTACTTCTTCGTTATCGATCTATAAGATATATTAGGTACACATGGTTTCATACTCATACTACACTTGTTGCACTCTTTGTGATGCATATTCAATTCCGAATACGAGCACATCTCATGGAGCATTTTAAGTCTGAGCTTGGATTATCTTGGAGTTGTGGTGAGTTGCTTGGTTGTTCCGTAGCCCACACCTTGCTTTATTTATAATTGATTATGTTGTTTTAGTATTAAGATATAATATTTCTTACGTTTAGAGTTATCATTTTAGTTTCAGACTTGCACCATATTTTAGAAGCTCTTGTACTTATGACACCAAAATTTTGGGTGATAGTTTAGTTTTCTGCATTTCATACTTATGAAAGACTTAGTATTGAGGTATTCTACTTGTTGTGTATCTTTTTGCCTTATTTATTTAATTAAATTGATAAAACTAGTGAATTTGCTTTCCTATCGATTGAGAACATAGGTATCATGATGACTTTTGAATTTGGGTCATGACATAAGACCCATTGAATCCAACTCTTATACCCTACCTTTGACCTCTCATCACTTTACCCACAAAGAAAGAATATAATTCTGATGATAATTCTGATGGATATGCCTTATGAGAATTGATATATTTTGTTAATTTTATATTGAAAAGGAGCACGTGCCCCATCTAATCCATTCAGTCATCCATTGAAACATCTCAAAAGTAAGCAAAAACTTAACAATCTAAACTTAGAACACCAAATCTAGCCATGAATAAGAAACAAGTTTTTCTATACTAGGAGAAAGAATATAACAACATTCTCACTTCTTTTTGTTTTTTTCAGGCCAGCACCACCAGTCAGGGGCGGATCCATAAGGAGCCGAGGGATTTTACTGAACCTCTCACTTGAAAAATTATATATACCTCACTTGAAAAATTATATGATATATATAGAGTTAACTTTTCTATTTGCGTATATATATTAAATATTGAAGCTTCTCAACACAATACTAGTACATAGTCCACTACTTCAGAAGGTTAAGATCTACCCATAATAATTGAGATCGAATCTTGGGGAGAAAATTTTATTGTTATTTTTGTTTTAGACCTAGGGTGTGTTTGGTATGAAGGAAAATGTTTTCCTGGAAAATAAGTATATTTTTGATTTATTTTTTCATGTTTGGTTGGTGAGTAGAAAATATTTTCCGAAAAAGATTTTTTAATGTTTGATTTATGAATGAAAATTATTTTTGACAGAATATCTCTTTTTTTTTACTAGAGAGTAGAAAATAATTTTTGAATTACAATTGAAAATATTTTTAAAAAATAAACTTAATTTTTTTTTTTTTTTGGGGGGGGGATGGGGCTGGCAGGGGGTAGGGGGTAGGGGTAAGATGCGGTAAAAAAATAAATATTTGAAATTAAAAATATTTTTTAAAAACAAACTTCATTTTTTTGGAGGGTGGGGGTGGGGGGCTGTTGGGGGGACATGGGTAGGGGTGGGGGTGGGGGGTGGAGTGGGGTGAAAAAATAAAAATTTGAAATTGAAAATATTTTTTAAAAACAAAATTTAATTTTTTTTTGGGGGAGAGGGTGGGGGTAGGGGTGAAAAAAATAAAAATTTGATATTGGAAATATTTTTTTGCAAACAAACTTTAATTTTTTTTTTGGGGGGGGTGGGGGCTGGCCGGGGGATGGGGGGTCAAGGTAGGGGTGGGGTGGGGGTGAAAAACAAAAAAAATGAAATTGAAAGTATTTTTTACAAACCAAACTTTAAATTTATTATTATTTGGGGGGGGGGGGGTCGAGCGTAGGGGTGGGGTGAAAAAATATTGAAATTGAAAATATTTTTAAAAATGAATATTAAATTTTTATTTTTTTGGGGGGGGGGGTGTAGGGGCTGGAGGGAGGGGGGTTGGGATGAGGATGCGTAAAAAAATAAGATAATTGAAGTTGAAAAATGTTTTTTAAAAATAAGCTTTAAATTTATTTATTTCAACAAAAAAAATTGATTTTTTCAACAAAAAAATTGTAATTTGAAGTTGAAGGAAAGTTTTGGAAAATGTTTTCCTAAGTTTTGAAGGGAAGTCATTTTCTTTGAATTTGAGAAAATTGGAAAACATTTTCTTCTTACCAAACACATCCCTAATCTTTCTCGTTTTTCTTTTTTAATTTAGTTTGTCAAACTTTTTTAAGACTGTCAAACTTTTTTAAGTAGTTTTATATTGTAAATTTATGGGTTTCTTTAAATTATTTAATTAATATAGTAATGTTTCAATTAAAAAAATGATTTTGAAGTAAATATTATTATATATTTGATAAACTTTTTGTTAAAAGTATTTAATTTAGATAAAAAATATTGAATTTAAGCTCGCTCATATATGATTCGACCTGTTTATGTATAAATCGACCCACTAATTTGTAATACTATTAGCATGCTTACTCTTTTTTAGAAGTCCCTGAATTAAAATCTTGAATCCACCACTTTCACCAATGGACCCTTTCTGAGTGTTTGTCTTTGCCTCTGCCTTACAAAGGGGGCTTCAAGACTTCCTTCTTCTTACTACTTGCTCCAAGTATTCCACTCGTTGGATCGGGAACACCAAATGTTGAGAGAGAACTAATATGAATAAGGAATTTAAAATCTTACCCATCCAAATTTCTATATGAAAGGATGTCTAAAGTGAATAAGAAAAAGTCACATTCTTTATTATCTATAATGATGCAAAGTTCGCATTTAATGATTTTTTAAAAATTGTAATTTGAACAATTCTGTCATTTTAATTTCCCGAATTTGATTTTCTTGCAGTTGTCATGAAATCTGTAATTGGTATAGTAATGAACGTTACCATCTTGAGTAAAATTATGTTGTATCAAATATCAACACATGAAAAACTGACGAAGACATATTAGGAATTGGATTTGGAGTTTATGGGTTAGATGGGTGGATATTTAGGACTTTATTTTATGGGTGGGTATAATATTGAGTTGAATATATTAATTAAATTAGGGGAAAATTTTAAGTGGAACAAATATTAATATTTATATAGGATAATAAAAGTAAAAACGTAAGACATAACGGTGCAAGGGTAAATATATGCCTTAAGTTGGATGGTAGGAGCAAATATGTCAAAAAGTATGACAAAGGACAAATATAGCATTTTACAGAGAGTACATGGACAAATGTGACCTTTTTTCGTTAATTTATTTTAAATACAAGGCAAAGAAAATAAGAATAATTTTTTTAAATTTATTTTCTTAAAATAACATAAAACAACATCAATACATGTCGCGATGTATATCACTGTAACTAATTGAATTGAATTGTGGCTTTACGTCAGCTCATAAGGTGCCAAAAAATATCTATTTTTTACTTTGGGAGGGGAGTAACAAGAACCCCGTAAAGATAATAGCTCATTCCTGATAAGAAAACATTTTTGCCATTATCTAGGTAGTCACATTTTTAAATTTTAGTCACATAGCCTCTATCTTTTTACAACAGTGCTTAAAAATTTTCTATTCTACATTAAACATTCAATATACAATAAATACATAAAATATATATTTGATGTACATTAATTGTCACGATCCAAAGTACACTTTAGATGTGACATGACGTATAAGACCCCGACAGTCCCTACACAAGCCACTTGACATATACACATAGTAATAGGCAAAAGTAAAGCATTTCATTTCAAGAAAAGAGTTGCAACATGAAGCGAAAGTCTAACATAATCTTGACAAGTCATCTATTACACCAAAAGGAGTGGTTGAGACATAACCCATACATCACGTACAACATCCGAAAGTAAAGACATAAGGAAGCAATAAAGGCGTCATCATCCTCGGAGCATGAGGACTCACCAAGTCTTCAAAATATCTAATGATGAACTAGCCACAAATGGAGGGACATGAGTCATAAAGCCCTACATTAGTGAAACAATGTAGACACAAATATACATTAGTACATGAAATGTACTAAGTTTGAGGCATATGCATGAAAACATAAAACATGATCATAAGGGGACATAATGGAAAACATGGAATGCATGACCAAGCTTAACATGGTAAAACTTTAGAAAGATATCATAAATCATGAACATGGTCAATGCATCTCAAAATCATCATGAAAGCTTCTTTAAATATTTGAAAGTGACTTATTTCATTTTTGGGATATTTACTATTAACCGACATAGAACATGCTAGCTCATCCAATAGATCTATCTACCAGGCCTTTCGTCGTGGAAGCAAATGGAAAAGCGGAAACAGCAGAAGAATATCAGAGAGCTAGGGGTGGAACCAGAAATCAGTGCTAGCTCCATTTCCAATCTGCCATTTTTAGCCCTTAAGTATTGGTGGGTTTCCTGAAAATAGAACGGGTCCTTGAAAGAGCATCATCAGTCTAGCTCATCATGACTCGATCATGACCTTAGGCGGAATTGGTCTTGGCCGGAAGAACGAAAGATACCGGCAAGCATAGAGCAACCGTCAAAAGGGGATACCATGAAATCTGGTGTCTTGCTCCCACATCAAAAAGACATGTCCTTATTTGCCAAAGCAAGGACCATAAACTTCTAACTTATGTGGATCCACTAACTATATCACTCAAGACAATCTACGGGGCAATGTAGTTAGGGACAAGGAGATTGCTACTAGAGACCCGACCTCTACCAACGGGAGAGCCTCCATCTTAATATATTATTATGCTAAGTAAAATTTCAATGGAATTAGTCATAAACATAAAATTATCATCATTCATGGAAAAAACACAATTAAGTTACTAATCCAAACTAAAACATCATAAATAGCTCCTTAAATCATGTGTGAGAAAACCTTTCACCATTCATGATTTCTTAATGTGAGAAAACCTTTCACAATTTCATGCATCTGTGAGAAAGTGTTTTAGAATTTTATTGATGTTTATCTTAAAGCAACCTAGATCATAAAACAATTCTTTTTCATAAATCATGCATGTTCAATCATAAATTCATACACTTCTAGGGTTAATAATCAAAATCATAGATAATGCATGGGTTCATGAAATTAATTGGAAAACATGTAATTGAGTTAAAACAATCATAATATGATCAAAATTAATCAATTTAATCCAAGTCAAGATTAACCTCAATAGATTCAATTGGAAGAACATGAGATGGATCAGAATGATATCTTCTAAGCATAGAGACATGGAAGACATTGTGGATCTTGTCTAACTCAGGTGGTAAAGCTAATTTATATGCAACTGGTCCAACCTTTTCAAGTATCTCATAAGGTCCAATAAATCGGGGACTACGTTTTGTTTTTGCCAAGTCTCATAATCTTTTTCCATGGAGACACCTTTAAGAATAGATTATCTCCAACTTGATATTCAATATCACGCCCTTTAAGATCAGCGTATGACTTTTGTCTATCCGAAGAAATCTTTAGATGACCCTTGATAATTTTTACCTTGTCCTCTGTTTGTTACACACTTTCAGGACCAATAACCTTTCTTTCCACCAACCTCACTCCAACAAAGAGGGGTTCGTCATTTTCTTCCGAATAAGGCTTCATAGGGAGGCATTCCAATACTCGATCGGTAACTGTTATTGTAAGAAAATTCTATCAAGGCTAAGTATTTGTCCCAACTACCCTCAAACTCCATAATGCGAGCTCAAAGCATATCCTCCAAATTTTGTATCACTCTTTTCGATTGACCATATGTGTGAGGATGGAAGGAAGTGCTAAATTTCAACTTAGTACCCAAAGCTTCCTGCAAGCTGCCCCAAAATTTAGATGTAAACCTTGGGTCTCGGTCAGATATAATAGACACAGGGATTTCATGTAGTCTTACAATCTCATTAGTGTACAATTCAGCTAAACGCTCAAGTGAGTAATCCATCCTGATTTCTAAGAAATGAGCACTCTTGGTTAGCCCGTCCACAATCACCCATATTGCATCATGATTTCTCTGAGTGCGAGGAAGTCCAGAAACAAAGTCTATAGTAATTCTCTCCCATTTCCATTCCGGCATCGACAAGGGCTGTGGCAAACCAACTAGGAACTGGTGTTCTGTCATTACTTGCTAACAAACCAAACATTTTGAAATAACTTCCGCAATGTCTTTCTTTATACCGTCCCACCAATAATGTTCTTTAATGGTCTGGTGCATCTTTGTACCTCTAGGATTCATTGCATATGATGATGCATGTGCTTCATTCATGATTTCTCTTCTCAATTTTTCATCATTAGGGACATATAACCTACTTTGATAAAGCAAGGTACCATCCTCTGTTAATACAAAATCAAGTTTTTTCCTATTTTGAACTTCTCTAGTCAATTTTATGAGTCTGTCATCTAACCTTTGCGCTTCTTTCACTTGTTCAAGTAATATTGGTTTGACTTGCAAATTAGCAATAGCTGAACCATTTGAATCAAGTGCAAAAGAAACACTCATGGCTCTTAACTCAAGAAGTAAGAGCAACAGACTCAAAGTGAAGCTTGCGAAGGATTTTTTTCGACTTAAGGCATCAGCCACCACATTGGCTTTACCTGGATGATAGTTATTCATGCAGTCATAATCCTTGATGAGTTCAAGCCATCTATGTGTTCTTAGGTTCAACTCTTTCTATGTACCCAAATACTTTAAGCGTTGTAATCAGTAAATATATGATACTTTTCTCCATACAAATAATGCCGCCATATTTTTAAAGCAAACACTGTAGCAGGAAGTTCAAGATCACGAGTAGGATAATTTAATTCATGTGGTTTTAATTTCTGAGAAGCATAAGGAATAATTTTCCCTTCTAGCATTAAAACACATCATAGATCTCTCTGAGAAGCATTACTATATATTACATACTATTTCCCCTCAATTGGTAGAGTAAGTATAGGAGCTTGTGTCAACAAGGATTTGAGAGTTTCAAAGCTCTCTTGGCATTTGTCATCCCAAGTAAACTTTACTTCCTTCTTCAAGAGTTTAGTCAAAGGAGATGCAATAACAGAGAAACCTTTCACAAATCTTCTATAGTACCCTGCTAAGCCAAGAAACTTCTTACCTCACTCGAAATTGTGGGAGGTCTCCGTTCAACAACTACTTGCATTTTTACTAGGATCACCCTTTACACCTTCAGTTGATACAACATGTCTCAAAAAAGCCACTTCGTTAAGCCAAAATTCACACTTGGAAAATTTAGCGTAAGGTTCTTTCTCCTTCAAAATTTACAACACAATCCGAAGGTGTTTATCCTGGTCTATTAAAAGAAGAGGCCAAAACTTATTTCCTTCAAACGGGAAGATCACATTGCATTAGGGGCATGTACTTGATGCATATGCACTCTACATGCGATAAAAAAATATTACAAACCATGTAAGTGAACAAATAATATAAATAGAACCTTCTCGAAAGCTAACAAATATACAAGTAATTCACAACAAAAGTCCTAGAACCAACAACCTAGGTTCTGATACCAATACTTGTAACAACCCTTTCGAAATGATGCCACTACTTAACAAGAAAGATAATATAATACTTGCACATTTAAAAAGGATTAATCTAAGATATATAGATTATAATTCAATAGAAGAATTTAGCCCAAAATAACAAGTGAAATGTATAAAGGCTTGTCATTTAGAAATTTGGTTGTTCTCAAATTTAACAAGACAAGAGTTCCAACTTATGGCGGAAGAATCTTTTAAAAAAATACGCTAAGAGGTTTTCATGTATATCTATATTACAACAAGACACGTTATAAATCATTACCAACTTCGGGGTACCGAAGCTTGATTGGTTCATGCTTCATACAAACCTTCAAAATAAACTATAAATTTAATACATTGCAAGACTTGGGTTTACACACCCTAAAACAGTAACACATGTAGTCATACTTATTTTACAACCCACGGGGACATGAACAAATTAGTCTTCAAAATTTCATGTAAATGTACTACAAATAGATCATGTAAAATCCCAATTTATGCAAACAATAGATACCTATATGCAAATGTGATCTTCCCATAAAGCTCACAAAAACTCCGTGTCCAATGGCCAGCTTCAAGTATCTCTTCGAACGTTCCCTATGATAGAAACAACTATCACTAAGCATAAAGCTTAGTGCTGTAAAAACTATATATGTGGAGTCGCTAGAATCACCAAGTTACCTTTCAAAAGTCATGGACAACACACTTGAAACATAATAAATAAATCAAGTAAACAATAAATTAAGGGTATCAACTTCTATATTTAAAGATCCAAGTGTCAAGAACTCTCATAGAACCATTTCCCAAGAGATCCAATACCAAGGCTCGCCCAATACATCATACTATCACACCCAGCATAACCAAGTATTAGGAAGGGCCTAAGCCTTGTATCAAGAAAGACTGAAACCCTGTATCAAGAAGGACCAAAGCCCTGTATCAAGAAGGGTCAAAGACCAATAATCAAGAGAATCAAGAACCATATTAAAAATGGCTTCCTAGTTCATACTTATAATGACAACTACCATACTTAAGACGAACCAAAATACAGAGTCAAGATGGCAAATAATACGAATCAATAGGCATGCCAATAGTGGCAAAATCAAATCCACAAGAAGGAAAAAGTCCCAACAAGAATGTCATGTGATCAAGCAATATGTACAAGTGGGCGAGTTACACAAGTGTCTTGAAAGTCTCAAAGAATATCAATACAATAATACAATGTGACAAAAAGTAACTAAGGTATTGATATAACCCTTCAATTGTACAAGTAGATAACAAGACTACAAGTATAAGTTTTTACCCCAAACCTCGGGCTTTAGCATAGAAACAGTCCAACAAAATATCAAGAATTCAAACCATAGCCCGACCAATATATCAAGGTTCTCAACTTGTACACGAGTATATATAACCTTAAAAATACAACTAAATAACTTCTTTAACTTCTATTAGCTCAATAATGTTGACGTAAAACAGGATCATCATCACAAGTAAGCTTGGCACGTACAATTACAACTATGCTCCCAAAACAGTGAATCCGTCCAGCCTGGTACCTCAAGTCGCAACTTAGATTCATAAAGGAAACACGTAAAACTGGACTTTATAGCCTTCATGAAAGATGTAGGTACATCTCTAAAGGTTGCAAATAAACAAGAATCACCACAAAATATATTTTGTACAAAAAGATATATTCAAAACACTAACTGTTGATCATCGAGGATTTCAATTTCCAAAATCTGGACTGAACTGGCCTTATGTTGCGTCCCATATTCTGAATCCATAACAGCTAAATTAGAGTTTTACATAAACATAAGAGTTGTAGGTATACGAATAAGCTTTCTCAATCATATTTGTTCACTATAAACTAAGTTTTAGCGAACGAGATATGCATAAATTACCAAACACTACCCAGCTTAGAAACAAATTTGATCACTTACCAAAGAGAAAGGTGTGTCTCGAATTCCAGCCAAAAGGACTAAAGTTTTCTTGAAATTTTGTGAGTAATCTCGTTAGAGGATGTTCTACCCCTTTCTTAGAGTTAAGGAACCCCCACCCCCCCTCCCCCCCCAAATTCTTATAGAGGAGGTGTGAAAATATATATTATCAAAGTGATGTTTATCACTTACTAGATATAGCCAAAAGTCAAAGTTGGCTGCCCAAAAGTAAAAAGTTTGTTGCCCCGTATATTTATCTGGCAACAACTTCTTCCTTTTATCAAGTGGACTATCAAGGCCAACAATCTTAGGAATTTACAGGCAAATCCATAGTCATTATTTAAGAAATTAAGAGGTTAACCATATATTAAGGGTAATCATTTAACACATATACATCAATTTATATTAATTTAATCATAACTAGTCTAAAATATAACAAGTTAAAAATTAACAGTGAAGAAAACTTTAAAAATTAACATATTTTTGGGGAGGGGGGGAGGGATTTCGGGACATAAGCATCATAAAACTTACATGATTTACCGAGAGAGGTTTCCCTTTCGGGAACCCCCGAAGAGCTTTTTAAGAACTTTGAAAAACTTAGAACTCAAACACACTTTTAATATTACACAAACTTTTTTACAATAGAGAAAACAATATAAGAAAGGTAGTAGGGACTTAGGATTTTTTTTTTTTTTTTATGTTTTGGTTGCTCACTTCTTTTTTCACTCTTTCTGCTCTATTTTTCCAACTCTTACGACTACCCTTTATATAGGACTTAGAAGAACCAAAAGAATGGTTCTAGACTTACTACGTGGCCTTAATTATTAATGGCCGACAACTTGATAATATTTCTTTAATAATGCAAGTTGGCCCCCCATCGTCGCATGCATCATTAAGTTCATCTTTTTGGAATAATATTACAGACTGACACAATTATTGAACGTGTGTTATGCCAATAATTTTTCCCTCTTTTGGAGGGTAGTGATAAAGTGACAACACACTCATCTTTACAGGACATTTAGTGGGCATCCCCACCTAACATTTTGACTTTTAATATATGTATATATATATATATATATATATATATATATATATATATATATATTCATTATTTTTTTTATCCCATGATTGATATGACCTTTTGGTAACTCTCCATGTCTTCTTGTCTTTTTCATCTTATCTTGTGACTTGTGACTTGTCTTATTCCTCTTTGTTATGAAGTCTACCGAAGTAATTCTTGATACCATGCCATTCTTTGAATTTTTTGCACCTTTTTCCCATGTCTTTTTATCTTTTTGCATTCTGGTCTTTTTGTATTTTTGTCTTCTTTCAATTATGTCCATTGTATATCCTTGATAGGGAATAAAGTCGTTGTTAAGTGTCTAAGTTGTGTAATGCAACAGTATCAAAACTCATGCCTGAATCATTATCCTCGTAAGGGTCTTGAGAGTCTTGAATATTATTTATCTGCTCTTCGTCTAACAGACTGTGACTATTATTTTCTGAACCATTACTAGGAATATCTTTGATAATATGTTTGCCTTAGCTTTTGTCTTTAAATTTTTTTTCTAAAGTTTGTTTGATTATTTTTTCTAATTTGTCATTTTTTTTATTTTTTAATGCTTTATTTTTCTTTAATGAATCTTGTTGAAAATATTTAGGTAGTCTCTTTCGTAAGGAAGATGACTCCTCTTCTTCACTTTTTGGCAAAGTGACAGCCTTTAACGGATTTGATAAGTCTTTACCGGTCACTGTTTGAACCGGACTAGCTGTATCATGCTCCGATGCAGTAGAGTTCTTAGCATTTAGATGGGAATGCACACCCGTCTCATCCATTTTTAAGTGAGATGGAGAACTCATATCTTTGGTATTGTCTGTTCTTGGTACATATTTACTCTGAAAGGTCTCAAGCTGTTTCACGAGTCTCATATTTTCTTGAATAAGGATTTCATTTTTAGCATTGAGTCTTTTGAAACCCTCAGTCATGGATGAACAATGATCACAAAATATTATTTTATTTGAGTCATTTTGGATATTGTATTGGGGTATTTGATTTGGGTTTTGCTTTAAGGCTGGTGAAATGTAATAATTTGGTCTGAGTATTCCTCTGGCATAGTCTAAAGCTTCTGTAAAATTACTAAATCCTTTGAAAAGTGGGTTTTTCACCCAATTTATAGAATCAATTACTTCGATCCAAGTCTGAAAAATATCTTGAGTCTTACCATGTACAACAACATAATATTTAAATTTATTGTCTCTATTTGATTGAGAAATATTGAAATAAAGCATTAGAAGCTGCTATAAATATTTAGTGTCTTGTTTGTTGTATGCCATCCACAAATTATCTATTAAACACTATTGAGCCTTGTCTATACTACAGTCTGAATTTATGCTAAATGATAAATTATACTTAGGGTATGAAATTAAATTGTACTTACCGAAATGGATTCTCTCCATTAAATTGTTTGTTGTATTTAATGGTCTGAAATTTTGTCTTCCTAATAAAGTCTGAGCATAAGTATCTACCTGGGCAATACCCTTGCCTCTGTCTGCTGTTTTTTGGCCAGTTGGTCGCATGCTTGGTCTCATACTGAAATATAAGTCAGTTAGTCTTTAATTGTAATCTACTTAATTTATCTGCTAGATCATTATCTTTCCATTTAACATACTCAAAAACAATATTATTATATATAGATATTATATCCATAAAATTTAACCATATTCTTTTACTGCTAGCCTTACTATTTATTTTTTCGTGGAATTTAACTATTGCTTCGCAGTCTGTTCTTACTAAGACTTCATTTTTATTTAAAATATATAATTTAAAACTATTAAGTCCATATATTACTGCTAATACTTCGGCGTCTATACTACTCATATTACCTTTTTCTTTATATTTTCCACTTTGGTATGCACAAATTTTTTCTTCATTTTTTTGAACTATATTTATTAGGTCGGAATTTCAAAATAGCTCCCCATCCTAATTTACTCCCATTAGTTTGGACTGTTAAATAATATGATTCTAAGGATATTTGTAGGTCTGGTATATTTTTAACTTTATCTTTAATTTGTTGTACTAATTTGATATCTTCTATGTTAAAGTGTTTCTGTCCTTTACTACATGTATTAGCATACAAAGGTCCTGTTATTTTTCCTAAGTCTTGAATAAAGCTCCTACCATAATTTACTAATCCCAAGAACTTTTGTAGTTCTTTTGTATTATCTAATTTATCTGGCATTTCTAACACTTTTTTAATTATATGTGGTTGTAATTTTACCTTTCCTTCTCCTAGAGTTACTTCTAAGAAATTTATATGTGTCTTACACAGTTTCATTTTCTTTTTACTTATTATTATTTCATATGCTACGAATAATCTAAATACTGTTTGTAAGTGTCCTAAGTGTTCTTGTATGTCTTTGCTACATACTAAAATATCATCTACATAGACTAGTACAAAATTCTTGTAGTCTCCAAACATCTCATTCATCTTTCTTTGAAATATAGGCGAAGCTATTTTTAGCCCAAAAGGCATAGCTAGCCATTCAAAATGTCCTTCTGGACAAGTAAAAGTAGCCCATTCTATGCTTTCAGGGTGCATTTTAATCTGCTAGTATCCTGACTTACAATCAAATTTACTAAAAATCTTTTTACCTTGCATTCTATTAATTAACTCACTTTTATCGGGTAATTTGTATGCATTTGTTCTAGTATTATCATTTAATCTTTTATAATTTATTACCATGTGAGCTTTTCCTCGCACTTGTTCACTATGGTTTCTAACCATAAAGGCTGCTGATCTATGTCTAGATGTAGATCTTCTTATTACTTCTAGTTTTAGTAACTACTTTATTTGTTTATTAAATTCTTCCGTATCTTCATTATTAGCTTCTATTGTTGCAGTTTTTATAGTATACTCAGGGTTTATTATATCTAATTTACACATAATTTTATTACTTCCCCAATGTATTAAGGGTTTTTCCCCTATTATTTCCATTTCGTCTAATATTGCTACTATGTTTTCTAAGTCTTTAGGATTTTTTATTTTTTCTATAGTATTTATTCCTTTTTAAAAATTGTAAAATTCTGTTTCTATATAATCTTTTTCTATGTCTTGTAGGTATATATTGTCTGAATAATTTTCTTCTTGTTTTTCTTCATATAAGTTGTTTGAGCAACGACTGCCCTTATCTTTACAATCGTCACAACATGGAGTTGTATTTTTTATTTTATTATCTTTATTTAATTCCTTAGTTGGAATTTTTCTAGTTTGTACAGGAGTATATGTTATATTCCTAAACATCATTATTTCATCTCTAGAAATTAAACAACTTTCGTTATTTTGTATAAGGAATTGTAAACCTAAGGTTAAGTTAGTTTTAATATTAAGATCTTTTACTAATATCTTATACATATGTAGGCTTATAGAATTCACTACATGTATTTATAAAGCTTATTTGCGCTTTTTCTATATATTGGTAGTATAGATTATAAGTTTCATCCATTTGTATTACTTGTATAGGTTCCTTAAAATTTTTTAGAGTTGACAACAAATTATGTGGTAGTATCTTTTTATTAAGTAGGCAACTAGTGCAACCTGTATCTACTAAAGTTAACATTTCTATTTCTATATCTTTTATTTTTATTCTTACTAGTATTTTTATTGTTCCAAATTTTTTATCTTCATTGCATATAAAATTAGTATTATTTTCTTCTATATTCATTAATTCACTTTCTTCTATTTGATCTATGTAGTATCTGTGTCTATTATTTGTTGTCCTTTTTCTAACTTAATTATTTTTTGTTCTAAGTCATTTACTCTTGTTTCTAGAGTTATTAATCTGAAATTTGTAGTCTAATCTTTTATATGAGCTTGATTTTCAAGCTTTTCTACTTTTTGTTTTAACTTGTTTTCTATACAACTAATACAGACTTCCATATAACAATTCTTACATTTGACTCTATTTATTTTAGTAGGATACCATCTACATATATTACACTGATTGCTACTATTCCTTTTAATCTTTCAAACTCATGATTACAGTCTTGATAAATATTCATTATGGTATTTATTAATATATTATCTAAATCATCATTTCTTTCTATTCCTATTTTGTTAATTAAATCATCATTCTCTGAATCATATGAGTCTGATTGATTTCTTTCTTCTATTGTATCCATACTAACAACTGAGTATGTACTTTCAGTGTCTGACATATATTCATCTACATTTAATAGGGTTTCTTGAAAGTCTTATATTAACTGAGAATTTCTAGTTTTCATATTATTTCTTTTAGGACATGTATTTGCTAAGTGTTCTATACTTCCGCAAGTATATCATTCTAACTTATTTTTGTAATTTCTATCATTTCTATATTTTCTAACATGTCTATCTCTGTTTAAATATGATTTTCTAACTGAAGATTTTCTTAAGAAATATTTTTTTATGTCTATAGGGTCTTTGGTTATATCTGGTTCTTCTTTTATATTTTCTTGTTTTACTAGGTTCTTTGTCATAACTTTGGGTAGTGTATATCATTGTTTTACAAAAGTTCATTTCATTTTGTTTTAACTGCTTTTGTATTTGTATATTCGTACATTTTTCTGTTAGCATTTCCATTATGTGATTTATTTTTTGTCCTATAGGCCATAATAGTGTGGGGTTTTGCACCACTCCTTCTCTTTTATACCATCTTTCTTCTATTTCTCTTCCTAAAGCTCCTGGTAGTTTATTAAATAATTTTTTACCTAATTTTTTTATTAAATGTATTTCCACTAATTGTACAATAGCAAAAATAATCTTTAAGAAAATTCTTTATATGTATCCAATTAGATATACTTAATTGTTCTAATTTTATTACAACATTTCTTTATAATGCTACTAAGCCACTATTGAGATCTTCTCCTATTAATAATACATGTATTTTATTTGTAAAATTATATGGGTTTAGTCCTAATTCAATTAAATTTTGAAATTCTTGAGGGTAAGTCTGTTTGTATGATTCCCATACTGCTTTACAAGATTCTCCTAAAAAGGTTTTTAAATATCTATACATAGTTTCTATATCAGTTTCCTGATAATTTTTAATAAAGTCTGTTACTACTTTACCTTTTCATAAATCTATTACTGTATTCCACATTTGTGGATCATGTGCAACTATATTTAATATTTTTTCTTTATTTCCTCCTTCTTGTAGTCTAATAGGTTCTTCTATAAGCATTCTTTTTCCTGCTGCTCTAATATTATCTTTTATTTCTTGATCAGGTCTTATCCATGGTTTTCTAGGCAGATTACCTGTATTATAGCTAATACTTGGGGCTGCACTAGTTCTTTGGAAAGGACTAGCACTGTGTGAACTAGTTGCTTCTTCTATTAGTTCTGTATAGCTAGTTATTGATAAATTGTCTTCTTTTTCTTCTATATTGTTTTCTTGTTCGTCTATTCTATATGCTGAATTATCATCTCTTTCTTGGCATATTCTAAAATGTTCTATTGTTTCCATTATATCCATTTTTCCTTTTTTACATCCTCTACACTTAAAAATTGTCATATTATTCTCTTGATATTGTCTTTTTGCTTCTTCTATGGCTTTTTCTACCTCGTACCCTTCTTGTATTAGTTCTATATTCATGAATTGTTCTTGTTCTGTTTCTATGGTACTTTCTGTTTCATTATCATCTAAATCTCTTTGACTAGTATAATTATAGTCTGTAAACCTAATTGATGTTTCTCCTTTAGAACTAGTATACATTAAATGTTGCTCTGGAGCGAATACCTTTGGCTTACTTAATTTATCTATGTTCCATTCTAATCCTGCATATTCTTCTGGATTTATTTTTATTGGTTTGATTAATTTTGTACCTTTATTTCCTATTATTTCTACTACATCGTTTAATTGAAGTTTAAATTTTGTATTACTACTTAATGTCATTTTTCCTATGAAACCTACACACATTAATAAGTTATTTCCTCTATTTATTTCTTCGTATCCTTTAGTCTGGATTCCTATTTTAATATGTTTTTCAAATTCTTTTAAATTTATTAAAAAGTCTGGGCTAATATAAAATATTCCACCATTATTAGTCATATCTACTTCCGTTAGTCCTATGATAGATTTCTTTAAGTCTGACCATCTGTCATCGTATAATACTATCAGTACTTTAGATCCTAAATTCTTTCTAGTTAAACCTTTTATTCCTATAACTATTAATCCCATATGCATTACCATTAGATTTGGATTTTTTTATCTTCTTTATGGAAGCTGGGTTTACTAAGTCTAAAATTGCAAAGTCTTTTCCTATTGCTGATATTTGTTCTTCTCTATAGTGTCTATATAATTGATTATTTCTAGATAAATATTTTACATTGTATAATGTTTTTGGATTTAATAATTTTAATTGATTTTGTTTAAAGATCTATAAATCTCTATGTCTATTATTTCATTTAATTCTTGGTTTTCTTCTATAGTTGATGGTCTCCTAGATAATATTCGTGAAATCAAGTTGTTCCCTATTCTATTTTCAGAGAAACTTGGTCTACTTTCTTGGGTTGTTCGTTTATTTGAAAGAAAGTCCATTTTGGAGATTTTTTAATTAGCTTATGTTTTTCTTGTTTAGGTGTTATTTCTACTTTTTAAGTTGAGTAATTAATTTGTCTACTTCTTTATTTTTATTAATTTGTTCCGGTTGTTTTTCCTTTAATATTTTATCTATTTTTATGTTTAATTCTATTAGTAATGCTATTATTGTATTGTTTTGTTTTATGAGTATTTTGTCTATTTGGCTTGAAGTAATGTAACTAGAATATCCTATTGGCTCTTGATGGAAGTTGGTTGTATATTCTAATGCTTTTTTTTTTTTTTTTTTATAATTTATGTCTTCTTCACTCATGAGAGTGAGATCCTTTCAAGTCTTACGATTATTTCCTTTAGATGACTAATTTTAGTAGTTATTTTTTCTATTTGTTCTATGATTTTCGTTACTACTTGAGTATTTTTAATTTCAAATTCTTTAGGATTTTCTTTTATATATATATATATATATATATATATATATATATATATATATATATATATATATATATATATATATATATATATATATATATATATATATATATATATATATATATATATATATATATATATATAATTTAACTACACAACAACAAAAGTTTAATTTAATAAATTTAATTTATCGATCAAGTTAATTTTATAAATTTAAATTATACCCCTTCTAATTATATAAATTTAATTTTATTGATCAACAAAAATTTATCAATATCAAATTTAATATATAAATCTCCTTGAATTGATCATACGTATTTCTTTAATTGATAATGTATTTTATATATGAACCGCTAGTTTATAAGACTTGATTTGTTAAACTATTCGAGGAGTATATAATTAATCAACGTATTTCATACTCCGATGAAGTATCTTTTACATGTCATCAAAATTAGGAAGTGATCACTACACTTGACATCCATTCAAGATCAAACATATATAATAATACTATCTCACATTTCATACTTGAATGGATTATATGTTAGCTCTTCACCTTTACATCATGAGATGAGATATTAAGTTCATGATTAGATAACAGACTGATAAAATTTGTACATTACTCTAGAAATATAAGTATATATAATTTTCTCCAAATTCATATCAATGTAGTTTCATACTCTAAATATGGATTATAGATATTTTTTTTATTTATTCTACTAATTCTAACTTATTATTTATAAAAGTATACAAAATTGTTACACTTTTTGAACAATTAATTGTAAGTGTAAATGAAATTTTAGTATTATGCACAATAACAAAATTATGATTGATAGGAATAATTTAAACAAACCGACCTCCGGATGTCACTTTTTAAAAATATTTGACCAGATATTTTGACCAAGAAGCGACGAACATAAAGATGCTATCCGTCGCTAATTTAAAAAATAATTAAACAATTAAAATTAGTAAAAAGCGACGGACGGCGTTGCTTTTTTAAAATTAATAAATAATTATTTTTAATAAAAAGCGATGGATTGCGTCTCTATAGATATAAAATAAATAATTATTTATTATATATATTGTTGGTGCAAAATTCTACGAAAAATAGCGACGGACTAGGCGATGCAGTCCGTTTCTTTAAAAAAAAATAAACAAAAAAAATTTAATTAAAAGCGACGGGCTTGGCGATGTAGTCCGTCGCTTTAAAAAATAAAAAATAAATAAAAACAAAAATAAAAAATTTAATCAAAAAGTGACGGACTTGGCGATGTAGTCCGTCGCTTTAAAAAAAATTTTAAAAAAAATTTATTAAAAAGTGATGGACAACATCGCTTAGTCTGTCGCTTTTGGGAGCGACGCCGTCCGTCGCTTTTACTTCCGTTGTTTTTTAACAGTTTTTTAGTAGTGAATCACTAATTACCTGGATTACTAATAATTCTAACAACCCTAGATCATACCCATGATCCTAAATATCCAAATTAAGACTTTTTCCACCATATTTTCTATATCAAAACCTTCCCCCATCGATAATTATCTATTAGATTACGTTCTACAGATCGAAAAATGGATTTGGAGAGTGAAATTCTTACCTTTAGCCTTAAGAATGGTGGAAAACTGTTAAGAAAAGCCCTGAGTTCGTTCACTAACTCTCAAGTTCAAAAATTACAAAAAAAATATTTTTGGGGTTTATTTACGACTTTAAGTCGCGTCTGACTTGCCAGAGTGGTCCTTACCCCACTACAGCGGCCTTGCCCTGGAGACAAAAATTATCGCCAAAGCGTCTTGCACGAAACAGTGAGCTATTTCAATAATTCCAATACCCCCTTTTACAACACACCTTCAACCAACAACACTCAAAAACTACCTGTTCATGCCAAGATAAGTTTCAGGAGTTCTACTCACCTGATTTCAATTTTGTAAAGTCGTATGGATTCCTTAACAACTTATCTATCTACTCATGTGATAAAAATCATAATTAGATCACCCAATTGCTACTAGATTTTTCTAGACTTTAATGACATTGATTTTTTCCAAGTTACTACGAAAAAGTTTTCCGACCCAAAATTTTTCCCCATTGGATTTTCTATAACGATGGAACCTGGTTGTTATAATAGTACCAATTTACCTATCACTCGTCCCCGAGTGACTAACTTAGGAAAAACAATCTAAAGAAAGAATGAACTAGTACCTGAATCGACGAACAATTGAGGATACTTGTCTCGTATGTCCCTCTCGGTTTTCTAAGTAGCTTCCTCAACTGAACGATACTTCCATTGAACTTTCATGGACTTAATCTCCTTGGTCTTCAGCTTACGCACATCATGATCAAGAATCACAATAGGCTTCTCCTCATAATGGAGGTCTTTGTCTAACACAATTGAGTCTCATTTAATGATGTAATCCCCCTCACTTTGATATCTCTTCAACATGGACACATAAATACCGGATGAACACCCGATAGATTAGGAGGTAAATCCAATTTATACACTACCGGTCCTACACATTTATGAACCTCAAAGGGACCAATGTATCGCGGACTTAGCTTGCCCTTCTTGACAAACCTCATCACCCCTTTCATGGGTGAAACCTTAAGAAGAACATTCTCACCAGTTTGAAACGCCATGTCTCTTACCTTATGATTCACATACTTCTTTTGTCTACTATGGGCTGCTAGAAGCTTAGTTTGAATACTCCTCACCTTATCTTGAGCATCCTTCACTAAATCAACCCCCAAAGGTTTCACATCTCCAACCTCAAACCATTCTATGAGTGATCTACATCCCTCCCATAGAGTGCCTCAAATGGTGCCATATTTATGCTGGAGTGATAACTATTATTATAGGAGAATTTACACAAAGGTAGGAACTTATCCCAATGTCCTCCAAAATCAATCACACATGCCCTCAACATGTCTTCTAACACTTAAATAGTCCTCTCTGACTGTCCGTCTTTTTGTGGATGGAAGGATGTACTACAAGTGAGTTGTATGCCCAATTCATCATGTAATTTCCTCTAAAACTTGGATGGGAATTGGGTACCATGATATGAGATGATAGAGAGGGGCACCGCATGCAACCTCACCATCTCTTTCACATAAACTTTAGCCATTTGTTCAGCATTATAATCTATTATTACCGAAATAAAATGGGTTGGTTTAGTCAATCTATCAACCACTACCCAAATAGAATCAAACTTTCCCAAAGTCTTGGGAAGACCAACCACAAAATCCATGGCTATCCTTTCCCACTTCCATTCCGGAATTGGCATTCTAAAGTAAATCTGCAGGCCTTTTGTGTTCATATTTCACTTGTTGGCAATTTTGAAACTTCACCACAAACTCCGCTATATCCTTCTTCATGCCTGGCCACCAATAAATTTGCTTCAAATCTCGGTACATCTTGGTCACACCCAGATGAGTCGATTATCGCGAACCATGAGATTCTGCCAATAATTTCTAAATCAAGTCATCTACTCGAGGAGCACAAATTCTTTCTTTAAAACTGAGCACACCTTCTGCATCAAGAGTGGTTTCTTGTGCCTTACCACTCGCAGTCTTCTTCTTAAGTTCATTCAAATTTTCATCCTCAAATTGCTTGGCCTTGATCTCCTTAACCAATGTGGCCCTCACTTCAATGCTAGCTAACACCCCACTTCTCTCTTAGATGCCCAACTGTATGAACCTAGACTCTAAGGTCTGGATTTCCTTAGCCAAATGTCGCTTGGTTACACTTAAGCAAGCTAAACTACCCATACTCACCGTTTTTCGACTCATAGCGTCTGCTACTACATTAGCGTTACCCGAATGGTATTGAATGGTGACATCATAATCTTTAAGTAACTCCATCAACCTTTGCTATCTCAAATTCAGATCCTTTTGAGTGAACAAATGTTGTAAAAGTAAATACCTCACACTTAACTCCATAGAGATAATGCTGCCAGATCTTAAGAGCAAACACTACCGCTTCCAACTCCAAATCATGTGTTGGGTAATTCCTCTCATGACCTTCAATTGACACGATGCATAAGCTATAACATTCTTATCCAGCATCAACACAACACCCAACCCAGAATGTGAAGAATCACAATAAATAATAAAATCTTTACCTTCAACCGGTAGTGCTAGAATAGGTGCGGTGGTCAAAAGAGTCTTAAGCTTTTGAAAGCTCTCCTCACATTTTTCAATCCATTTAAATGGTATCTTATTTTTTATCAAATTAGTCAAGTGAGTGGCAATAGAAGCAAAGTTCTTCACAAATCGACGATAATAGCTAGCGACTCCCACAATACTCCTAACTTCAGTCACATATCTAGGCCGAACCCAATTTTTCACCGCCTCAATCTTTTGAGAATCTACCATTACCCTTTCTTTTGAAACTACATGTCCCACAAATACAACCAAGGTCAACCAAAATTCACACTTAGAGAATTTATCATACAACCTTTGTTTCCTGAGAACACCTAAAATAATACGAAGATGGTCGGTATGCTCTTCCTAACTTTTCAAATAGACCAAAATATCATCAATAAAGACTATGATGAAAGAATCAAGAAACGGCTTGAACACCCCATTCATCAAACTCATAAAAGTTGCAAGCACATTAGTCGAACCAAAAGACATAAACGGGAACTCATAGTGCCCATAGCGGGTTCTAAACGTCGTCTTGGGCACATCTTCAAGCCTAATTTTCAAATTATGGTAGCCAGACCTTAGATCAATCTTGGAGCAAACTGATGCACCTGCAATTGGTAAAAAAAATCATCTATTCGAGGCAAACGGTACTTGTTTCGAATAGTGACCCTATTCAATTGCCGGTAATCTATACACATTCTCATATTACTATCCTTTTTCTTAACAAACAAAATTAGAGCACCCCATTGGGAAGCATTAGGATGAATAAATCCCTTATCAAGAAGCTCTTGGATTTGAGTCTTAAGCTCTCTTAATTATGCCGGAGCCATGCGATATGGAGGGTAGAAATGGGGCGGGTACTCGGTTCTAAATCAATGTAGAAATCTATATCTCTATCCAGAGGCATACCAGGCAAGTCATTAGAAAACACTTCTTTAAATTTTGACACTACAGGAATAGACTCAATAGATGGAGTCTCAACCTCAACATCCCTAATATGAGCCAAATAAGCCAAACAACCATGCCCTACCAATTTTCTAGCCCAAATGGAGGATATGATCTTAGCATGCATAGGCTTGTACACTTTTTCCCACTCTAATTTTTCCCTTCCTGGAATTTCTAGAGTTACAGACTTAGTATTTTAATTAAGCATAGCATCATAGGGGACAACCAAGTCATGCTTAAGATTATATCAACATCAGTCATATCCAAAATCACCAAATCAGCCCAAGTCTGAAAACCCATAAAAAAAGGGCAAGCACGATAGACATGGGTGACTATGAAAGACTCTCCAACTAAGGTAGAAACATCGATGGGGGCATCAAGTATATCACAAATCATAGAAACTTTTGAGGAAAATCACACAGATACATAAGAATAAGTAGAACCCAGATCAAATAACATATTAGCCATCCGATCACAGATAAAAAATAATACCTGTGGTCATTACATCAGACGCCTCTGCCTTATTTTTGCCAGGAAAGGCATAACATTGAGCCCTATCATCTTGACGAGCTACTTCACTACCTGGTTGCACATTACCCCTCCATGCATTACCATTTCCTCTACCTCCATGGCCTCGCTGGTTACCTCCTCGCCCACCTTGTGGATGCCCTCGACCTTTACTACCATTTCCCGCGGGTACCACTACTCTAGTCTGCTGCAGCGCAGAATCCAACACACGTGGGTGGGGATAATCTCTCCTCATATGCCCAAGTTCTCCATAATTGTAGCAAGTACGATCAAAAGATGGTCTGCCGCCCGTTGAAGGCGCAACTCCCTGGGTATTCTGAATCAAATTATGAGACAGAGTTCCTGAGTAGTTACCTGTAGAGGTGGGCATAGCGGACTGAATTTGCTTGGCTACAAGCATTGACCTTTTGGACCCCCTGGAGTAAGAACCTTTAAAGTTACCTGAGTTCTTAGCCCTTTTAGCCAATGCCTTAGCCTGACCGTCTCACCTCACCCCCTTCACTTTCTTAACAAAGTTAGTTACCTCATTGAAGATCCTCCCTGTAGAGGTCATATGAATAGATAATACCTACAACTCAGAGTTTACTCCCCTAATAAATAGACAGATCCTCTCCGCCTCAGTAGTCACCAATTGAGTAGCATATCTAGACAAAGCATGGAACTTTTCCTCATAAGAAGCCACATACATACCACCTTTCTCCAATGCCATAAACTCATCCTTCTTGCGATCTCTCAAATTCCTAGGCACATGTTTCTCTAGAAATAGAGCATGAAATTGGGTCCAAGTAAGTGGAGGTAAAGTTGAAGATCTACATTCCATATAAGCTCTCCACCATTGCTTAGCCTCACCTTGAAGCTGAAAAGTCATGAACTCAACCTCATATTGATGGAAAATTCCCAACTTATGAATCCTCTCATAGAAATCTAAGATAAACTCATAAGTATCCTCATTTTCAGAACCAAGAAATACAGGATACTTTAGCTTCAAAAACTTAGTCAGCATCTCATGCTCATTACCAGTCATAACAGAACCGAACAAAGGACGGAAGAAAGCATCATTAGCTTGAGTCCCACCCACCTTGGGCGTTGTGCTAGCAACAGGGGGGGTTAGTAGGATCTTGAGCTGCTTGAACAGAAGGAAGCACTGTAGGACCAACCAACCCTTTCAAGAAAGACACGATCTATTGAGCTAACACTGGGTCTATGGGAGGAACACCAGTAGTCTCAGCCTGCACTTCTTCCTTTTGTCCAACCTCTTCAACATTTTCAACCTCAATATCCTCTTCTATCTCTTCATGATGTATGGGGGGGCCTCATTTTGGGGAGTAATTTCGACTGGTACCCCATCTCTGGTAGGCGCCACTCTTCCTCGACCTCTACCCCTAGCTCTTCATCTACCCCTACCTTGACTGTGACCTCTCACTGCAGATTCCTCAACTGAACCATTGATGGGAGCTACGATATTGACGTCGTTGCATCTAGTGTTAACTATCTGTGGACAGAAGAGTGAAGGAGGTTAGATACCAATTTGGATTGCCAGATACCAATTGGAATCAAAATATAGCACGAAATGAGACAAGAGAAAATAGAGAGATTTCCTAAAGTCCTATTGCCTCTCGAAGAAAAGTAAAGGCGTCCCTATATCGTTCCACAAGACTTTACTAGACTTGTTTCTGTACGTCGAGATCAACAAACCTAGGCTCTAATACCAACTTTGTCACGACCCAGACTGTCGTGATTGGCACCCACATTAACCTTTCGGTGGGAGAACTACTACTACAACCCAAACAAAGCAACTAAACCAAAATATAAAGCATTTAAATCACGAAAACAAGTTAAATAGCTAAAGACCGACTATCCCATAAAGTTCGAAAAGATCTAAAAACTAAATAATGTGGAAAATACACCTAGAACCTGAAAGTCAATGTACCAAAATATCCAATAATAAACCAAAGTCTAAACAAGAAGGGTTACAACCCCAACAAATGAACTTACAACTAATTAGAAAATCTAAGTCTCAAATGTGGACAAAGACATGAAGAGAACTCATAGCATCCCAGAAGAACTGGCTTACCCTTGAATTCGAATGATCACTAATCTTCTAAGTGAGGTATGTCAATAGCCACCTGAAGATGCCTTGTACTCAACAAAGAAAGAGCAAGTACAGTATCAGTACACAACCACAGGTACTGGTAGGATCACGCGGCTATCCCACTAAGTGTAATATACATAAGTCAATGCAACAATATAATCACATTCATATATCGAACATGTACAATATCATCAATATTTACATACAACAAATAGTTTCACAATTCTCAATATCACAATTATATCAAGTCATTGGTCCTCTCATGGAACCTAAACCGAAACTGTTAGCATACCGAAACATGGTAGCTGATCAAATATTTATGACGGAACATGGCAACCGATCCCATATTTATGCCAAAACGTGGCAACCGATCCAAGTTAGTATGTCAAAATGCAACATTTGATCCATTCAACAAGCCACAATAACAATGACAAAGTATATTCTCATAATCATACAATCAAGTCATGATTCATGGCATTCATCATTCATCTATTCTCATTTACAATTAATGTGATCAATAAGGAAACATTTGCATACATACACGTATCATAATGAAGCAAAGACAAACATACATCACACAATCATAAAATCACAACCATCACCTACCTCGAATTAAGCTTGAAACCCTAAGAAACTTGATCCTTTCCTTTCGAGATTCGTTCTATTTGTTCCTAGTCTACAAACAATCAATATAATATGGGAAATATTAAACAATCACTAATTACCCAGATTACTAACAATTCTAACAACCCTAGATCATATCCATGATCTAAAGTATCCAAATTAGGACTTTTTCCACCATAAATTCTAGATTGAAACCTTCCCCTATCGATAATTACCCATTAGATTAAGTTCCACTAATCAAAAAATGGATTAGGAGAGTGAAATTCTTATCTTTAGCCTTTAGAATGGTGGAAAACTGTTAAGAAACACCCTGGGTTTGTTCCTTAGCTTTTAAGTTCGAATATTGTAGAATAAAACATTTTTGGGGTTTATTTACGACTTTAAGTCGCATCTGGCCCGCCACAGCAATCCTCACTCCGCTACAGCGGCCCCACCCTGGAGACCAAAATCACCGCCAAAGCATCTTGCATGAAACAATTAGCTATTTCAATAATTCCAATACCCCCATTTCACAACACACCTTTAACCAACGACACTCAGAAACTACCTATTTGCGCCAGGATTAGTTTCAGGAGTTCTACTCACTTGAATTCAATTTTGTAAAGTCGTACGGATTCCTTAACGACTTATCTATCTACTCATATGATCAAAATTATAATTAGATCACCCAATTGCTACCAGATTTCTCTAGACTTTAATGA
Source organism: Solanum bulbocastanum (assembly GCA_037074985.1). Taxonomy (NCBI): domain Eukaryota; kingdom Viridiplantae; phylum Streptophyta; class Magnoliopsida; order Solanales; family Solanaceae; genus Solanum; species Solanum bulbocastanum. Next base: position 32,354,908 of record CM073603.1, on the reverse strand, counting down.
ATTTGATTTCTTCCAAATCTGGACTTGGTTGAGAAATTCCAGGTTACTACGAAAAAGTTTTTCGACCCAAAATTTTTCTTCGTTGGTCATTCTATAATGACGACCGATCGTTACATCTATACCAAAGGATATCATCTAAGCCTATCATATCAAGCCTCATCTAGTCACATAGCGATAATTAGCATCACTACTAACCTTTTCTCCCTCGATCCTTATAGCATGAGCCCTTCAAGTAGTCATATCCTGAAGACCACCAGATAAGGAGTAACAGAGAGATCTTATAGAGTTAAACTCTATGGAACGACTTAGAGAATAAAGAAGTGATATTTCCTAACATCTAATAGCCTCATATTCATAAATGTGGCGCGCTTCACACAATGAACAAAACTATACTAGACGTGGCTTATGAGACATCATCCTAGAATCATTCTAAACCTTATGCTCTGATTACCAAGTTTGTCATGACCCAGGAGTACCCCCTAGATGTGACACGGCGTACTTGACCCTGAAAGGTCTCATACAAGCCCTTAGCATATCATAAAAATAGGATAAAAGAAATAATGCGAAATTTGAAAACTTTTATCCATACAATAAAGTATTTTATAAAAGAAAGTGGAAGTCTAACTTGTCTCAATTAGCCATCTAATACAATTTTTGAATCAACAATAGAGTAACAACACTTCAACATAATCCGAAACATAAAAGTACTTGAAAGAAACTACTAATGACTCATACGTCCTCGAATCTTAAGGAATCACCATAAGCTAGGAGAATAGTCGATCCAAGCTTGAACCAATAGAGAATCACCTTAAGAACCGGAACCTACACTTTGTGAAAAATGTAGAAAATATGGGTTAGTACAAAAATGCACTAAGTATGATAGCCATGCATAAAAACATTTTAGTTGAAAAGCATGCATTTACCAAGTTTGAGAATCATCATGCACTTTTAGTGTAAAAGCATAAGCCACAAGCATATTCAACAAATAAAACATCATAGCATAATAGAAACATTTCATGAGTAACCCTAAGTTATACTTGTGCAATGTATAGATACAGCTCCCATAATCCCCATCTAAACTAAGTACCACATTTAGGCCACAATAATCTTACTTACCATTCTTTGATGTCATCCTTAGTTCATACTCATAAACAAGGAACATTTACATTTAACAAGTCATATCAAGGAAAGTAACTCATAGCAACAATCCAAGTTAAGGATTCATCATTACATTTAGCCTTCATATCAACCTTCTCAATAGCATCATTATAAGCATATTCATTTCATAAGACATTTTCACATTAGAGGAACACACCATAACCACTCTCAAAGCCTACTTGTGCAATGCATGGATGAAGTCCCATACCCCCACCCACACTTCATAGAATTTCTTGAGTAACCATAGTACATAACTCACATTCTTGTTCATGATGGGAATAAGCCCTAACCGACATAAACCATGTGATCAAATCATGGAATCCGGTGTCATGTCCTACAACAAATAGATTTGGTCTACTTGCCTAAGGTAGAACCAGTAATATTTTAGCTTAGGTGAATCTACTAGCTAATAACCTATGTAGGAACATAGTTATGGGATAAGGATGTTGTTACTGGAAATCTGGCCTAAAATGGGGAGAGCTTCCACCTCACAATATCCACTTGGTGCTAAGCATTAAATTCCCATGGAGTAGTTCATTCTCTTTTACCATTATTACACATGAAAGGGATCCATTAGCCTACCGGTTCAAGTTACATTATTACACACATCAAAGGGATGTCATAAGCCTACCGATTCAAGGTACATCATTAGAATAGCTTATTGAATCCTAATGAAAGGATACAATTGGTGTACCTATTTAAGGTTCATCACTGTAGTAGTTCATGGACTCATCATGAAAGGGATACCATTGGTCTACCGATTTACTTCATTAGTCATTTATGAAAGGGATGCCATTGGCCTACCAATTAAAGGTATATCAATCAAGATTACTTTTATTCACACATAAAAGGGATGTCATTAGCCTACCAATTCATTTAGGTGAGGAAAGCCTTTCACATCATCACAAATACATTATAGTCATAATCACATTACTTTCCAAGTATCCATAAAGCATGTACATAAACATCATGATCATGATTCATCAACACATCTAGGGTTACTACATCAAGCATAGATAACAACATGATTCAAATAGTTCAATTACTACAAGCATATTCTCATGATATTTATCATTCCATAATTCACCCACATCACATGTTCATAAATTGGGGAATGGGGATTTCATGGTTTATTGCGGGAAATTCCACATAACAACCATAGGAATTCCTCAATTAATACATAATTCAAGTAATCAATCCATAACATTCATAATTCGATAACATTCTACTCACATCAATCAATACCCACACTTTACGATCCACTTAGGAAGAATTGGGGAAATTCCATGGATTCTTGAGGAATTCATCTTAGAAATAGTAAGTAATCATCAATTTGATCATAATATAAAGCAATTAAACCATTAGAAACGTTTTTGAAGTGAATCCATGACTTGGAGTAAAACCTTAGCTTTTTGGGTAAAGTTACAAGTTCGAAATTGAGTTTGGAGGGACTCTATGGGTAAAGGATACCCATAGATGAAAAGCTACCATACCTTAGGTGAAGAAATCCAACAAATTCGTGTCAAAAATCTTCCTTCTTCAAGCCCTAACTTGATCTTCTTCTTCTTCTTCTTTAGAGTTCTAGAGAGAGTATTTTGTGGGTAAAATTGGTTATGAATTTGGTCTTGGGATTTATGAAGTATAAGGGTCATTTACTGGCTTAAAAACCCTTATATAGGTCTACTAAAATGATATAAAATGACCCTTCAATAAACTAACTAAAATATAAATTACCTAACTAACCTTACCTTTGACCGAACTTGGAAAGATCTATATGCATGAGCCACACCCATGACCCACGGACCATGGGTGGGCCTATGAGTCATCCTGCAAGTCTGTAGGTCTATGTTCTGCAACTACTAAAGTTGTCTCTTGACCCACGACACCTATCCATGGGGCGTGGGTCCACCTACTGGCCATAGATGTCATCCGTATGTGGCCTTTTTTGGGCAGTTTTAGGGTTAGGCTTTAGGGTCCTCCTCAAGGACCCTTGGTTGGTCCTTATGGGATCATACATTGACTTTTAACCCCTAAACCCCTCATCCTAAGTTCTAGAAGTCATTTTACAATTCTGAACCATACATCAAACTCTAAAACTCTCACGTAAGACTCTACTTTCACCTACTAGTTTTCCGAGTGTTACATGGTTTGAGTTGATTTTTGAAACACCTTAAAAATGAATAAAATGTTGTATAAGTGGTTAAAGGTTGATTTTAATGATTTCCTCCACTATCCCTATCCTTTGAGAACATGATTTATGACCTGTTGAGTTTGGAAACTTGATTCTATTTGAAATCTTTGATGATCTGATTATATCATTATGTTATATATGTTGTGAAACATTCATCTTCATGCAACATATCATGGTTAAAGAAAATATAAGGAAGTGGAGAAATACTATATTTTTGAGAAAAAAAATATGACACTTTACTTAAATGATTTATCACGTTGAGGTGGAAAATTAATGAGGCATTGAGATATTGCGATTGGTATATGGACTGTGAGTCCCCCATGGGTCCTTATCTAGAAGCTAGAGGCTTGCGAAGGTATATACAACATATTGTGTGACGACCTTGGTACCACTACAACATTCCATCATTTTATTGCATCTCATTGGCCAGTCTTGTTATGTTGTGTGACTTGTTTATGTGATGATTTAATTATTATTTGTACTCTTATATATTTACTTTATTCACACCACTCTATATAAATTGGAGGCATCAATGTCGAAATGTTCTGCGTGTAAGTGGAACCATTCATAGTTTATTTCTTTAGTCTATTTAGTTGTTTATATTTAGTTGGTCGAACCTACTGAGTATATGTGGATTGTACTCACTCCCTACTTCAGTTATCCCTTTGATGCAGATCCTAGTAATGGTGAACCTCATAGAAGTTGATTGGATCATGCAAAGTTCTCTATTTCGGATTTGTGATGAGATTCTGCTTTTCGAATCACTGTTAGTTTACATCTATCCTTTAAAGCCTTTAAATTACTTTTTGAATACTTGATATGTAGTTTAGATTCTAGAAATAAAATAGATGCTCTTTATACTTATGATACCATATTTTGGGATATTCCTTATTATTTTTCTATCATTTGTGGCCTGACTTTCTTTCGAGAGTCTTGTATGCGTGATTCTTTTGGCTTACACAACATTTTGGGGTTCTTGGGGTGTGTTCCATCATAACCTTAACTTTTGGATTATGATGAATTGGTATCAGAGCGCTAGGTTCACTGATTCTATAAGTTAAATAAAAGGGTGTCTAGTAGAGTCTTGTGAATTGGTATGTAGATGTCTGTACTTGTCTTTCAAAGGCTACAAGATACCTAGTAGGAGAAATTCCTTTGTTTTGATTACATTTGTGGGATTGTTCTTATCAAGTGTTGTATATCTGCAATATATTCTCTCTGCGCAGATGTTAAGCACTAGAGCCAATACTTCAGAGGGTGAGGTCGTACCTACTGCTAGAGACTAAGTTTATGGGCAAGGCATGGGAAATAGTGGGGTTAGGATTTGTGGCTGAGTGAGAATGATAACACCTGTTGGAGGATGAACAAGGCAGGCATCACCTAAGCGTGTACTTGAGCATGATGATGTTATTAACAGCATACTGAGGTGAGGGAACCATCCCAGTCTTCTTCATTTCCACATAATACTCTGATGCTTCCTAAGTTGATCGTCGGGTTATTGGATAGTGTCCCCTCTTCTGGTGTTCTTTCGGGTACTTTAGTGGTCCCCTTAACCTATCTATGGTTGAACAGTATGGTCCGTCAAAAGACCTACGGACCGTAGGTCCAACCATAGATAGGGATCTGTTAGTTATTTTAAAAAGGGCTTTTGGGTCTTTTCCTAATTATTCTAAACTAATACTATGTAGTTTCACCTTCTACCCTCGACTCTCTATAAATGTTTTAAACCCCCCAATTACCAAATTTAACTCATTATCCTAAATTCCCAAAAGTTGACCAAATTCATCCTCCCAAATCCTCTCAAGCCTAAGGAAGAAGAAGAAGAGTTGGTGGTTCCATTCAAGTCTCCAAATCCTCATATTTTATTAGGCTTTGGCTTCAAGGTATTTGTGTATTCATCCATGGAGTCCTTTCCTCCGTGGGGTTCCCAAAGATTTCAAGTTCCCAATTCAATTCTCAAAATTATCAAATTAAGGTTTCAAATCAAAGAATGTGGGTTTCTTCCAACTATAATTGATTATGATTAATTAAGTCTTCTAATGAATTATTTGATCTTAATATATGATATTTAGTTGAAATTCCACTTGCCCAAGCTTCAATTATGCTTTTCAACCATGATCTTATGATAAAACCATGAATTATGAATTTATGCATGTTTTCAAGACATTATTATAATTGATTTAAGGTTGCTTTGAGATTAAATCATCAATGTTGTTGTTGTTGTGAACGGTTATTCTCATATGAAGGATTCACAGGGTTGAAAGGTTTTCTAAACTAAAGATTGAATCAAGATTTAGGAGTTATTTTGAATGAACTCTAGCTTAGATTGGCTACTTAATTGTGCCTTTCCATGGATATTAATATTAATATTATTAATGACTATTGCATGATATTTATGCTTAGCACCGAGTGGACTAGTGGTGATTACCCAATTCCCATAACTATGTATTGTCATAGGTTTGTCTTAGATAGACATTTGATAGTGGATCTAGTTTAGCTTAAGTTTATGGTTCTTACCTTGGCAAGTAAGGAAATATCTTTTTAGTGTAGGATAGACAGCGAATTCCATGTTATAGCTCACATGGTCTATGTCGATTAATGTCAAACTTCCAACAATAATGAACTAAGGTTACTTTCTAAAGAGTATCTCATAACTATTTTAAAGATATTTAGCTTGCATTGACCATGATTACACCTTATGGTTTCTAACATGTTTTTTTATGTTTTCCTTTGTCATTGCATGTCATGTAAAGCCTTTTTTAGCATGATTTCATAACTTTTATGCACTACTATCATACTTAGTACATTCCATGTACTAATGCATACTTGTGCCTACATTGTTTCACTAATATAGGGTCTGACACTCCTATTTCGTACACTCGTGAATAGTTGATCCTTTTAAGCTTTTGAAGATTGGTGAGTCCTCATATTCTGCGGACCAAGACTCTTTTATTTGCTTTATGTCATTTCGTTTCATACTTGTATGTGATGTATGGGTTAAATCTCAATCACTTTCCTTATGATGTACTAGATGGCGTTGAGACTTATGTTAGACCTCCGCTTTTGTCAAACTCTTTATGATATAAAAATGAGTTTTAAACTCTTTAAATTTTATTATCTTATATGATGTGAGCTAAATAGCTTGTGTAGGGCCTCTCGTAGGTCCTATACGTCCTATTATGCCTAGGGTCTACTTTGGATCATGAAAAACTTGGTATGCACAAGGTTTACAAAGGTCCTAGGAAGTCCTATAAGCCACGTCGTAAGATAATTAGGAAACTCCACTTCTTTTATTACTCTAAAGTCGAGAGGCAATCGAAGAAAACCCTTCCACAAACCTTCTATAGTAACCAGCTAAGCCCATGAAACTTCTAATATCCAAAGGGGATAAAGGTCTAGGCCAACTCTTAACTGCCTTCATCTTCTTAGGTTACTACCTACGTACCCTTGCCAGAAAAAATGTGATCAAGAAAAGCCATGGATCTTAATTGAAACTCGCACTTAGTAAACTTTGCAAAGAGTTGTTGGTCCTTGAGGACTCGCAACACAATCCTCAAATGATAGGTATGCTCATCTTCACTCCTTGAATAAATCAAGATATCATCAATTAACACAATCACCAATATATTTAGGTATTGTCTAAACACTCTATTCATCAAATCTATAAATGCGCTTGGAGCATTAGTCAACTCGAATGATATCACCAAAAGCTCATAGTGACCATACCTAGTCCGAAAATCCATCTTTGGAATGTCATCCTCCTTCACCCTCAATTGGTGATAACCTGACCAGAGGTTAATCATAGAGAAGTAACTTACTCATTGTAGTTGGTCGAATAGATCATAAATACTCGAAAGAGGCTACTTTTTCTTAATTGTGACTTTGTTCAACTGACAGTAATTAATGCACATACGAAGGGAACAATCCTTCATACAAACAAATAAGACTGGAGTACCCCATGGTGAGATACTCGATCGAGCCCTTATCCAACAAATAGTTCAATTGCTTTGAATTCCTTAAGTTCTACTGGAGCCATTCGTTAAGAAGGAATAAAGATAGGTTGCATTTCTGGTAGAAGGTCAATACCAAACTCTATTTCCTTTTTGGGAGGAACACCAGGTAGATTATCGGGAAACACTTTCAGAAACTCATTTACAATAGGGAATGACTCAAGAATAGGAGTTTCGAAATCCGTATCCCTAACCCAAACTAGATGGTATATGCAACCCTTACAAATCATCTTTCTAGCTTTAAGACACAAAACAAACTGACCCTTATGCATAGAATTTTCCTCTTTCCAGTCTGGATAGGTTAATTTCGAAACTAAAACATGACTACCAAGGTTTTTACAATCAATAGAAATATAACAAGAATACAACCAATCCATACCAGGAATAATATCTAAGTCTAAGATGTCAAACTCTACAATATCAACATGAGTGAATCTATGGGATAAGGAGATGGGACAATTTCTATAGACTCTCTTAGCCACAATAGATTCACCAATAGGAGTAGAGACAGAAAAATATCTAACAACACATCTGGAGAGATATCAAACGCAATCTCCTTATATGGCATCACAAAACACAAGGTGGCACCGAGATCAAGCAATGCATAAGCATCAAGATGAAATAATTTCAACATACCGATAACTACATCGGGAAATTCCTCTGGATCATGACCAGTTTGAAGTGCATAAAATTTGTTTTTCTTTTAACTTTCACTAAAACTTGATGAGGGTAAGGTTAAGCCTGTCAACGATTCTATCACTCATTCTTAGCAACTAAGGGACAATCCCTTATCTTATGATCCGTCTTGACACAACCAAAACATGCTTTGCAACTGGCTAAACATTTACTATTATGCTTTCTTCCACATCTAGCACAAGTAGACAATGAAGATCCACCACAATTTCCTTCTTGAGGCTTAATGCTAGACACCCTATCTTTGTTGAATTTAGGAGCCAGAGCATTGGAGGAACCTTGACCAGAAAACCTTTGTTGGAACATAGAATGACCATGTCCATCAGACCTCGAATGTGAAAAGTCACCATCACCGGTCCTTGTCTTCTTTGCCTCCCTAGATCTCTCCTTGATTTTCTCCTCTTTTATTTGTTGGGCGTGTACCATTAGGTGAGAAATTTCCATATCATTGATGAGCATGGCTATATGACATTCTTTGACCACTATTTTAGATACTCGCAAAAACAAACTTACTCATCCTTGCCTAGGATCGACAACCATAGTAGGAGCATATCTAAACAATAGCGTGAACTTCAAGGCATACTCTTTCACACTCATGCTTCATTGAGAAAGGTTGATTAATTCAAGTAACTTTCCCTCCCTCATCTCAAGGAGAAATAACTTATCAATGAAAGCAATCTTAAACTTTTCCCAATCAAGAGGATGCCCATCAACTGCCCTCTCTTCCTTTCATTGGTTGAACCAAATTTGAGCAATACCCTTAAGTTGATAAATGACCAATTCCTCCTTTTCCACCGGCATCACTCCCATGATCATCAACACCGTATACACCTCATTAATGAACTCTTAAGGATCTTCCACAACCTTGGAATCCTGAAACTCTCAAGGATTAATCCTAGTGAACTCCCTCACTCTAGTTGCCATCGTACCCATATTTGGGTTCACGGTGCTCAACACCTCTCTATTGGCTTGAGCCAACACTTGAAAAGAAGTGCTAAACTCTGTATTAGTCACTTGTTCAGCCAAAGGGTCAGCCAGAACTTAATGAGCTTCTGGAGGAGTTTGAGGAGCTTATTGTTCGACATTCTCATTTACATTCCTCCTAACGTATGCTCTTCAAGGGGACATATCCTAAAAAGCATCGGATAAGGATTATGAGAGAAACATATAAAGTTACACTATATTGAAGTGAACAAAACAAATATGTAATCCCTAGACCTTTTGGTGTACTTGATTATATGCTTAACCCAGTCTAATGTTCTTGTCAAGATTAGACTGAAATCTCCTAACTATGCCTTCAGCAAAGTAGTTATTTGATCTAGTGTACAATATAGCATACATAAGACTCTTTATTGTAGAAGTGTAAGGGACCACCTTCCTTCTTTGTATCTTATCATTCATTTTGGGTGACTGGTCCTTTGATAAAGTAATTCAATGTCTAAAAGAAAGAAATTTCTTTTTGAAATTTTGCATGCTAAACCTCCCAAGAATAGTGTCAATATAAAGTGATGAGATAAGTCTGATATCCTTTGTTTACGATCTTACATAAGCTTGATCCAAAGGATATGAGTCTCTTCTCCCAAGTCTTTTATATTAAAATGCAACAACAACCACTCCTTAACATAATTTAACATCGTTACATTTTTTCTATGAGCAAGATTTTGTCTATGTACAGAAGCATAAATTAGGATAACATAAAATTGAGAATCAAAATTACTAACCTCTTCAAGCCTTCACAAAACTAGTCCAAAATCAAAGAATCCAGAGTTGCAATCTTCTGTATTTCCCTGATTAATTCTATCTTTTAAGTCTTGGGTGGGCAAGAAGATTTTTAGAGAAAAAGGGATTTTTTTTCTTGAGAACCACCACCCCTATTTATAATTTTCAGTAGAAAGGAAAAGGTTTGAAAAGAAAAAACATTTTCAGTCATAATTCTTCTATTAACAACTATTTAACTTCATTAAGGACAATTATCAACAATTAACCCTATCAATAGCATTTAACACAAAGAATATTAGTATTTTCTTTTTTCTTCTTTTGAGGAAATAAAATTATTTTAACCATTTTTTAACAAATAAATAATTTAAAAATAAAAATTAGTTATTCATTTATTAGAAGGCTAGAAAAAACTTATTCCAGAATGATCCTTAATATTTTTTAAACTTAATCAATTAGTCGAGCACAATAGGGACCACAAATTTAATAATAGAGGTGTAACACCTCATAAATTGAAAACTCAAAAGGAAAGAAAATTTATGTTTTTGGGCACTGGTACTGTGATCTATGAATCCAATCTACGGAACGTAGTAATCTCTACAGGCCGTATAAAGGAAGTCGTAGGATCATGATGGAGCTTTTGGAATTTTCAAATCCCTATATGTTGGACCTAGAATTCTATAGGATGGTTTGTACTACAAATGACGGGTCATAGACAACAACTCGTGGAATGCTTCCAGCCTTAGTGAATTTGATGGACTATGGATCTATGGAGAGGACATACGGGTCGTGATATCTTCTATGGTTCATAGTGTGAGATAGTGGAATGGTGTTTGGACTTGGAGAATTATTGGTCACTTGAGGACTTCGGGTACTTTCTACGAACTGTAGAATAGATGATGAGTCGTAAGACTGACATGTAAGAATTACCCAGGATTTTGGCCCGAGTAGTTCTTCCCCATTTTGAGTTCTATAAATCGTTGGTAGACTATTTCAAAGAGTGATTTCGTTATAGATCATTTGGGTAAGTGATTTTGACCTTAGTTCTTCATTTCCCATGAATTATTATCAATTTTAAACATCAAATTTGGGATTTTGAATGCCCAAGTTTGAAAGGTTTTTCAAGAACTTTATGTTTTTGTTAAATAGTGATTTTCAATTGATTTAAACTCTTTTTTTTTTTTAAAATGGTTTTCCCAATTGGTTTTCAAATTTCTCAAGCAACACATTTTCATACAAATTCTAGATTTACCCTTTATTTTCAAAAATTTGACTGCATTTTCCAAATTGCTTCATGGGTGGTGATAGTTTTGAGTTTTTATTGTGATTTTATATTTGAATAGCTTGTATTGATTTGGAGACTCAAACAAAAGATTGGTGATTAAAAATTCCGTTGAGGCTTTCTCCCAAGGGGGCGATGGTGTGCTTCGATATCAAGGTCATTTGTGTGTTCCCAATGGTGTTGGCTTGAGGAAGAAAATCTTATCATAAGTCCATAGTTCTTGATATTCTATTCACCTGGGAGCCACCAAGATGTGTCGTAACTTGCGGGAGGTCTATTGGTGGATTGGAATAAAGGATGATATTGCGGAATTTGTGGCTAAGTATTCTAATTGTCAACAAGTAAAAGTCGAGCATCAAAACTTGGGAGGTTTTTCCCAATATATTAGTAATCCTACTTGGAAGTGGGAAGATTTGAATATGTAATTTATTGTTGGTTTACCCCGCACCCAGTGGCAGCATGACTCGATTTGGATTATTGTAGATAGTATGACGAAATTGGCTCATTTTATTCCCGTCAAGGTTTCTTATTCGGTGAAAGACTATGCTAAATTTTTTAAGGCAAATGGTTAGGTTGCATGGAGTTCCCCTATCGATTATCTCCGATCGTGGTACCCAATTCACCTCTTAATTCTAGAAGTCTTTCCAAAAGGGTCTTGGTACTCGTGTTAAGATTAGGACAGCCTTTCATCCTCAAACCAACGGGCAAGAGGAATGTACTATCTAAAGTTTGGAAGATATGTTGAGAGCTTGTGCAATTGATTCAAGGATAATTGGGATGATCATATGACTTTGATTTACTTATAATAATAGTTATCATTCAAGCATTGATATGTCTCAATTTGAGGCTCTTTATGGTAAAATGTGTAGGTCTCCCATAGGTTTATTTGAGGTAGTTTAGGTTTCCTTGCTAGGTCCCGAATTGGTACATGAAGCTATGGAGAAAGTTCAGCTTATTATAGAAAAGTTGAAAATGGCTCAAAGTCGACAAAAGTCCTATGCCGATATTAGAAGAAGAAATCTTGAGTTTGAGGAAGATGATTGGGTCCACTTGAAGATTTCACCCATGAATGGTGTAATGAGGTTTGGAAAAAAAAAAGAAGCTTAGTCCCCGTTATGTGGGCCTATATCAGGTTTTGAGGTATATTGCTAAAGTTTCTTATGAACTTGATTTTCCTAATGACTTAGCATTGGTACATCTGTTTTCCATGTCTCTTTGATGAAGAAATATATTGGTGATCCGACATCTATTATACCATTGTAGAGTCTTGGTATATAAGAGAGTCTTTGTTATAAAGAGGTTTCGTTAAGATTTTGGACCGGCAAGTTAAAAAGTTGAGGAGTAAGGAAGTTCCATCCGTAAAGTTCTTATGGAGGAATCAAAGGGTTGAGGGTCCTACTTGGAAGGCTGAGGCCGATATGATGTCCTGTTATCCCCATTTATTTTCCTCCGACCCTACTCTAGCTTGAGGTATTTAGCTCCTCATGTATTAGTCATTCTCAAGTTCTCTCATACATGCATGTTCATGAAAACTTTCTTTTGAGATTTTGATTTAGCTTTGATTGATTGCTTCATGATCATGTGCATTTGAGAATGACTTGCATGTATACCCTATGAAATGATATTTTGAACATGTTTAAGTTAGGAGTTGATGTTTCTCCTAGGTTATGTGTTATTGATGAAGTAGAATTCTTGTTGGGTTGTAAGATCTTTTCCCCTACCCTTCTTATATTGCTTTGAGTCCTATTCTAGAATGAATGTTACCAAGGGAGAGATATTGAAACATCTTGGAATTTGGAAAAGGAAAAAAATAATTTTTTGTAACACCTTGAAAACCAGACCCAGAAAAAAATTACAGAAACTTACCTGAAGCAGTGAACCACGGCAGGGTTCATGGACCGTGACAGGGTCCACGGTCCATTGACCTACCCGTGGTGGTGACTTGAACTCCACCAGGCCCAGACATCAGACCACGGAACCATTCACGGGCCGTGGTCTTGACGACGGGTCGTGGTGGCGTCCGTCAACATTAGGCAGTAGCCTCACCTTGGCCATCCCTTAGACCCCCATGCCTAAGTGAAGACCACGGGGACATTCATGGACCATGGGAACGTCCATAGCGCCCTAGACAGTAGCCCAACTTTTCATTGACCTCAGCCCACATGCGCAAGTGAAGACCACAGAGACCTTTACGGTCTGTAGTCGTTCACACAAGCCGTGGGAAGGTCCATAAAGAGCTAGGTAGTAGCCCCCTCTTGTCAGCCTTAGACTCCGCGACCAAGTGAAGACCACAGGAGCCTTCACGGCCCGTGGTCCTTTACACGGTTTGTGGTAGGTACCGTGTCCAGCCCGTCTGCAGCTTTAAGTCAGGGGTGTTTTGGTCTTTTCCTATTTTGTTGGACCCTTAAACAACGTTATTTTAACCCTAAACTACGTGGTTTGATTATTTTAGCCTAGAAACATAACTAGAACTTACCTAAGTCAGATCTTTCATCAAAAACTTAGAAAATTAGAAGTGGAAGAGGAGAAAAGGTCTAGCAACCCTAGTTCAGGAATGCAACAAGTTTCCTCCAGTTCCATCCCTGAATCGAATGATTTCTCCGTGGAATTCGTCACTAGGTATGTGGGATTTCATTAATGGGCCCATTAGGTCCCTAGATTTTAGTCAGATTCTTGATTCCCTATTATTAACTAGACCTAGGGTTTCTAGAACCTCAGCAAATTATCATGAATTAGTTATTTATATGTTCCAAATTAGATTATCATGTTATTACTTTGTTTCTTGCATGAATTTCAAAACCCTAGCTTGGTAGTTCTTTAGTTCTTGAATTACACATGCTAGGTCAGATATTTCACTATTTCAGATGTACATGCCTCAGTTTGACTGTGTCATTATTAGTATATAAATGTGCATTCCCAGTTTACATGTCAATTTTGAGCTATCCAACATATTTCAGTAATTCAGTCATAATGTGTTAATCATTTAATATATTGGGAGTAGCATAATACCGAGTTGGACTAGGGTCAGTCACCCATACAAACCTAGAACTATGAGCCACGTAGGTTGTAAGTCCCCTCTGTAGGCATCATTTCAGTGATCACGCCAGCATGCCTCTACACCTTTAGTCGGGTGTATTGGGTTCTCTCGATGAGGCGTATACATCGGACTCCACATTTAGCTCATATGGTTTTATTATCAGTTATTAGTAGCTCCCACATTTCAGTCAAACTTCATTATAATCAGTATTCAGCATCAGCATGTCTAAATTTGGTCATTGCATTCAGTTAGCTTAATATTCAGTATCTACATCATGTTCAGATTATACTCTTTCTTTATTGCTTGTTCAGTTATACATTTATTTCAGCTTTACTCATCTTGCATGCACAATACCTTTCAAGTACTGACGCATACTCTACGCTACATCTTCTTGTGATGTAGGTTCAGATTCTCAGCATCCAGATCATGCTTCAATCGGTCCCCGATCTCCAATTCAGCAGTATCAGTGGTGAGTCCTCATTCTTCGAGGATAATAGTCATGTTATATTTTCATTATTTCAGTCTTTTAGTTTCAGTTTTGCTAGACTTAGCTAGGGCATGTCCCAGCACTTCTAGTTAGTTAGAGGCTTTCAGACATAGTTAGATTCAGCTTAGTATTTTTGAGTTTGATATCTCTTTTGTATTAAACTCTCAGATTTGATATTCATCCTTAGTATATGGGTATTCCCCATCATATGTGATTTATTTATGATTAGCTTCCGCACCAATTATTACTATTCTTAGTATGCTCATGTCATGCCAGTAGGGTTAGCTTGGGGTCACTTGTGATCCTAGGTCCCGTGTCCGCGTCTTAGGGAGAGCTCAAGGCGTGACATTTTTGGGCTAAATTCTATGTCTACGAGTCCCATCTATGAATCGTAAAAGCTTCTACAGGACGTAGATGGCAACCGTAGGAAGTGGAATAAAAATAGTTTAAAAAATTCAAGTCCTAGTACCCTCTGTACGGTTCACCAGGATGGTATGTCATCCATTGTACGAGTCGTATATAGGTCATGTAAGTGAGTCCCAGACTTAGTGAAATTTTAAGGGGTAAAGTTGGTTTCTATGGTTAATGTCCACGTTCCATTGGAAGACCTAGGATCTATAAACATGATCTATCAAAAAATGGTCCCAAAATAGTGGTTTATGAATCTTTCTATGGTTAACCATTACGGTCCGTAGGTCGAGGTTCGACAGTTATATAAGGGGCTTTTGGGTCTTTTCCTAATCGTTTTAACCCAATACTATGTCGTTTAGTCTTCTACCTTAAGCCCTACATAAGGTTTTTAAGGCCTAACTACCAATTCAAACGCCATTCTCCTAATTCCCTAAATCTAACCAAATTCATCCTCCCTAAATTCTCTCAACCTAAGGAAGAAGAAGAAGAGCTAGGATTCCATGCAAACTCATTAGGCAAATCAAGTTCATAAGCAACCTTATCAACACGTCTCAAAATCTCGTATGGGCCCACAAAACGGGGACTGAGCTTCCCTTTCTAACCAAACATCATTACACCCTTCATAGGTGAAATTTTCAAGTAAACCCAATCATGAACATCAAACTCAAGATCTCTTCTTCTTACATTGGTATATGAATTTTGTTGAATTTGAGCCGTTTTCAACCTTTATCCAATAAGTCGAACCTTCTCTATAGCCTCATGAACTAACTAGGGTCCAATAAATGCAACTTCACCCACCTCAAACAAACCTATAGGAGATCTACACCTCCTCCTATAAAGTGCCTAAATGGTATCATACCAATAATCGAGTAATAGCTATTATTATAAGCAAACTTAATCAATGGAAAATAGTCATCCCAATTACCCTTAAAGTCAATCACATAAGCTCTCAACATATCTTCCAAAGTTTGGATTGTATGCTCCACTTGCCTACTGGTTTGGGGAAGAAAGGTCGTGCTAAGCTTAACTTTAGTGCCAAGACCCTTTTTGAAAGACTTCTAACACTGAGAAGTGAATTGAGTACCACAATTGGAAATAATGGAAAAGGGAACTCCATGCAACCTTACCATTTCTATCAAGTACAACTTGGCATAATCCTCCACCGAATAGAAAACCTTGACGGGAATAAAATGAATCGATTTCGTCATCCGATCTACTATAAGCCAAATCGAATCATGTTGTCGCCGAGTACGTGGCAATCCTACTATGAAGTCCATATTCAAATTTTCCCACTTCCAAGTAGAAATGCTAATATCTTGGGACAAACCTCCCGGTTTCTGATGTTCAACTTTCACTTAGCCACAAATTCTACAATATCCTTCTTCATCCCATTACACCAATAGATCTCTTTCAAACCACGGTACATCTTGGTGGCTCCCGGGTAAATGGAATACCGAGAACTATGGGCTTCTGATAAGATTTGTTCCCTTAAGTCATCACCATTAGGAACACACAAACAGCATAGATATCTAAGTACACCATCTCCCCCTTGGGTGAAAGCCTCAATGGATTTCTTAATTACTGTTTCTTTCAAATCAACCAAAATTGGATCAAGACCTTGTTTGGCTTTCACATCTGCCATAAAAGATGATTCTGAACCATTGTGAACCATAACACCACCCTTGGTAGAGTCTACTAACTGAACTCCCAATCGGGCCAATCTATGAGCATCTCGAACCAACTCTTTTCTATCATCATCAATAGGAGTAACATTACCCATAGATAACAGACTAAGAGCATTCACTACTATATTTGTCTTACTAGGGTGATAGAGAACACTCATGTCATAATCCTTCAATAACTTAAGCCACCTCCTTTGGTGAAGATTCAAATCCTTTTGGTCAAACACATATTCCAAAATCTTATGGTCGGTGAAAACATCAACATGAACTCCATACAAATAATGCCTCCAAATCTTTAAGGAAAAAAAGAACCGCCGCTAATTCAAGGTCATGGGTAGGATAATTCTTCTCATGGATCTTAAGTTGCCTTGAATCATAGGCAATAACTTTACCATTTTGCATAAGCACACATCCCAACCCAATTCTAGAGGCATCACAATAAACTACAAAATCACCTGTCCTTCTGGTAAAGTCAACACCGGAGCAGAAGTAAGTCTATCTTTCAACTCTTGAAAACTTTTCTCATAAGCTTCAGACCATACAAACTTATCCTTCTTTTGAGTCAAATCCATCAACGGAGAGGCAATGGAAGAAAACCCTTCAACAAACCTTCTATAGTAACTGGCCAAACCCAAGAAACTATTAATATCCGAAGAGTTAGAGGCCTAGGCCAACTCTTAACTGCATCCATCTTCTTAGGATATGCCTTAATACCCTTACTTGAAACAATATGACCAAGAAAATCTACGGACCTAAACCAAAACTCACATTTGCTAAACTTTGCAAAGAGTTGTTGGTCCTGAGAATTTGCAGCACAATCCTCAAATGATTGATGTGATCATCCTCAGTTCTTGAATAAATCAATATATCACCAATGGATACAATCACAAACATGTCAAGGTATTGTCTAAACAACTTATTCATCAAATCCATAAATGCTACCAGAGAATTAGTCAAACCAAACGACATCACCAAAAACTCATAATGACCATATCGGGTTCTAAAAGACATTTTTGGAATATCATCTCCTTTCACCCTCAATTGGTGATAACCCGATCGAAGATCAATCTTAGAGAAATAACTTGCTCCTTGAAGTTTCTCAAACAAATCATCTATCCTTTGAAGAGGATACTTATTCTTACTGGTCACCTTGTTCAACTGACGACAATCAATACACATGCGTAGAGAATCATCATTTTTTCTCACAAACAACACTGGAACACCCCATGGAGAGATACTCGGTCGGATAAAACTCTTATCCAACAAATCCTTCAATTGTTCTTTCAACTCCTTTAGTTCTATCGAGCCATTCTATAAGGAGGAATAGAAATAGGTTGCATATCTGGGAAAAGGTCAATACCAAAGTCTATTTCCCTTTCGGGAGGAATACCGGGCAAATCATTGGGGAAAACTTTTGGAAACTCATTTACAATGGGGACCGACTTGAGAGTAGGGGTTTCAGAATCTACATCCCTCACCCTAACTATATGGTAAATGCAACCCTTAGAAATCATCTTTCTATCTTTAAGACAAGAGATAAACTGACCCTTAGGCATAGAATTTCCCCTCTTCCACAATAGGATAGGCTCATTCGGATATTGAAACTTGACTACACGAGTTCTACAATTAATAGAAGCATAACGAGAGTGTAGTCAATCCATACCAAGCATAACATCAAAATATAGCATATCAAGCTCAACCAAGTCAACAAGAGTAACTCTATGGGATAAGGAAATGGGACATCTTCTATAGACCCTCCTGGCCACCATAGAATCACAAATAGGGGTAGAGACAGAAAAAGATTCCAATAACACATTCGAAAGAACATCAAACCTCATAGCCACATATAGCGTCACAAAAGACAAGGCAGCACCGGATCAAGTAAAGTATACACATCAAGTTGGAAGACTGTCAACATACCGGTAACTACATCGGGAGTACCCTCTTGTTCACCACGATTCTTAAGTGCATAAAATCAATTTTGCTTGGGAGCATTGGAATCTGAACCACTAGGAAGAGCTTGTTTGCTCTCTCTTCCCTTAGTGGTAAGCATTGGGTAATCCCTCATATTATGACCACTTTTACCATAACTAAAGCAACCATCAGTGCTGCCTAGACACTTACCATCGTCCTTCTTTCCACACTAAACACAAATAGACCTAGGCAATGAAGATCCACCACCATTCCCTCCTTGAGGCTTAGGGTTAGACATCCTTTCTTTTTGAACTTAGAAGGAGCATTAGATGAACCTTGACCGGAAAACCCTTGTCAAAATCTAGGATGACCATGTCCATTGGACCTTACATGTTACCATCACCGGTTTTAGCCCTCTTTCTCTTCCTAGACATTTCCTTAAGTTTCTCCTCTTCGATTTGCTATGCATGAACCGTGAGATGAGAGATATCCATGTCATTGATGAGCATGGCGGTACGACATTCTTTAACCACCATTTCAGACACAGCCAAACAAATTAACTCATCATTGCCCTAGAATCGGCAACCATTGTTTGAACATATTTAGACAATTGTGTGAACTTCAAAGCATATTCCCTTACACTCATACTTCGTTGATAAAGGCTAATGAACGCAAGCAACTTTTCTTCCCTCATCTCAAGGGGAAAGAACCTATCAAGAAAGGGAGTTTTAAACTTCTCCCAATCAAGAGGACCATAATCTTCCGGTCTCCCTTCTTTCCATTGGTTGTACCATATTAAAGCAACACCTTTAAGTTGATAAGTGGCCAACTCCGTCATTTCCACCGACGTCACTCCCATGATCATCAATACCTTCTTGACCTCATTTATGAACTCTTTAGGATCTTTCTTAACCTTAGAACCATGAAACTCCAGAGGATTCATCCTTGTGAAGTCCCTCACTGTAGAAGCCACCATACCCACATTTGGGTTCATGGGAACTACCACTTTCCTATTGGCTTGAGCCAATACTTGAAAAGCAGCCTTAAACTCTGCATTAGATACTTACTCAGCCAAAGGATCGATCACAGCTTGAGGAGCCTGAGGAGGAGCTTCTTGTTCCACATTTTACTTCACATTCCTTCTAGCATAACGTCTTCGATCGAGTTGACATATCCTCTAGAGCATCGGGCAAGGATTAGGAAAGAGACCTTATAGAGTCAAATTCCATCATATGATTTAGAGTAATGAAAGAAGTGGAGTTTCCTAATCATCTTGTAGCCTCTCATCATAAATTTGGTGCTCTTCACACTCATGAATAAGACTCTACTAGATGTGGCTTGTGAGACATCCTAGGACCATTCTAAACCTAGTGCTTTGATTACCAAGTTTGTAATAACCCAGGGTACCCCCTAGATGTAACATGGCGTATAACACCCCGAGAGGGCCCATACAAGCCACTTAGCATCCATAACATAAGAAATAGAACATAAGGAGTAAAACAATATTCAAGTCCAAAAATTTTATAAAAAAAGCAGAAGTCTAAAATATTGTCTCAATATCTATTTAATACAATAGAATGAAATTGGGCCTATCCCATACATCATGTCCAAAACTGAAATAAGAAAAAACTAATATCAAATGAAGTATGTCCTCGAAGCATGAGGACTCACCAAGCTCTGAAATCAATCAAGCCAACCTCTATCCATGAAACTAGGAACCCTGAATATCGGACCTTATATTTGGGGAAAATGTAGGCAAGAATATGAGTTAGTACAAAAAAATGTACCAAGTATGATAGCGATGCATAAAATATTTAAATCATGCTAAAACTGGACATTTCATGACATGTAATTGACCAAGCTAAAACATGATATAAGAAGGTTAGAAAACATACTTCATAAAAACATGGTCAATGCAAACTAACATCTTTAAAACCTTTGAACACATATGAAATAGTTCTCCTTGAGTAACCTTAGTTCATTATTAATATGGGAATTAACCTTAACCGATATAGAGGTCATGTGAGCTATAACATAATCCATCGGTGTCTTCCACATCGAAAAGGGTTGTCCTACTTACCAAAGGAGCACTTCCATCTCAATATCCTCTCAGTGCTAAGCATAAATCCCACGGAATAGTCTTTTCTTACTTCTACTCATTATACATGGAAGGGCAAGATATGTTTCATTAGGATATCTCCTTATCTTTGATTCATTTAGGTGAGAAAATCTTTCAACCTTAGAATCCTCATTATGTGAGAAAACCTTTCACATCATGTATGTATGTGTTTATGAGAATATCCTTTCAACAACATAACAACAACAACAACATCATCATTGATACTTTACTCTCAAAGCATCCTTAAAACATTTGCACAGGTTTCATAAGAACATGCTTAATAAACTCATACTTTGCCCTTTCAAGGTTCAAAGGCTACTTTCAATCACCACAACTATAAATTAAGGATTAGATATGTATTTCATCATAAATTCACGTGATTCTATCACTTCGTGCTTTAGTTCATAAAACTCCTCTTTCATAACCAACAACCCATATCATATGATCATAATTTGGAAAACATGCGGTTTACATGAGTTCATAGGGTAAACATCATAAAATTATGGTAAATCATCAATTCATACCTAAAGATCATAATTTAATCATTTAAATCAATAATCAAGAGAACCCATGGTAATTGAAGAAATCTCTTACTCAATTAGGGATTTCTACCTTTGAAAATAGGAGAATTTGGAAACTCCATGGATGAAAATGATCATACCTCAAGTCCAATTTCTTATCTTTAATTGTGAAAATGGAGGCTTGCCTTGAAACCCTAGGTTGAACCCTTCTTCTTCTTCAAGTTTCTAGAGAGAGAAATATTTTGGAGAGGAGAATTGATCTTCTTTTGTGATTTAGGAAGAATGACTTGAATGAGTTGAATTTGGGGGTTAAAATGCTTATATAGAGGTCTTAGACTTAGGCAAAACAAAGTAGTATTTGGCTAGACTAATTAGGAAAAGACCCAACTTCCCCTAAAAATAATTGTCTGCCCACCATTCACAGACCAGTGATGACGGACGGTGGTCAAGATGATGGGCCATCCTGCACAACCATCTTTCGTGATCAGAAACTATTTTTGGGCCAATGAACCACCGGCCACCAACAACGGACTGTGGTCTGACCAACGGTCCATTGGTCAAGCCGTGGTTTCATAACTATCTGAAGGTTTTGGATGCCCAGTCCACGGACCATACCCAGGGTCCGTGGTCCCTTCCATGGGCCGTGGTTGGCCTCCGTGGCTGGCACCTCAAACTTCCTGAAATTACCTATGTTGCGCTCTTTCGAATCTGGGGAGTTCGACCTATGGTCTGTAGGTCTTTCTATAGACTGTACTGTCAACTATAGAAAGATTCAGAAACCACTATTTTGGGACCATTTTTTTACAGATCCTGTCTACGACTCATAGGACTTCCTATGGACCGTAGAAACTAACTTGACCTCATAAAATTTCACGAAGTCTGGGACTCATCTATGACTCGTACAATGGTTGACGCGCCCTGGTGAACCGTACAAAGGGTACAGGGACTTGATTTTTAAAAATTACTTTTTCCACTTCCTATAGTTGCCATCTATAGTCTATGGAAGCTTTTACGATCTATAGATGGGACCCGTAGACACAGAATTCAGCCCAACATTTTATTTTCATCCTTTATCAAATGCTGAGGTGTTGCATGAAGATTTGGTGAGTCCTCATTTTCCGAAAACCATGTCACCTTTACTTTATTTTCTTATGTCTTTAGTTTCGATGTTGTACGTGGTGTATGGGTTACGCTCCGAACACTCCTTGATGTATTAGAATGGCTTATCAATACTATGATTAGACTTTCACTTTTATGTCAAACTCTTTCATGATATCAGATATTCTACTTTTGTCTATTATATTGTGTTGTATGTATGTCAAGTGGTTTGTATAGGTCCTCTTGGTGCCTTTTATGTCATGTCACATTTAGAGTGTACTTTAAGTTGTGACAAGAGGCTTCCAATTATAATACTAAGAGAAAAGACATAAAGTTACCGCTGAAGTTGTCCCGAATTTTCAAAAAGACACATTAACTTTGCCACCGTCCTATTACCCCACTAAACAATTTTGAACATATATTATTATATCATTTTTTGATCAACCCTAGATTTTAACCAATCATTACATGGCATGTGTTAATTTAATTAAAAATGTAATTTTTTTTTTCATTTTAACTTTTTTCTTTATCTCTCTCTCTCTCTCTCTCACACACACACACACTTTTTGACTTATTTTAATTTTGATTTCATCTTAAATTTCACGTCATCTTCCACCTCCCACTTTCAAGTGATCCATTCCTTCATTTTCTTTCTTTTTCTTCACCTCCCACCCTCACCCCAGCCCCCACGTCAAGTTGAAGCCCACTTCCATCTTTTTTCTTTTCTTTTTCTTCTTCTTCCCCGGTCAAATTCTTTATAGAATTCATACTATTTTTTAGACTTTATTGAATTATTGATAACAAAATTAATTATTTTTCTAAGAAAATTTAAAATTCTGAAGGTACCATCAACTATTCTTTTTCATATAACTTCAAAATTAGAAATGATAGTTTTAAGAGAATCAATGAATTTTCCAAAAATTGAAAGAACTTCCTTGAAATCGGATTAAAAAAACTATATGATTCTTCCTAATCATCTTGAAATCTAATTGGTTTATCAAATTGTTCTAAATGTAAGAAAATATTTAGATAAAGTTTTAAAATTAAAGAGAGTAGAATTAATAGTAGTAAAACAAAGAAGGTGAAGTTGTGGTAAAAATGGTGACATTGAAAGTGAGAAGCTTCAATGGAGACAATGAACTTTTGAACCAGAAAGAAGAAAGAAAGAGAAAAAATAAAAAGGATCAAAAGTTAAAATAATAAATAAATAAAAAAAAGAAATACATGTAAAAATAAAATTATATTAGTTAGTTTAGGTTTCTCACTCTCTTTGAGAGAGTGCACACCACTCTCTATGTCAGGTGGATGAAAAATGTTATAATAATATTTGTTCAAAATTGTTTAGTGGGGTAATAGGACGATTGCAAAGTTAAATTGTCTTTTTGAAAATCCGAGACAACTTTAGTGGTAACTTTATGTCTTTTCTCTAATATTAATTCATAAAAGTATGAATTAATTGTATCATAATATATTAATGATTGTACCACTAAAAAAATGTAATTGCACTCCTCAATTTAATTTTGAAAATTCACCACTACAACTTAATTAACTCCTCATATTTGAATTATCGACACCAAACAATTAAATTGAACTTCTAAAAAATTAATTCAATGATTAATTTAATCCTTTATTTTATACTTAACTTATTTCACATGAATGGTATAAAATCCACTTGTAGAGTTTCATGTGAAAACTTATAAACAATCATAAACGGGTGTCTTCTATCTCAAGTCTGAGACATGATTCTATCAACTAATTATTATTTCACTAATGTGATTTGTCATTACGCAATCTATTAGGAATATATTGACTCATAATAGAGTCTCACATTTTAATATATTAAAATAATAAATCAAAACTACATAGATCATAATAATTATATCAAGATTAAGAGTTAAGTACATGTAATGTACTAAAGAATTTATTTATTAATATTTAGAACATAAACAAATATCTTTATTTGGTCCGTTCAATACATGCAAAATGTACTAGCACAAGAAGATGAAATTTTACCGTTCCCATAATTAAGATCATATTATATTTAATCTTGTGCTATAATCATCTAGATGTTTGTCCAACTTCATCTTTAATTGTGAACATTTAATTTATAACTTATAAGAACCGATAATTTTATTCTTTCATGTATGAGTTAAATAACTTCACACACAAAAATCGTCTACTATATAAGTAATTGACACACAATAAACACAATGATCCATTCAAATAAAGACTTTATTATATTTTAAAAAATAAAATAAAAAGTCTTTAGAAGGAATTAAATAACATACCATAACTCAACTACATGGTCAATAGTACATCTCAATAGACAGTTTATCCCTTTAACCTTCTGAATGGAAACTTAGTGTTCCAAAACCTTTCTAAACTCTTCTAGTTCCAACCAAAATCACACAAACAAGCCCTATATTAAGAATATGACTTTTACAAGGATACCAAATATGAATAGAGAATTTCATCTAAAAATACGAGATTGAGATTTTACAGGAATCATATGAGGTTCGATAGTCCATTGTTGCGAGGAGGTGATCAATGGTGTAAAGTGTTGAAAAGTAGAAATCCACTAGAGAAGATGGGATGTGTAGGAGTGTGGATGACATAATATGTTTGGAATGCTACTTGTGGTTCTTGTTTTCCATACTTCCACTAAGGAAGTCATTTTCCTCATTCTTAAGAAACTTGTTTTCCTAGAGAAAATATTTGTCAAATTTTTTTACCAACTAAATATGAAAAAATTGGAAATAATTTTTTGTAAAATATTTTTATTCATACCAAACACACTCTTAATCAATGTAACTTGCTAGCTATTGACTTTAAAAGAAGTATGTGTCACGACGCAAAAATAGACGCAATGACACTTATCTATTTCCACCAAGATAAGTCAGCATGTACTAACGAAATGAAAGAAAATGCAGAAAGATAAAGCAAGAACAAGATAACGCGGAAAACTTATTCATTCTACTAACACCCCAAAACCTAGTTGTCACATGTATAAGCCACTAGTACATAAAATGTGGAATTAAGAAAAAAGTACAAGTCTCAAGTCTTTGTTTCTTAAATAGAACAAAGCATAAAAAACTAGAGGGCCCGCCAGGATGACAAGTAGCTACCTCTCAACAATTCTCTGAAAAACCTCAGAGATGGGAGAGAAGAGTAATCACATGATACCGGGGTTGGAACCTACACAAGTGTAGAAGTTGAGTACCACCAATACGGTACCTACCAAGCAATCTAATAAACGAAGCAACCTAGCTAGAAAACGAATACTCTTATCATCCCAACCGAACTCCCTCAAACTACAACCTACATAGAAATCAACTCAACCTAACAGCTCTACAATGCACAGCTCACAAGGCTCAAAATCACAGTCCAATAGTCACAATTCAACAACCAACACAAAATCAAGTAAGTCAATCTCAATGTCAGTTAGCTCAATCACATGCAACAAGTGCATCAATCACAGTTAACAAATAAGTCAAACATAAATTAAACATTAAAATGCATCAAATCAGAATGATTGATCTCTTGCCAGAACCATTTCACTTTGATACAATATCACTAGCCGAACCATTTTCCATCAGCTTTATATCAAATCACTAGCCGAAACCATTTTCCATTATCTTTATATCAAATCACTAGCCGAAACCATTTTCCATCGACTTTATATTATTTCACTATCCGAAACCATTTTCCATCAACTTTATATCATTTCACTGGCCAGAACCATTTCCCATCGATTTTATATTATTCTACTAGTCGGAACCATTTCCAATTGACTGTATATCATTGTACTAGCCGAAACTATTTCTCATTGGCTTTACATCATTTCATTAGTCGAAACCATTTCCCATCGGCTTTATATCATTTTACTAGCCTGAACCATTTTCCATCGGCTTTGTATCACATATCTCACCATAGTGTACAATAATCAATGTACATGAGAAAGTTCACACCATAAGGAAGAGACAACAATTCAAGCAATTCAAGTCCACACTCATGATATCAATCATTTCATCAATCAATCAATAATGGTCACAACAAGGCAATTCAAGAGCATTATGATCAACACATAACCTTTTCATTTTAACTCATTTTTATTCATACAGATTTATCACGTGGAACAATTAAACCATCACCTCATTTCCATTATTCCCAACACACACACAAAAAATTAAGGGAATACACGAATTCTACTAGAATACATGGTTCAGGAGATCACTTGCCTTAATTAAATGAACTAGTCACTCCAAGACTCGAGTCTTCCCATTCTGGTCAATGTCCAAAGCCACACAATCTATATCAATCAAGTATTCACAATAAATTTACAAAAACAACAATACCCAACTCATATACTTGAAAATGGGTCAATCAACTAAAACTCAATTCAGAAAATGAAGTTTGAATTCAAAATTCTTTACTTGAAATCATTACCTAAGACATTTGGAATCAATTAGTGAAAACCATTTCGAAAAAGGACTTAAAATCAGTTCACAATCTCCATTTGGTTTAGAACTTGAGTTCTTGAAAAATCTTGTCATTTTCCAATCAAAATCCCAAATTTTGATGTTAAAATCCATAAATAATCAAAGGAAAATGAAGCTTTAGGATAACAAAAGCTTACCCAAATGATTTAAGACAAGAAATGTCTTCAAAAATCGTCTCCAAGGGTTTACCAAGATCGAAATGGAAAATGAGGCTTAAACTCCAAAATTTGTAGGGAAAAATCCTGTCTAAAGTCGCAAAAGCAACCACTGGTTCTCGAAATTGAACCCTACTAAAATCTAGGCCTTCGCGATCAAGAACCGACCTTTGCAAAAGCAAAGGTTGCGATCGCGAGCAAGCCCTTCATAATCGCGAAGGTCAGCCCCCTGGATCTTTGTGAAAACG
Organism: Solanum bulbocastanum; assembly: GCA_037074985.1. Classification (NCBI taxonomy): domain Eukaryota; kingdom Viridiplantae; phylum Streptophyta; class Magnoliopsida; order Solanales; family Solanaceae; genus Solanum; species Solanum bulbocastanum. The sequence continues at coordinate 32,327,687 of CM073603.1, read as the reverse complement.
ACATTTCCCTTGCGATCGCAAGGTTCGCAAAAGCGACCAACCTCTCGTAATCACGATGCACACCAAGTACCAAAAAATTAGCCAACACAAAAATCATCAAAAGGACCCTTGGAATTTGTTCATAACCCCGTACACACAAATCATGTATAAAAAAGACAAATTATACTTGACGTTCCGGACTTAATGGAACTGTTGAAACATATATCTGAGGTCTCCTTGACCCGACATCCGTGGAAACCACAAGAAACTAACACAATGCCTAAAAAGACTAACTCAAGCTCGGGGCCTCTCAAAAATCAACCAAGAACTCTCCTATGCCTAAAATCATCTCATCAAATCCTCAAAAGGACTTCGAATATGAAACCAACATTTCTCGAAGACTGGATTTAAGAATGTGGGACTGATGGAATCGATAAAATTCTATTTCGATACTCAAAACTCTAAAAGACACCAAAAACCACTTTTTTACCAATGCCTTTCAAACTCAAAACATACAAAAATCACAACTTTAAACTCAAAGTTCGAAACCAACTTTCAAAACTCAATTAAAAATAACTCTGGGTCAAAATCAGAAGGGACAAAAGGTAAATTTATAAAACTTTCCAAATATGACCGACTGGGTCATTACAGTAAGTATACTTGGTCTAATCATAGAAAGAGAAGACAAATGATTCTTAAAAGATCATATCGTTCTTTTTTGCTAATGAAGAGTGGATTACCATGTTTCTTGGTATTTTAGCTACCACCTAGCGCATTGAAGAACGAGTTCTTCTGAAACCAAACAAAAAGTAAATTTGTGAAATATAAGAGCACAAGAAATTCTATCGTGGAAAACTCCTTGCTTAAGGGAGTAAAAAAACTTGACTTACTTTCATAGGTTAACTTCAAAACTTTACTAAACTCGAGCAGTTTTAGGTTACAACTCAATAATCAAAAGGATTAACTTTGGTACATTTTACCAGCATGGATTATGGTGCAGTGGTGGGACTACTTCACCCTTAACTAGAGGTCTCAACTTCGAGCCCTGGTTGGAAAAAATTTTGTTGGAACCACCTCCGAACGGGCCCTGAACTTTGCGATTAGGATTTAGTCAGAGCTCCAATGTGGCCTACAAAAATCAGATGGAAAACAAAAAAATCTTTGGTACCTTTCACACATACAATCAAATCTATTGTAGCTAATCCTTTCAAAATTATTCCTTCGTCAAGAAAACCAAACAAACTCTAACAATTGATCAAAAACTTGTATGAAAGAAAACGCCTTAATTTAACTAAGATCACAAGACTCAAACCTAATAATTCAAGAACTAAGCAACAATTTCTTTGGAAATAGGTTCTCTTGTTGAACAATTTGAATCTCTCAAAGAACTCCTCACAATTAATATTATTTGCCAAGAATAATTCATCTATTTGAATAGTGTAGGCTCCAAATATCATCAATGTGGTGTTTTATATAGGAATTTGATGGCTGAAGTTCCCTTGGCTTCTTACTCCAAATTCCATCAAAAATTGGTTAAGGAATCCAATCTTATTTGGACTTGATTTCCTTATTTGCTTCGACCTCCACACAATTTCTCTTATTTATAAAACTCTTTCCTTTATGCAAACATATCAATATTTTTATGCTGAATTCATGTTCCTTAATCCATACATTTATCTCATAAATACAATTCCTCAAGGACCCCATCTTGCACTTAGAATCTGTTTCACAACTTCTGATTAGCAGTCATCTGTGAAAGACCTGGTTCATTCACTCTATGCATATAACTTTTGCAATCTAGTTCCTCCATGAGACTTGTTAAGGACTTAGTTTATTTAGTCATTTCTCAATCATAAGCACAGTTAGTTCCTTATTGAAACTTGCTAAGGACTTATTGTTGGAAAAATAATTCTTATATCTCAAAATAAGTTAGATTTCCAACACTTAGTTCTTCTATAGTTGTTCGTCCATCATAAAAATTAATTTCAGCTCAACTCAGCATTCATTAGTTCTCAAGTTTACATAAATCAATTCCACTCCCACTATTGTTCAACGACATCTTTCATAATTTAATTTCATGATTCTTGTTTAGGTTATTACGTTTGTATGATTCTTGTTTAGGTTATTACGTTTGTATGATTCTTGTTTAGGTTATTACTTTTGTATTCTTTTATAAATATTGAAATAGTTTGAAAAGTATACACAAAGATTTCAATCTTCGTCATATTGTAAGATACATTCCATGTCATTTACTGGTTTAATAAACATAAAAATGTTTAGTTCTTATAAAAGAAAGCAGGCTTAATTTTTGTACAAATGTATCAATTGAAGAAGTCCTCAACTTAGTGGCAAAGAAAACTAAAATAGTTAAAACAAAAATTGGCAAAACTAATCTCTTAATTTGAAGGTTGGTGTAAAATGATTATTCAAGTATATGTGTGAACAAGTTTAATCTGTTATATTTATCAAAATTAAGCACATTGAACTTAGGTACATGACATAATTAATTCGTCACATGATTTTTTCTGTCCATGTGTCAATACATAGTTAGAATATCTAAAAAAGAAATAAAATAAAATAAAAAGGTATGTAATTACAATTCCAATCTTTTTATTAATTTGAAAAATTTTACTAGCTCAGTTAATTGGCTATTTAAACTCTCACCTTGTTGTGTGAAGGTTCAGCTCCCCCACATTGTAATCCACTCCCCATTTTCCCTTCTCCTACTCTCGATTTAATTTTTTTAAAAAAATTAATTTTGCTAAAAATACTCAAGTCTTATTTTCTTCATTACTTTTTTTTTTTTTTTAAAACTAATTTGGCCCCAAAAGATATTCACCACTAAATTAAATAATCACTACATTTAAAGAGAAAATAGCAAGAAACAATCGATCAATATACTCTAATTTTTAGCTAATTCTATTTTTATAATGGACATCTAACCAGTATTTTTAAAAATTTGACCTGAAATAAATAAATAGTTGTCACAAATAATCATTAAAACTAAAGATTATTTTTTAAAAAAATATCCAAAATTGAATAAAATATGCATTGTGTAGTAAGTAGAAACGAAAAAAACTACATAAAATAGAATAAATAAATCGTTGTATCTGACTACTTGATAAATAACAGTTGAAAATCCCCTACCTAAAATTAATTATTCTATTTTTTAATCAGGACACACTTAAAATAGAGTGTATTCAAGATGTTTATCATAGCAACATATAAGCTAAATGTTATTAAATTAGGGGTAATTAAGACTACAAGTACTTTAGATGTACGATTAATAATATGTACAAAAATTAGTATTCTACCTTAAGAAAATTAAATCCACGTTGCGCTTTCTTCTACTTTGTATAATATATATATATATATATATATATATATATATATATATATATATATATATAAATGATTGACGTTTATATCTCATTTAAGTCCTCGATAGTGTTATTTTATTTTCAAAATCATAAATTACAAAATTGAGAAAATAAATTGAGAGCAATTACTTTTGATGTTTTTTTGTTAACTAAATAGTTCACGTGCATCTCACAAATTAATTTTGTCAAAGATAATTGTCATTATGTTTTTTATTATTATTGAAATGAAGATCAAAATTGCTACGTCGTTAACATAGAGAATTAAAAATATTTAGATGTATAATTATGTGATATCTCAGAAATTCCTAGCTGAGCATAGATCAAGAGAAACTCAGAAAAAATAATAAGTGTATAGATTTTGAGGATTTAAATACAACATCTTAGATGGAATCCAATGAGACTTTAAAAAATAGGGAAATTCCTCTGAGATTTATGGGTTAGGTTTACAACTTATAAACCCTTTTACTGACTGTAGATTAAGCTCGTAGACCCAAGTCTTGAAAGTTAGAGTTTCCTCTCTAAGAAACAGAAATGATTTTTACAAATCGTAATGTAAATCATGGACCGTAATTGAATCTCATGGTCTGAACTTCATAAATCCAGTATTTTTCTCTGATTTCTACCAACGGAGTTCTACGGTCTGTAGAAGGAATCACGAACTAGATATCCTTGTGGAACCTATCGAATTCAAATTTCTAGAAGGATATTTTGATCTTTTTTTCATTTTTTAATCCTTATACTACATTGTTTTGGACTGTTTTAAATGAAATTAAAAGTAATTAATCGACCTAAAACCCTCCCTTTTTACGCATAACTTCGAAATTCATAATCATTACTCTCAAGTTCCTCTTAAGCAAGAATTAGGATTTCAAAGCTTCAAGTCTTTATTCAAAAAATTCAAGTTAGGGCTTCCATTTCAGATATGTGGAATATTATCAATGGGCATATTTTCACACAGTAAATCCCAAAGAAATCGAATTCTTTAGTTTATAATTTTTTGCAAGCCTAGGATTTAATGAAAAAACATGTTTTCTTCATTGTTTATTCTATCTCCTTTATGAATAGTTGAAAGCATGTAATTTCATATATAAATCAGTATGTATGCATTATTTTTATGAACCCTCAAAATTAGGTATTTTCATGTTTTAGAATCATGTTATTTCAAATCATGCATGTTTTAGATTATCAAGTTTCATGATTTTATATAGTTTCAAAATAAGTCTTTCAGATATTATCAGTTTTATCATGATTCTTGAACTACTCAATGATTATCAGTTATTAGTATAAGTTAGTATTATCAAATTGCTATTGTCTTTAGTTTAATTATATGTTTCAATGAGAGTTTTACTTAGCACCGAACGAACCTAGGGATGAAGTCTTTATCATTAGTTAGACGAAGTCTTTAGCAGCAATTTCTAAGTCTTAGAACTACATGCCACCGTAGGATCTAAAGGGGTCTCCTGTCAGTTGAAGTCAATTCCTAAGTCTTTTACTTACATTAGCTTAGTGGATACACATTAGCTCAGATCAACCATAATACCTTGATAAAGTATATTGGGCTCTTTTGATGGGAATTATACATCAAAGTCCATGTAGTAGCTCACGTGCTTATTCTCTCACACTCAGTCTTTCAATATTATTACATGACCAAGTATTCAATTATTTCAGCACAACATTTATTGGACACATGTTGTTTACTTATGCATCAATATGCTTTCACAATTCAACATGCTAAGTATTCATGTATATCATGCATTATCCCTCATACTCAGTATATTTAAAGTACTGACTATATAATTTCTATCTATATTATTTGATAATATAGATTCGTATGTTTAGCATGCAGACCATTATTAATACAATTTCTGATCAACATACTAGTTTGTTGGTGATTCCTCATCATTCGAGGACGACTTCTATCTTATTTCAGTATTTTACTTTTCAGTTATCAAACAATTTGAGTTAGCAAGAGATTTGTTCTAGCAACTCATTACAGTAGAGGTTGTTAGCTTAGATTCAACTTATGTTTTATTAGATATTGAGCTATTTTATTTTAATACTATTCCATTTTTAGATTTTGCATTAGGATTTTAGTTATCTTCAGTTGTTGTTAGGTTAATATTAGTGTCATGCTAGACATGAGGTTAACTTGGGGTCACTTGTGACTCTAAATGTCATGTCGTGACTAGGGGGTAGTCTCGGGTCGTGACAAAACCACTACTAAACATAGAAATTAATAATAAATAAATTTTGTAGTTAAACAACAAAATTTGTCCTCAATTTTATTTAGCGATGAATTTAAAAATGTTAACGCAATTTAGCAACCAATTATAACTAATTACATAATAAATATGAACATGAATAACTTATTTATCGAGAAATCCCAATTTTAAATTTGAGATTATGTCCATTCAATGTTTACCAATAAAATTAACTCGTATTAATGCAACACCTCGGAATCAAGAGGACTAGAAAAGGGGCCAAACGGAAGGTCACCAACCAAAAACTGAGGAATGGGACCCTTCATGGAACCTTGACAGGCCATGAAGGGAACCACGACTCTAGAACCTGGCCAAGAGGGGCTCCCCTCCCACAAGCCCTTAGATGGCCCGTGGTAAGCCTCACGGATTGTGAAGCTGGTCGTGAGGAGGGTCAGGGCAATGAGTGTCCTTCCTAGCCACTGGTCCAAGGTCCATGACTGCTAGAATGGCTAGTGGTCCCTCAGACATGCCATGGAGGATCTCGTGAAGCAGGTTGCGTCAAGTAATGTAGGGTCTTTTGGGTCTTTTCCTAATAATTATATTGTAATAATATATTGTTATATCCTTACCTAGAACTCTTATATAAGTATTTTTAACCCCAAATTTCTCCAATTAAGATCATTCTCTCAAATTCTTAAAAGAAGATCAAGTTTTCTTTTCCCACAATATTTCTCTCTTTAGAAAGCTTGAAGAAGAAGGGTTGAACCTACAGTTTCAAGTCAAGTCTCTTAATCCTCCATTGAAGGCAAGTAATTAGCATTGAGGTATGATATTTTTCATCCATGGAGCTCTTCCCTCCATGGAGTTCCCAAATTCTCCAATTTGTAAAGTTAGAAATCCCCAATTGAGCTAAGGTTTTTCTTCCATGTAATGTGTTCTCTTGATTATTGATTTAATTAATTTTTTATGATCTTTCAAGCATGAATCGATATAATTCTATGGTATTTAAGATGAATTCCATTGAACCAATGTATATCCCATGTTTTTCCAAGTTATGATGATCTAATATGGCTCATGGAATTATGAAAGATGAATTTATGAAATCATGCATGTTCTTATGAAAATTATCACAATATTTTAAGGATGAATGAAGTATCAATGATGATATTTTTGTTGTTATGTTTTTGAAAGGATTCTCTCATATACACATGAAAGCATGATTGTGGAAGGTTTTCTCACATAATAATGGTTCTTAATGTTGAAAGACTTTTCTCACCTAAAATGAATCAATGATAATGAGCTATTCTAATGTAGAGGCAAGCGGCGATTACATATGCTCTCTACTGAAAGACAAGAGGTGATTCCCTATGTCACGTGATATAAGGACAAGATGCGATTACCCATGTTCCTTTAAAAAGATAAGATGAAGAAGATTAAGAACTATTCCCTAGAAGTTAAGCTTAGTACTGAGTGGACAAGTGGCGATTACCCATGTCCCATCAACTATGTGACAACATAGGATTGTCTAGATAGACATTAGCTAGTGGATCCAACTAAGCTAAAAGTTCATGGTCCTTACCTTGGCAAGTAGGACAACTCTTTTCGATGTGGGAGACACCGTATTCCATGTTAATAACTCACATGGTCTTATATATCGGTTAAGTCTTCTTCCCACAAGCAAACTATGAAGAATTAATGTTACTTCAATAAGTACCTCACATGTGTTTTAAGATGATGTCTACTTGCATTGACCATGTCTTATGTTTCCTAACTCCTAAACTCATATTTTAGCTTAGTCGTTGCACTTTCATGAAAATGTTCCCTTTTAGCTTGTTCTATATGTTTTTATGCTTGGCTATCATACTTGGTACATATTTGTACTAACGCATACTCTTGCCTACATTTCCCCAAATGTAGGGTCAAATGTTCAGGTTCCATGTTTCGTGGCTAGAGTTCTTTGAGGAGATTATGAGCTTTGGTGAGTCCTCATACTTTGAGGACCAAACTTTTATATTTTTCGTCTCTCTTACTTTCAGACTTTGTACGTGATGCCAGGGTTACGTCCAGATCACTCTTGATGTATTAGATGGCAAAATGAGACTTAGTAGACTACTGCTTTACTTTGATATACCTATTAGACTTGAAATGTTTCTCTTTATCTCTTTCAAATTTCTTATATCTTGTTATGCTTGCTAAGTGGCTTGTGTAGGGCCTTTCAGGGTCCTATACGCTATGTCACACCTAGGGGTTACCTTGGGTCATGACAAACTTAGTATCAGAACACGATTTAGAAAGTTCCTAGGACGTCTCATAAGCCACGTCGAGTAGAGTCATGTTCATGAGTGTGAAGCGCGCCACATTTATGAATGAGAGGCTATAAGATGTTTAGGAAACATCATTTCTTTGATTACTCTAAAGTTGTGTGATAGATTTTAACTATATAATGTATCTCTCCTAATCATTATCTGATTCTCTACATGAGATGGCTACTCAAAGAGCATATGCTAGAAGGAATGCAGGAGAGAATGCGAACAAAGAGGCTCCTCCTCAAGCTCCTCCAGTTCCGGCCGAACCTTTGGCCTAGCAAGTGACTAATGTAGAGTTTAGGGATACTATTCAAGTGTTGGCCCAAGCCATGACGGCCTAGGAAAATAGGGATATTTTGGTCCCCGTAAACCTAAATGTGGGTACAGCAGCATCTAAAGTGAGGGACTTCACTAGAATGAATCCTCTAAAGTTTTATGGCTCTAAGGTCGAGGAAGACCCTCAAGATCATTGATGAGGTTTACAAGGTGTTGATGATCATGGGAGTGATGCTGGTGGAACTAGTGAAATTGGCCACTTATCAACTTAAGGGTGTTTCTCAAATTTGGTTCAACTAATGGAAAGAAGGGAGAGCGAAAGATGTGGGTCCTCTCGATTGGGAAAAAATTAAGGTTCCTTTCCTTGATAGGTTCTTTCATCTTGAGATGACAGAGGCAAAGGTGTTTGAATTCATCAACCTTCATCAAGAAAGCATGGGTGTGAAAGAATATACTTTGAGGTTCACACAATTATCGGGGTATGCTCCTACAATGGTTGCCGATCTTAAGGCGAAAATGAGTAAGTTTATTTCGGGTGTGTCTGAAATGGTGGTTAAGGAATGTCGTACCGCCATGATTGTTAGTGATATGGATATTTACCATCTGATGGTTTATGCTCAATAAATTGAAGAAGAGAAGCTTAAGGAAAAGTCTAGGGAGACAAAGAGGGCTAAAACTGGTGATGGTAACTTCTCACACTCAAGGTCCGATGGACATGGTCGTTCTAAGTTTCGACAAAGGTTTTCGGTCAACGTTCCTCCAACGCTCCCTCTAACTTCAACAAATATAAGGTGTCTAACCCTAAGCCTCAAGGAGGAAATGGTAGTGGGTTTTCATTGCCTACAGTGTGGAAAGAAGCACGAGGGCAAATTTCTAGAGGGTTCCAATGCTTGCTTTGGTTGTGGTAAGATGGACCACAAGATAAGGGATTGTCCCTCCGTTGCTAAGAGTGATAGAGATAATCGTCGACAAGCTAAACTTAATCCTCGGAGTCAAAAGCAAAATAGACTTTATGCACTTCTGATTCGTCATGAGTTAGAAGGTTCTCCTGATGTGGTTATCGGTATGTTGAAAGTCTTCCAACTTGATGTTTATGCTTTACTTGACCCTGGTTCTACCTTGTCTTTTGTGACGCCATATGTCTCTATGAGATTTGATATTCTTTTGTATGTGTTGCTAGATCCTTTTTCTGTCTCTACTCTTGTTGGTGATTCTGTTGTGTCTAAAGGGGTCTATAGAAAGTGTCCCATCTTCTTGTCACATAGAGTTAATCATGTTGATATTGTAGAGCTTGATATGTTAGATTTTGATGTTATCCTTGGTATAGATTAGTTGCATGCATGTTATGCTTCTATTGACTATAGCACCTATGTAGTCAAGTTTCAGTTTCCAAATGAGCCTATCCTAGAGTGGAAAGGGGGAAATTCTATGCCTAAGGGTCAGCTCATTTCTTGTCTTAAAGCTACAAAGATGATTTTGAAGGGTTGCATTTATCATCTAGTTAGGGTGAGAGATATAGATTCAGGAACCTCTACTCTTGAGTCGTTCCCCGTTGTGAATGAGTTTTCGAAATCATTTTCAAATGATTTACCTGGTATTCCTCCGAAAAGGGAAATAGACTTCGGTATTGACCTTCTCCTAAAGACACAACCTATTTCTATCCTTCCTTACTGAATGGCTCCGACAGAAATTAAAGAGTTAAAAGAGCTATTAAAAGTTTTGTTGGATAATGGTTTCATCTGACCAAGTATCTCTCTATTGGGTGTTGCAGTTTTGTTTGTTAGAAAGAAAGATGGTTCACTCCGTATGTGTATTGAATACAGGCAATTAAACAATGTTACCATTAAAAATAAGTATCCTCTCCCAAGGATAGATGATTTGTTTGACCAACTTCAAAGAGCCAGTTACTTTTCTAAGATTGACCTCCAATCGGGTTACCACTTATTGAGGGTGAAAGGAGATGACATCCCGAAGACGGCTTTTCGAACTCGGTATGGTCATTATGAGTTTTTGGTAACATCGTATAGTTTAACTAATGCTCCGACGACATTTATGGATTTGATGAATAGTGTGTTTAGACAATACCTCGACATGTTTGTGATTGTGTTCATCGATGATATACAAATCTATTCAATGAGTGAGGATGAGCATATTAATCACTTGAGGATTGTGTTTCAAATTCTCAAGGACCAACAACACTTTGTGAATTTTAACAAATGCGAGTTTTGGTTAAGGTCCGTGGCTTTTCTTGGTCATATTGTTTCATGTAAAGGTATTGAGGTAGATCCTAAGAAGACAGATGTGGTTAAGAGATGATCTAGACCTCTAACCCCTTCGGATATTGGAAGTTCTTAGGTTTAGCGTTACTATAGAAGGTTTATTGAAGGATTTTCTTTGATTGTTTCTCCATTGACAACGTTGACTCAAAAGAAGGTTAAGGTCAAATGGACCTAAACGTGTGAAAAGAGTTTTCAAGAATTGAAGGATATACTTACTTCCATTCCGGTGTTGACTTTACCGAAAGGGACTGATGGTTTTGTCGTTTATTGTGATGCCTCAAGAATTGGGCTAGGATGTGTACTTATGCAAAATGGAAAAGTCATTGCCAATGCTTCTAGGCAACTTAAGATTCATGAGAAGAATTATCCTACCCATGACCTTGAACTAGCGGCGGTTGTTTTTATCCTAAATATTTGGAGGCATTACTTGTATGGAGTATATATGGATGTCTTCACCGACCACAAGAGTTCACAATATGTGTTTAATCAGAAAGATCCAAACCTTCGCCAAAGAAGCTGACTTGAGTTATTGAAGGACTATGATATTAGTGTTCTCTATCACCCCGGTAAGGCAAATGTGGTAGCCGATGCTCTTAGTCGTTTATCTATGGGCAGTGTTTCTCACATTGATGATAATAAGAAAAAGTTAGTTCGAGATGTTCATAGATTGACCCGATTGGGTGTTCGGTTAGTGACTCTACCAAATGTGGTGTTATGGTTCACAATGGTTCAGAATCGTTCTTTTGTGGCGGAGGTGAAGGCTAGGTAGGGGTGTACAAGTCAAACCGTAAGATCAAACCGAACTGACGAACCAAATCAAACCGAAAAAAAAACTGATTTGTTGTTTGGTTTTGTTGGTTTGGCGGTTGAAAAAAAAAAACGACCACTATTGGTTTGGTTTGGTAGTAAAAGAAAAAAAAAGTCAAATCAAACCCAAACCAAACAGACATAATATATATATATATATATATATATATATATATATATATTAGTTTATTTTATTTATAGATAAAAAATATTATTTATAATCTACTTTGTTAATATATTTTTAGTTAGTTTATAGTTTTCAATGTTTATATATTTTACTTCAAATTTGGGCTTGGAAAATTTTGTAAATATTATATAATATATAATTTTATTTTATTTATAGATAAAAATATTATTTATAATCTACTTTGTTAATATATTTTTAGTTAGTTTATAGTTTTCAATGTTTACATATTTTATTTTAAATTTGGGGTTGTAAAATTTGTAAATATTTTATTTTGTATTAATATCCGAAGTTACAATTATATTGTTATAGTTTTTCAAATTCAAAGGTAACAATTTACTTTGTAAATATTTGTTTTGTATTCAGTTTGCATCTTATTAATTTAACATAATGATTGTTGATATTTCAAGAAAAATATTTTGCACTCACGTGAATTTTACCGTCTTTCAAAAATTTCTATTCATTCAAAAATTTTTAAGTTTAGCTTATCACACAGGTAAGTGAAAATATATTTGATCTCTTTTTCAAACACCGTATAGTTGTAAAAAACCAAAAAATCAAAAAAAACTGAAAGAACCGACTAAAGTTGAAATCGAAAAAACCGACTTTATGTAGTTTGATTTGGTTTTTTAGATTTAATAAATCAACATAATTGGTTTGGGTTTTTTTAATGAAAAACCAAACCAAACCGACCTTTGTACACCCCTAAGGCCAGGCAAGGTCTTGATCCGACTTTGATTGAATTGAAGGAAGCGGTGCTTAAGAAGTCCGTAGAGGCTTTCTCCTAAGGGGGAGATGGTGTGCTTAGATATCAAGGTCGGTTGTATGTTACAAATGTTGATGACTTGAGAGAGCAAATCTTGTCAGAAGCCTATAGCTCTCGATATTCCATACACCCGGGAGCTACCAAGATGTACCGTGATTTAAGTGAGATCTATTGGTGGAATGGGATGATCAAAGATATTGCGGGATTTTTGGATAAGTGTCCGAATTATCAACAAGTGAAAGTTGAGCAACAAACTTCGGGAGGTTTATCCTAAGATATTAGCATTCCTTGGAAGTGTGAAGACTTGAACATGGAATTCATTGTTGGGTTGCCTCGGACCTAGTGATAACATGTCTCGATTTGGGTTATTATAGATCGGATTATGAAGTTGGCTCATTTCATTCTCGTCAAGGTTTCTTATTCAGCGGAGGACTATGCCAAGTTGTATTTGAAGGAAATGATGAGGTTGCATAGAGCTCCCTTGTCCATTATCTCTGATCGTGGTACTCAATTCACTTCTCAGTTTTGAAAATCTTTTCAAAAGGGTCTTGATTCTCGTGTTAAGCTTAGTACGACCTTTCATCCCAAAACTGATGGGCAAGCGGGGCGTACTATCCAAACTTTGGAAGATATATTGAGAGCATATGTAATTGACTTCAAGGTAATTGGGATGATCACTTGCCTTTGATTGAGTTTGCATACAATAATAGTTACCATTCAAGTATTGGTATGGCTCAATTTGAAGTTTATATGGTAGGAGGTGTAGGTATCCTATAGGTTGGTTTGAAGTGGGTGAAGTTGCCTTGATAGGTCCCGAATTGGTACATGATTCTATGGAAAAAGTTCGTCTTATTAGAGAAAGGTTAAAAACGATCCAAAGTCGGCAAAAGTCCTATGTCGATGTTAGAGGAAGAGAGCTCGAGTTTGATGTTCATGATTGGGTCTACTTGAAAATTTCACCCATGAAGGATGTAATGAGGTTTGGTTAGAAAAGAAAGCTTAGTCTTTGTTATGTGGGCCCATATTAGATTTTGAGGCATGTTGGTAAGGTTGCTTATAAACTAGAGTTGCCTAATGACTTGGCAGCGATGTATCCATTTTTCCATGTTTCCTTGTTGAAGAAATATGTTGGAGATCCGATATATATAGTTCCTTTAGAAGGTTTTGGAGTTGAGGAGAATCTTTCTTATGAGGAAGTTCGGTTGAGATTTTAGACCGGTAAGTTAAGAAGTTGAGGAATAAATAAGTTTCTTCCGTGAAAGTTTTGTGGAGGAATCAGTTAGTTGAGGGTGCTACTTGGGAGGCCGAGGCCAATATGATGTCCCGTTATCCTCATTTATTTCCTTCTACCCCTACTTTAGCTTGACGTATTGAGTTCCTCATGGTGTACTCATTGGGTGTCATGTATCTTAGATATTCTCATGATTTCCTCATCTATGCATGTCATGCTCATGAAAAGCTTAAATTTTGAGAAAATGAGTTTACTTGATTGATTTCTATATGTTTATGTGCATTTGAGTATGAGTTGCATATAGACCTCATGATATGATATTTTGAACATGCTTTAGCTTGGAGTTGATGTTTCCGCCTCGGATATGTGCACTTATGTGATTGCATGCATGTTGGGTTGCTAAATTTGAGTTCCTTTCCTTCATGAGATGCCTAAAAAACCCATTCGAGGATGAATGTTCCCAATAGGGAGATAATGTAACACCTCGGAATCAAGAGAGCTGAAAAAGGGCCAAACGAGAGGTATCCAGCCCAAAACTGAGCCATGGGACCCTTCATGGAGACCTTGACGGGCCATGAAGGGAACCACAACTCGTGGTGGTGCTCGTGAAGAGCTTCCAGAACCTGGCAAAGAGAGGCTCCCCTACCATAAGCCCCTAGATGCCTCATGGTAAGCCTCACAGATCGTGAAGCTGGTCGTGAGGAGGGTCAGGGCAACGAAGGTCTTTCCTAGCCACTGGTCCAAGGTCCACGACTTCCAGGACAACTCATGGTCCCTTAGACGAGCCGTGGAGTATCTCTTGAAGCAGGTCATGTTAGCTATAATGCAGGGTTTTTTAGGTCTTTTCCTATATATTCTATTTTAATAATATGTCGTTTTACCCTTACCTAGAACTCTTATATAAGTATTTTTAACCCCAAATTTCTCCAATTAAAGATCATTCTCTCAAATTCTTAAAAGAAGATCAAGTTTTCTTCTACCACAATATTTCTCTCTCTAGAAAGCTTGAAGAAGAAGGGTTCAACCTAGGAATTCAAGTCAAGTCTCCTAATGCAACATTGAAGGCAAGCAATTAGTATTGAGGTTTGATAGTTTTCATCCATGGAGCCCTTCCCTCTATGGAATTCCCAAGTTCTGCAGTTTGTAAAGTTAGAAATCCCTAATTGAATTAAGGTTTTTCTTCCATGTTATGAGTTATCTTGATTATCGATTTAATTGATTGTTTTATGATCTTTCAAGCATGAATCGATATAATTTTATGGTTTTTAAGATGAATTCCCTTGAACCCATGCATATCCCATGTTTTTCCAAGTTATGATGATCTAATGTGGCTTATGAAATTATGAAAGATGAATTTATGAAATCATGCATGTTCTCATGAAATTTATGACAATGTTTTAAGGATGAAGAAGTATCAATGATGTTGTGTTGTTGAAAAGATTTTCTCATACACACATGAAAGCATGATTGTGAAAGGTTTTCTCACATAATAAGGGTTTTTAAGGTTGAAAGGCTTTTCTTACCTAAAATGAATGAATGATAAGGAGCTATTCTGATATAGAGGCAATAGGCGATTACCCATGCTCTCTATTAAAAGACAAGAGGCAATTCCCCATGTCACATGATGCAAGGACAACATGAGATCACCCATGTTCCTTTAAAAAGATAAGATGAATAAGATTAAGAACTATTCCGTGGAAGTTAATCTTAGTACCGAGTGTACAAATGTCCATCACCCGTGTCTTATCTACTATGCGCCAACATAAGATTGTTTATATAAACATTAGTTAGTGAATCCACTTAAGCTAGAAGTTCATAGTCCTTACCTTGGCAAGTAGGACAACCCTTTTCAGTGTGGGAGACATCGGATTCCATGTTAATAGGTCACATGGTCTTATATGTCGGTTAAAGCTACTTCCCACAAGCAAGCTATGATGAACTAAGGTTACTTTAATAGCTCACATGGTCTTATGTTTCCTAACTCCTAAACTCAACTCATGTTTTAGCTTGGTCGTTGCACTCTCATGAAAATGTCCCTTTTTAGCATGTTCTAATGTTTTTATGCATGACTACCGTACTTGGTACATGTTTGTACTAACGCATACGCTTTCCTACATTTCCCCAAATGTAGGGTCAGATATTCAGGGTTCCAGTTTTGTGGCTAGAGTTCTTTGAGGAGATTTTGAGCTTTGGTCAGTCCCCATGCTTCGAGGATCGAACTTTTACATTTTCAATCTTTCTTACTTTCAGACTTTGTACGTGATGCAGGGTTACGTCCCGGTCACTCTTGATGTATTAGATGGCAAAATGAGACTTAGTAGACTTCTGCTTTACTTTGATATAACTATTAGACTTGAAATTTTTCTCGTTATCTCTTTCAAATTTCTTATATCTTGTTATGCATGCTAAGTGGCTTGTGTAGGGTCTCTCGGGGTCTTATACATCATGTCATACCTATGGGGTACCTTGAGTTGTGACAATTAAGAAAAGATAAAAAATAATCATTTATCTTTGTATTTAGACTCGTAGTCATTTTTATTCTTTCACATAAATACTAATAATCCACCATATTTATAGTATTGATGCAATTTTGATTAGACCTCAAGTCGTTTTTTTTAGTTTAGAGGTTCATTACATCAGATTTTACATGCAAACAAATTTCTTTCAGTGCAATATTATTTGTCACAATTAACACTGTTCTTCTTACATTCTCTTTAATTATTTCTACTAAACATAGAGGAAGACATTAAAAATAAATTGAAGTTTGGGGGTATTTCATACACTAAATTGTGGATATAATCAATGTAATTAACTGGATGAAAGTTTGGGAGAGGGACAATAGGGCATGGGGGACTATTAGTGCTTTTTGTGAAAAAAATAAAGATGATTTTTAGTCTTAGCTCAAAGATAAGAGACCATTTTGGATTTTTTTTTTCTCCCTCATAAATTGTACTTCATCCGTTTTAAAAAGAATGACCTAGTTTGACTTTACACAAAGTTTTGAAAATAAAGAAGACTTTTCAATCTTTTGGTACTTAATTAAAGTTATGTCAAATTTTTCCAAAATGACCTTTAACCTTGTGATCTTAAACATGTCATCTGAAAAACTAAAATTAAAGTATTGTCAAAAAAGGAAAAGAGTCATTGTTTTAAATAGACTAAAAATGAAAGTAGATCCTTCTTTTGAAATGAAGGGAGTATAACAAATCTTATTACTATTCTGGTCAAACACACACACAACCCCTTTAATATGGCTCAATTCAACTTTGTTCCATTTTAACCGCCTAACTCCATCTTTCATATACCAATTAACAAATAGTTTTATCTAGTATAAGTGTTCAGCACGTGTGAGACAAACATTAAAAGAGTAAAAAAAAATATCTAATAAAAAGACGTCATGTGTTTTGTTTTCTCCAAATCATGCGACTTTACTTGACATTTACACTAATTGAATCAATTTATCATCTTTAACCAATATAAAAATACATATTGATTCCAAAATTTATTGTTGAGATCGATTAGTAACACAAGTTAATATAAACATCAAATTTATGTTATTATGAATATATCCACCCTTTTCAATTTATGTGGCATAAAAAAAATATTTAACACCATTCAAGTAATAATAAATCTAAATTTTGAGATAATATCGTTCTCCTTAATCTAGCTCTTTACTTATTATTATAATATTTTATTTTATATAGAAAAAATAAATTATTTGAATTAAAATAAAAAAAATATTAGCTTTAGCATAGAGAGAGTTGAATAGAAAAGGAGGTAGATAAAGAAAATAAATGGATAAACAAAGTAGATGAAGGAAAAATAGGGTTGAAGAGAAGACAGAGAAAAAAATAAAGAACAAGATCAATTGTTAACGATAATAATATCGAATACTAATTAAAAAGGATTCCTCAACTGTTTTAAAAAGTGAATAATTTTATTAATCTGTTCAGTCAAACTTTTATATTTAAATAGATACATTGAAAATGAAGTTATATAATTAAAATAAAATAAGATTAAGATAGAGCGCCAACAAAATTTAGGTAGAAATTAAAATAGCTCTGGCCTATGAGACACAAGAGACAAGTTTTGTCATTTTGTCACAATTAAAGTAGGTAATGAGGTCCAAGTTGAATAAAAGGATGGTATAGGGCCACACTGTCAAAATGCACACGAAAATCCCAACCGAAAGAAGTGAAGGCCGTCCAACAATTTCGCAGAAAAGCAGAGGGGGTTTAAGCGGCAGCTGGTAAGAGATTGAGTGTGAGGGATGGGAAATCCAAAGCAGAAATGGACATCGGAGGAAGAAGAAGCACTTCGTGCCGGCGTTGCAAAGCACGGAGCTGGAAAATGGAAGAACATTCAAAGAGACCCCGAATTCAATCACCTCCTTTACTCTCGCTCCAATATCGATCTTAAGGTTTTTTCTTTTCCTTCCAATTTCCTTTCTTTTTTCCGTTTCAACTGCCATTACGGAGACGACAAGTTGTCTACTTGAAGAGTTGCTTGATGGTCGATATTATTCCATCTGATTTATGAGAAACTCGTTTAATGTATTCCATTAATGTTGGAGTGCGTGCATATGGTTGATAGGCTATAACCTGTGGAGGAAGTGCATAATTATTACTATCATATTTCAATGTCCCAAAAGGTTGTTTGGTTTAAGTTTTAGGCGATGTAACCTTCTCATAGAAACCCCCCCCCCCCTTCCCCCCCCCCTTTTTTTTTTTTTTTTCTGGGGCAAAAATATACAGCTTGAGATTGGCATACCAAACTTGGTACATGATTTTTGAGATGATGCTAGTGTAATTTGTCCTACCAAAAAAGAGAGCACAAGAATTTGAGAAGGTAGTAGAATCAAAGAGGTTCATGATAAATGAAGCGGGGCTTAGTAGGTTTGATTCTAAAGGATGGTGTGTTCCACCTATCCATATTTACCAACCCCTTAACTTGGCTAGGAAGAGCACATAAGAGGTGAATTCTTGGTCTTCATTATAGACATGGCTAATGGTTGCAAGTTTTTCGGTAGGTTTGTTGGATTCTCTGTAGCAAATAGCAATAGGTAATGGTAAAGCCATGATTTGCAACAAGTCTTTGGATCTCCTTAACTTGGTGACTAATTCTCCAAGGAGTTTTCCATTCTTCCTTGATGCTTTTGACAATGAGCATAGAATCAGTTTCTCCCCATATCACATTGAAATCATTCCTGTCAAACCATTTAAGTCCATAAAGTAGTGTAACTGCTTCTGCTTGGTTGCTGGTCCCCGGACCTACCTTGATGGAGTAAGAAAACAGGACTGCCCCCCTGGCTATTCCTATTATTTCTCCTCCTCCTCCTCCACATATTCCATCTAAGTGGCTGCCGTATGAGTTCAGCTTGACCAATGGTGTGGAGGGTTTGTGCCAGTTTACAACAATGATGCTTTGGTGCTAGAGGTCGGCTTCACAGGCCTGACAAAGGCTACTCCAGCTACTTCCTAGTAATATGCAAAACAATATTCAGAATATTAGTTCTAGATCTATAAAAGGAAGGTTTCTCTGAATCATGTGTTGCTACATCTGGCCCTCCACAATTTCCAACATATGATTTGTGGGAGAGTTTTCAAGATGTAACCAGCTATGGGTTCCTGTACTTGACATTCCACCAGCGAAGCAATAGCATCCTTGAGTTCATATTCCTTAATTAAATGCCTAGAGGTGTAACAAAGAAATTCCACATTTCTTCTAGCATGATCTCCATCATATTAGCAGAATCACAACAATAACAATGATGCCGTAATTAGACACTTTAGCATTTGTGGCTAGTCTGTTGTGAGCAGCCCTCCAAGTCAAGAAAGACATCTTGAAGGGAATTGTCTTTATGCCCAAATTTAGTTTCCATGGGGTTGGGTCTGTCTTATGTCTCAAGTACCCCCCCTCCCCCCCCTAAGTTGTACCTATAGTAAAACAATCCTGTAGAGGAGATGGTCCAGACAGCCTTGTGTCTAGGATAACCAAGGAAATGTTGAGAGTAGATAGCTTCTTTTTTTTTATCTCAACAAGGGGTTGGAAATGCAGTTGCAAATAGGAGGAGGAGCTTCATTGAGTCATTAGGTGTATGAGGGAGAGGAGCATGTGAAGGGGGCTGCTGTAGGGTTTTATGAAATTAAGTTTAAGGAAATGTTAGGTGGAGACTGAAATTGGGGGGGGGGTGTATTTAGTCAGGTAGGGGAGGGGATAACAGAATGGTTGGAAAGGACTATAGTATTAGAAGAGGTCCAGGAAGCGGTGGAGAATTGCAGGGGGGGGGGGGGACAGGGCTTTGGGGGTTGGATGGATTTACTTTAGCTTTTTCCCAACAGTGTTGGAGGATAGTTAAAGGTGAGTTGATGGAGACCATTGCGGAGGGGAGTTTGAGAAAAGTTGTAATGCCTCTTTTGTTATCATTGCGCCAAAGAATGAAGGAACGTCGAGTATAATGGATTTTAGACCTATTAGTCTGGTAGGAAGCATTTACAAAATTGTCTCGAAAGTGTTTTTTAAACATACTAAAAAGGTTTTGGAAGATTGTGTTCACTCCTCATAATGCTTTCGCCAAAGAATGAAGGAACCTCGAGTGTAATGAATTTTAGACCTATTAGTCTTGTAGGAAGCATTTACAAAATTGTCTCGAAAGTGCCTTTTAGTATACTAAAAAGGTTTTGGAAGATGGTGTTCACTTCTCATAATTCTTCTTTGGAAGGAAGAGCGATACTAGGTGTAGCATTTGTAGCAAATGAAGAGGTTGATTCCAAGAAGATTAAAGTAAATTGGGTATTTTATGTAAGTGGGACCTTGAAAAAACTTATGATCATATGAGTTGGGAATTTTATGTATACGGCTTGGTTTGTAAATGGGATTTTCCCAATTGTTTATAAAATTACTTACCTAGTAAAAAAAAGGAAATTTTGGAAGTTTGGCCAAATAGGCTATATATCTATTAGCTTCATGCTTCTAAATCCCTCTGCCTCTTAATGCCTTTGCGGAATGAAGAAGTTAATTTGAATGGTTGATGAGAATCTTATTGTCTTCTTCCATTGTACTGTACTTCCAGCTTTTCCATTTTCTCTCATTAACTTTTTGGCATTGTATTTTATATAGGATAAATGGAGAAATTTAAATGTTAGTGCCAATGGACAAGGACCAAGAGATAAATCAAGGACACTGAAAGTGAAGGCTAATCCTGATGCTGCAGCAGCTCCATTGGCCATCACATATGCCCCTCTTTCTTCCACTCTAGTTCCACAAGATGCATCAGCAGACACTGTTATGGAAGATTCTTCAAAATGCGCACTAGATGGAAAAACTGCCTCAAAGTTTGTCTTTCTAAATTTCCTTTCCAAATTGTTGAATAGGCCAGGGAATGAAACTTGTCAAATCCATTTCCTTTTGAGATAACAAACGCATTTCCTTCGGACTCTTTTAACTTAAATCACAGTGATGTGGGAAAAGATAATCAGTAGTTGTTATTCTTTGAATTGCATAAAGTGCATCAATATGGTAATCTATTAACGGTTGATTCTGGCGTGGAACAATTTGGTCCGATATGGATTGACAGGCACAAAGATGGATACTAGCCAAATGAAGAGTCTTGTATCTCAGATTGACCTTATTAGAAATCCTATGTTGAAAGCTTATCATTTCATTTCTTGGTATCTCAACTGAGTAACTCTTTGAATTCTGATGAATGCTCATGTTTATTTCTTTCCTAGATTTTAACCTACTATAAAGAATCACTTGCATCTCCAACAAAGGTTCTCTCCCAGCCCCTCCCAAAAAGAAATAGTAAAAAAGAAAAGAAATAAGAAGAGAAGTATAAGTGAATATGTAATGGAAGAACAAATATACATGTTAGTGCTTGATAGCCATTATGTACATTACCATTTCTTCTTTCTTTTTCCTCTTTGTTCCTAGTAATTCTGTTTTTGTTTTCTTGAAATAATATTATTGCTTTATTCTTAGGTACAATCAAATGATATATGATGCACTTTCAAGTCTAAAGGAGCCAAATGGATCTGACACAAGCACACTTGTTAACTTCATTGAGGTATACAGAGACATCACTCACTTTCTGGTTTCTCTTTTGGCTTTTCTAGTCATCTAGGAGGTACTTGACACTTTCACATACCCCTTGATAATCAAACAGACTGTTACTTATGGTTCAAATCCCAGTGGAGACCAAAAAAACTAGGTCATTTCTTCCCAGTTGTCCTAGCTTTGGTGGACAGAGCTACCTAGTACTTGCCACTTGGTACCTGTTGTTGTCCTGTGGAATTAGTTGAGGTGCGCGCAAGCTTGCCCGGACACCACGGCTATCAATGAAAAACAGACTGTTTACTTGTATTTTACTAGAGTCTAGAAGCATTATGATTTAGGCAATCACTGTTATTTTGACCATTTACCGGAAAGGAATTTTATGTTATCCATAGGTAGATTAGAGTAAAAAAATGCGATCATCAATTGGATGCCAATAATCTATGAAATAACTACAGTTCCAAGGTCATTAATATGATAATTTGACATATATAGGAGATGGAGACTTTATTTTTGTTGTGTTTGTGTTTTTATTTACATCTATGTCTTCATCATCACATTTGAAAGGCATGGCAGACAGAATGTACTTGCCATCCTGCAAGATATCTAGGTTCTCTCCTTCAGTCCTTGAGGCAAACAGAGCTAGTATTCATTCCAGGAAAAAGGAAAATATCAACTTTGATTAGTGAAACATAACTAAAAACATTTTTAAGGAAATCAAGTCAATTTGGTTAATAAGCAAAAAGAAAAAATGTTCACCCATTGCCTAATGAGAAATAGTTGCAGACTGACTGCAGAAGTATGTCAAGCATTTCAAAATATTGAGTTCCAGTAATTCCAATAGTTGTTTTCTTTTGTCCGACAGAAATAGATATCACATAATTGCAGAACTATGCAATACATAACTGAAGTGGGCATTTCTTATTGTTTTGTATCTACTGCAGCAAAGGCATGAGGTGCCCCAAAACTTTAGAAGGCTGCTGAGTTCTAGGCTGAGGAGGCTTGTTCAACAAGACAAACTTGAAAAGGTTACCTTATCTTTTTTACACTTATCAGCTGGATTACTGATAACAATTGCTTTTTCAACTTCTTTTGTTTCCAAAGGGCTAGTCCAAATTATTGACATGATAAAATGTGCATGCTTGTTCACCAAGTTTTCTGAAGAACTATAAATAAATGTATCCAAGTAGAACCCAGTCGTGAGCACCCTTATAAAACTAATAGCTTTGTGAAATGAGTATACTAAGTTTTGGTTTCCAGTATCCAGATGTTTGAGTCTGGTGTAGTAGCACAATTAAGGTCACAATCACCAAGTTGTGTCACGCCCCAAGTTGGGTGAGGCAGACCATGCTCTATATGAGCACACTAACCTGATATATATACTGAAGTAACTGAACCATATGACATAACCCAGTCAGAAAGCACGCGAAAGATACAATTGGTAAGTTCTAACAAAACAGCTGTAAGTACATATAGGGCCACTAAGCTTGAAACATATGCTTGGCATACAGTCCACTGACATATACAACTAAAAGTACCCAGACAACTCTATGAAGCCTCATCTAGAATCTGATAACTGAATACATGTCGGGACAGGGCTCCGACCTACCCAAACTGTACACATACATCAAAAGAGTATCTAGACTCAACTCGGCTCCAGATGGAAATGGAGCTCATCAATCAACAGCTGAATGTCTGAGAAGATGCGGTAAGGTGGTCTGCTATCCTGTGCATCTGAACCTGCATTGTGAAATGCTGTGCCCCCGGGAAAAAGGACATAAGTACACAATGGTACTTGTATGTAAGCAGACTGAATAACATGAAATGACTGGAAAGCTCATAAAGAGAGAGATGAAACATAGCCTACTGAAGGCCTTTGAAAGCTTTAAGACAGAGTAAGAATCATTCTATCGTGATTGTAACATCTGAATTGTTCTTTAGACTTGGTTTCATTGATTCTATATACTTAGCTTATTGTGGATCTTTGTACTCAGCTGATACTTTAGCCTCTGAAAATATAGAACATGTTAACTTTCAAGTAATCCTGCAAATAGCATAAACATCTGAATCTCACAATATACCTACTGAAACATACTGAGGTTGTAACAAATAAGACATATGACTTTGTGAATAACTACTGTGTATCTCGAGGTAAATTGATCATAATGCTAAGTTCTTGTGAATCTGAGAGCATTAGCTAAATCTGGATCCTTATGCTTAAGTTATTTCTGCTGTTACACCTTGTAAGTCATTTAGTTTAGTTCTTTTGGATCTGCATTCTTAGTTTGTTTGAGACTTTATTCTTACCTACTTCTGTAGTCTTTGAAAATAGTATTCAGTATTACTATGGTCACTTTTTGGGGGCTAGTGATTTAACACAATATCAACGGTAATATGGCCACTTCTAGGGGCCTAAAGATATATTGTGGCCACACTGATGGCCTGAAGATATCTTCTGGACACACTAGGGGCATCGTGACTTCACACGATATCATATATGTTGTGACCGCTTTTGGATAGAGCCGTCAATATGGGCTAGGCCCATTGGGTTGGCTTGGCCTAGCCCGTGATTCGATAGGGCTGGACTAGATTTTTGGAGCCCATTTAAGAAAAGGGCTTTTTAACCCAGCCTGAATAAACCTGCCGATTTGTGGGACTTGAGAAATATGGATAGGGCTGGCTCGTGGGCCAAATAAAAATTAATTAAAAAATAAAAATAAAATAGAGTATTAAAAATAATAAGAGTCTAAACTCAAAATATGTTTAAAGTTTGAAATATTACAATTTAAATACAAATTATGTTTATAAAATATGTACTACATAAAATAAAAATTCCCTAAAATTTCTAGGGAATCACTACATAGGCCGTAGCCTATAGAATATTGTCATACTTTTTGTGTTTTATTATGATCATTGGAAAATAATTAGGTTAATATTTATATTTAGCTATTTATGCTTTTACTTGAAATCAAACTTAATAAATATTATAAAGATAATTTAATTTGTAGATTTGATTAACAAGTAGTAACACTAACACCATGTGATATTGTCTTGTCGATATTTATGATAATATTTTTAAAGGGAAAAAGGACAAATATACCTCTCGAACTTTGAAAAATGGTATGTCTATACCCTCCGTTATACTTTTCGTCCATCTCAGCCCTTGCCGTCCAATAATCGGCGCACATTTGCCCCTCCCACTAACTACACCCTCTTTGTATACATGTGGCTAAATCTTAAGCCACTACCCAGTCGACCATTTCTTTTAACCCAAATCCTAAGAACCCACCTCATAACCCAATAAACCCACTCGATTTGTGGGTAAAATATGAAAAGACCCAAATCCTAAGTCACCCGTTACTTTGTTCATTCCATAAAGACATGTTCATAAAAATATATCTCCATAAATTTTCCTACATAGATAGCTTGAAAAATTACCCTTAGTTACAAGAAAATATTTAGGAAAATTAGAGAATATATATATATATATATATATCAAAATCCAAGAAACAAAAATCAATATTTCCTCAATCAACCCAACCCATCAAACAGATTTGAGAAACCCAAAATTAAAAATCGCACCATTTTGAACATCAATTAACCAAAGAAAATTCAATCTTGCCTCAATAAAACCATCAAGCGAATTGGGAAAACCAAAACCGAAAATTGCAAAATCTGAAACATAACTTACCAAAACTTCTTAATTCATCAAAAAGTAAACAAATTTACAAAAACCCCTCAATTCAGAACATTTTCAGGGGGAAAAGGGTTGAACCTGATGGATTGGAGGGTACATAGAATTGGTACAAACAGGACATTCAAGAAGCTCATGAATGCTAGTCATTGGATGAATTGCAATTCCCCCATTATTTCCATCACATAAGATACTGCTTCCGTTGTTGTTCTTGTGGGTCGTCGTCTTTGAGGACGAAAACTGAGAACGAATGATATGTGGATGAAGTTGTGGAATCTCATATTCCTCTATACCATCAGAAGATGATACACATTCAATGCTATCAAACTCCATTCATGAAACACAAATATATTCAATTCTTGATTCAATCAAAATCAAGAACTGATGAAAACAAATCCTCTTTTGAGTAAATTTTGTGGAATTATTGAGGAGTTTCCAAGAACTGATGAAAACAAATCCTCTATTTTTAGTTTAAGATGAACAAAGTAACGGGTGACTTAGGATTTGGGTCTTTCCATATTTTACCCACAAATCGGGTGAGTTTATTAGGTTATGGGGTAGGTTCTTAGGATTTGGGTTATAAAAGAAATGGTCAAGCAGGTAGTGGCTTAGGATTTTGCCACGTGTACACAAAGAGGGTGCCGTTAGTGGGA
The DNA here is from genome assembly GCA_037074985.1 of Solanum bulbocastanum. Lineage (NCBI taxonomy): Eukaryota > Viridiplantae > Streptophyta > Magnoliopsida > Solanales > Solanaceae > Solanum > Solanum bulbocastanum. The sequence goes on along the minus strand of CM073603.1, from coordinate 32,301,879 downwards.
GGGGCAAATGTGCACCGATTATTGGACGGCAAGGGCTGAGATGGACGAAAAGTATAACGGAGGGTATAAACGTACCATTTTTCAAAGTTCGAGGGGTATATTTGTCCGTTTTCCCATTTTTAAATTATGATTTAATTTTTAAAAATTATAAAAATTATAATTTTAAGAAAAGAGGGTTGGCCTGACAAAGCTTGTAGCCCACTTAATTATAGACTAGACCGACCATTTTCTGGCCCACACCAAAAATGGGCTAGCTCTGCTGGGCTCGTCAAATTTCAAAGCCTGTATGGGTTAGTCCGGATGGGGGTGGGCTAACCCATATTGACAGCTCTACTTTTGGAGCCTTGTGACTTTACATGCTCAAGATGTGTCATGTGTGAGCAGGAGGAAGAAATCAAGATAATCTATCCCTTCACTATAAGGCAACTTTAAGCCTATGAAACATGTGGTTTTGTTTGTTAGGAGTTGAGTGATGCCTAACACGACAATGGAACTCCTAAGCAATTGGAAAGGTATTGGCAATCGAGGAAGAAAAGAATTCTGGTCGAGAACTATCCCAACATGCATATGATCAAGTTGTCTTTTTTTTTTTTGAGGCTGGTAACATTAGTCTATAGATATTCACAGGTAAACTACAACCAAAAGTGTAGTTCCCCTTCAAAAAATATTACATCTTACAGAATCTTTGACTTGATGAGATTGATGCCTATAAACAATCTAGTACATCGAAGATGTCTTCTATTCTAGCTAAAATGTCTAGTTTACACCAAAAATAGAAAAGAGCTAAGCAATTCATTTTAATCTGCTGAAGGCTATTCTGTACATTCTCAAAGCTCCTATTGTTCCTCTCTTTCCAAATTGTCCACCAAACGCATGCTGGGACAAACTTCCATCTCTCCTCCTTTGAAGCATTGCCATCCTTAATCCAGCTACTTAGAACTCCTTTGATGCTTCCTGGTTTTACCCACGAAATTCCTTTCAGGCAAATGAACATACTCCATAGCTGCTCAGTCCACTTACAGTGTAAAAAGAGATGGTTGATATTCTCTGCTTGCTCTCCACACAGAGTACATCTAGAGGCAAATTGATATCCTCTTTTCTTCAGGTTTTCATGGGTCAGAACCGCTTCTTTTGACAGTAACCATAAAAAGCAATTCACTTTGTAGGGCACCTTTGGTTTCCATATCATCTTCTATGGCCAATCTGTCTCTTGGTCTGCAGTCTTGTTGAGTGCCCTGTATGCTAAATTGACTGAGAATTTACCATGAGTGTCGCTCTGCCAAACCAGTGAGCCCTTCTCCTCAGTAAGATTGCTAAAATTGTCTACTGAATTCTGGAGTGCAATTACCTTCTCTATTTCCCAGTCATTTAGGTGTCTCCTTAGGAACAAATTCCAGCCTTGACCAGTCTACATTGTGGCCACTGTTGCCTGTTGTTGTTGACATAACATGTATAGTTCCGGGTGCAGCTGTTTCATGGGTGTTGCTCCATTCCATTTGTCCACCTAGAAGGAGGTCTTCTGCCCATCTCCCACTTTGATTCTGGATCTGTAATACAACATAGGCCACAGGTTCCTGATTGCTCTCCATACAGTGCAATTGTATGGAGTGTTGACCACTTTTGTCATCCACTTGTCCTCCATGCCATACTTTGCTATGATGACCTCTTTCCAAAGCGTGTAATCTTCATTGGCGAATTTCCACAGCCACTTCATCACGAGGCTTTGGTTTTGCTTCCTTAAGTTCCTGATGCCTAGGCTACCTGTATCCTTGTTCACTATCAGTTCCTCCCATTTAACTAGGTGGAACTTCTTTTTGTCTTCACTGCCGTGCCATAGGAAATTTCTCCTAAGGGCATCGATGCTCTTAGATACACTTGCAGGCATTGGATATACTGACATCATATAGGAAGGTAGTGCATCAAGGACACTATTGATTAAAGTTAGTCTGCCTCCCAAGGAGAGGTACTGACTTTTCCAGTTGGTGAGTTTTTTTTCACATTTCTCTAGGACCCCATTCCAGATACCTTTGGACTTGCTATTTGCTCCCAGAGGCATGCCTAGGTAGGTTGTTGGAAGTTCCCCACTCTTGCCTCCTAACTTACTAGCCAATCTTTCCATCCCTGTCACAGTATTGATAGGGTAGATAAAGCTCTTTCCCCAATTGATATGGAGTCCAGAAACTGCCTAAAAAATGACAAAAATAATCCTCAAAATCAAGATTTGGCCTGTTTTTGCTTCACAAAACACCAATGTATCATCTGCATATTGTAGGTGAGTTACCTCTTAAGTTGTTTAGTTCTCCTACTTGGAATCCTTTGATCCATCCTTTCCCTTTTGCTGTGTTGATCAAGTTACTCAACCCTTCCATGGCTATAATGAACAGGAAGGGAGATAGTGGGTCCCCCTGTCTCAATCCTCTTTGGGAAGCAAAAAATCTAGTAGGTGCTCTGTTGATTAGGATGGAGAATCTCACGGTGCCAATACAATGTTTGATCTAGTTGATCCGTTTAACTCCAAAACCCATTCTCTCTAGCATCTGGATGAGGAAGTTCCAATTCAGGAAGTCAAAAGCTTTTTGGATGTCCAACTTGCAGGCTATCCCTGGCTTGTTGCTTCTTTCTCTGGCTTCAATGCATTCATTTGCGATTAAAACAACATCCATGATCTGCCTTCCTTTGATGAAGGCCATCTGTTGCCTGTCTACTATGCCTTGGATTACTTCTTTTAGTCTCTCTGCAAGGAGCTTAGCTATGATCTTGTAGACCCCCCCCCCCCCCCCCCCCCAAATAAGGCTTATGGGTCTGAAATCTTTTAGTTCCTCAGCACCTACTTTCTTTGGAATCAAAGCAACAAAGGTTGCATTCAGGCTCTTTTCGAAGAAGCACTTATCATGGAAGTTTTGAATTGCAGCAACAAGATCTACATTAATAATGTCCCAGCATTGCCTGAAAAATTCCATGGAAAAGCCATCTGGACCTAGAGCCTTGTCCCCTGCACATGCCTTGATGCTTTCCAGTATCTCACGAGGTTCAAAAGGGGCTTCCAGCATGGAGCTGTCACTGTTATTGATCCTAGGGCAATTCTCCATCTCTAAATGAGGCCTCCATTCTTCTGTTTCAGCATATAAGTTCTCATAGAAGGTCGCTATTTCCTTCTTGATTTCGACTGGATCTTCTATCATTAGCTCCCCTACTTTCAGTCTGTCAATAGTGTTGGTTCTCCTATGAGCATTTGCTATTTTATGGAAGAAATTGGTATTTCTATCCCCTTTCTTTAGCCATGTTGCCCTGGACCTTTGTCGCCAAGCTATCTCTTCCTTTCTGGCGATATCTTCAAATTCATTTAGAAGAGTCATTCTGGACACAATTTCCTCCTCTTGCAAGGTTCTGTGCTCTTGGATTTCTTCCAGTTCTGCCAATTTTGCCAATACCACCTGCTTTTGAATTCTCAAATTACCTTGGACTGACTTACTCTAGTCCTTAAGTTTGGTCTTCAGCGCTTTCAGCGCCTTCAGCTTGGTCACTAGAACAAAATCAAGATTTCCAGCATTGGGAAAAGATTCCCACCAGCTCTTGACCTTCTCTTTAAACCCCTCGGTTTGAAGCCACCAATTTTCGAACTTGAAGAAAGAATTGGAGGCCTCCCAATCACCACACTGCAGCGAAATTGGGGAGTGGTCTGATGTTACCCTCTGCATGATTGATTGTTTAATGTTACTGAAGCAACTGTCCAGTTCCTCTGAAATGAGGAATCTATCCAATCTGGCTGCTGTATCGTGTCGCTCCCCTTTTCTCCATGTGTATTTTCCCCCCTTTAACTCTGGGTCCATCAGATCCATGTCATTTATGAACTCCGAGAAGTCTATCATGGCTTTGTTAATTCTGAGACAGCTCTTCTTCTCTGAAGGGTGCCTAGTGGTGTTGAAGTCACCACATAGGACCCAAGGGCTTGAGAAGAGTCCTCTAGCCGCTCCTAACTCTTCCCAGGTTTCTTCCCTTTCTACTCTTCCATTTGGAGCATAGATCCCTTTTAAGTGCCAGTCAAGGTTCTGGTTCTTACCAGTGAGTCTACATGAAATGGAGAATTTCCCCACACTAATTTCTTCTCCATCCCAAAACCTTTTGTCCTACATGATAACTATCCCCCCCTATTCCCACTGGCTTCTAATTGGATATGATTTACCCACTTCCCCAGACTTCCTTCATCAGTTCAGTGATTTCCCCCTGCAGCTTAGTTTCTTGGAGGCAAATTACATCTGCCTTCCAAGATCTACTCATATTACTGATCAATCCCCTTTTTCTTCTACAATTTAGTCCCCTTACGTTCCAAGAGATGATTTTCAGATTCATAAATCTTTTATGGGTAGATATCCCCCCTTGCTTCTAGACCCATAACTCCAAAACTTATTGTCTAGTTCTAACCTTTTCAGCTCCATTTTCCCCTTCTTCTTCATGGTAGACAGTGTGTCGCTATTTTGTTGCTTGTTATTATCTATCTTCCTGAAAAGTTCCTTTGCTTTCTCCTCATAGCCTTTAAAGTCCACCCCGAATTCAGAGCTCAACTTGATTATGTACTTTTGAATCCATTTTGCAATGTTCTCTTCCTATTCAATTTCGTCTTCTGGAAATTTTATTCTGAGGGGGACAGCTTCATCCCCCCTGCGGTTCACTACCTGAAGCTGGTCATGTAGTTGAATGGCTAATATTTCGCCATCACCTTCTTGTTTCGGCCCTTCCACCTCTATATTTTCTGTCGGTTTGTCAAATTGAGCCTCTGGGGGTTCGTTCTCCACCTCAAATACCTCCATCATGGCACTTGCTGATTTCTGATTCTCGTTCTCCACCTCCATCGTGGCACTTGCAAATTTCTGATTCTCGCTTGTAGGGTTCTGATGGGAGTTAGTATTAGCTTGTATTTCTGTCTCCATAGTTATGTCTTCCCTTTGGGCTGGTATAATTATTTCCTGTAGGCTGGAATTGTTTGGGCCTTTAGGTTGGCCCAAAATTTCTTTTAATTGACTCGCTGTATCCCACATAAGGCCTTTCCCCTTCATATGTCCTCCACGTGCTACTTTTTTTGAATTGTCCTTGTTTTTCACTAACCCCACATGGCTAGTCTCCCCAAAAGCTGAATCTTTCATCAAAATAGGTCTCTGCACTGCATTGACTGCTGGACTGAAACCTGCTGCTTTTGAAATCTCTTTCTCTACTCTAAAAGTGACCGGCGCTTCCACCCATACCGGAATAGTGAAGACGAACCCATCAGCAGTTACTTCTAACTCCGGCGGAATCAGTTTTCCGTCCCCTTTCACCTTGATTCTGGCCCAATGCAAATGGCTTTTTAGAGATGTCTCCTCCTCTGTTTCGATGAATCCCCCGCATTGATCTCCGATCGTTTTGAAGATGCTCTGCGACCACAAGCATAGAGTAAGCCCTAATATTCTGACCCACACCCAATCTCTGTTGATGTTTTCCGGCCAGCAGCCTGAGGTAGGGTTCCACCATTCGAGTGACAAATTTGTCTTTTTCCAACTCCAGGTTCCATTCATGACGTGTTCTGCTATTTTCTTTGATGGGAACTCAAATAAGAATAGACCATCGTTCATTGCGAAGACATTAAGACCTCCGGTTGTCTTCCATGAGTTACATGCCCATCTCCTGATCTCGTTCAGAGCTGGGTTCTCTGATGTTGCAGTATGAAATCTGCCGACGAGGCATCTATTAAGAAGATCCTTCTCAGAAGTGGATCCATCACCTGTGGTTCTGATGCTGTTCTTGTTTGCTTGTAGATGTGCCTTCCTCGAGGCCTCCATTGTCCATCTGCTACTGTTACATGCATCTTTGAATGATAGTGTGTGTTGTCTTGTTGGTGCTTCCTGCAACTCGTGCATGGTTTCTGGGACGTAGATAAACTTTGAAATTTTGTGGGCTATGTGACCCCACCCCACTTTGTAATAACTCTCCGGAGTGATGATGATGGATTTGTTTTGCCCCTGTATGGCTATGAAACTGATGTATCTCCCTCTTTCATTGAACTTGAGGGTGCAAAATAGCTCTGAGAAGTGGTCCTTTGTCTTCCATCTTTTGACTTCTTTCCCCTGTGTTTTTGATGCTTCCATGAAGACTGCCACCAACCAATTTAGAGTTTTATGAGTAACTCTAGCTCTTCTCATTAGTTTCCTGCTGCGCTCGGTCCAATCGTACCATGCTTCTACTCCTGATTGGCATTTAGTGATTCTCGTATGACTTGAATCCGGCATTGTAGTAAATGTTGTTTTCCCCTGATGTATCAACTCCGGAGTTGGAACCAGCATTGAAGTGGATTTGATTCTCCTCCATCCTACTAGTGGGTGATTTATCAATAATCACAGTGGGTGATTATTGTTGGCTATTTAAAAAAAAAAATAAGGCTGATTCCGGTGGAGGATGCCGGAAAAGATCGGTTCCTCTCTCCTAAGAAGTAGGAGAGAGAAAGAACATTGGGACATCATCAAGTTGTCTTTTTATTACTCCTTTTTCCTCGTTAGAATCATTCGACATGAACAAGTCAAAACCCATCACCAAATCCCATTACTCCCCAACACATACAATAGGGAAATATGAGATCCTATATACTTAACAAAGGTCAAGAAGTCCACTTGCCTCAATCAATTAAACAATCACTCTGAGACTTGAGTTTTTCCTTTTCGTTGAGTCTCTAAATTAATGCAATCTATTTGAATACGTAATCACAGTAAGAAATTGAATCTAACAATACCCATATCAAGACATTTGGAAACCAGGATCAAATTGACCTGAAAGACCCAATTTTGAAAATGAGGTTTAAATCTAGAAATCTATACAAAATTGCGTTACCCAAAGAATTTGGGAAGCACCTGGAAATTATTTCGAAATCAGAGTTGAATCAAGCCTTAAATCATCAATTTATCCAAAACCTTAAACCTTTTCAAAAACTTTCAAAGTTCAAAGTTCAAACTTGTGATTGAAACTTAAGTTAATTCATCAAAATCATGAATTAGCTAATGCGTAAAGGAGTTAGAGAATTAGAAATTGCTACCCAATCGATAAATCTTGAAATCTCTCTTTGAAATCGCCTAGACCGAGCTTACAAATCACAAAAATGGTGAAATGGGGATGAAATCCCGATTTTGAGAAGACATTCTGCCCAAGTCTCAAGTGCTCATTGCGACCCCAAGCCACACGACCAAAATGAGTAAATTAGTCAACTCATTTAAGTTGACCATCGCGATTGCGGCAAGACCCCACGCGATCGTGATGACCTGACCATTGGCCTTACGTGATCGCAATGGTAGCTCATGTGATCGCGAAGCACACAAAAACAGCTCCACACAATTGCGAGAGACGGTCTCGTGATCGCGATGACCAAATAATCATGCACCAGATTCAACAAACCAACTACGTCACACAAGACACAAAATTCTCAAATGGACCCTTGGAATTCGTCTAGAACCCCAAGTACACATATTAGGTATGCGACCCAACTAAACTCGACGTTTCTGACTCAATGGAACCATCGAAACACAAGTCTGAGGTCTCCTTGCCTTGAAACTCGTGAAAGTTGCAATAAACTTACATAACACTCAAAATAGACCAAACTACCCTCGGGACCTCCAAAAAATCAACTAAGACCTCACGTAGGCCTAAAATCATCCCCCAAATTCAATGGAACTGTCGAAAATTTGATCCGAGCATCCGAACTCCGAATGTTGACCAAAGTCAACCTTTAAGTCTAGAATCACCCAAATTTCCTACTCAAGGACTCAAAAAACCCTGAACCTAAAACCGACTATTCTCGTAGACCCAAAAAGACCAAACTACCCTCAGGACCTTCGAAAAATCAACTAAGACCTCACCTAGGCCTAAAATCATCCCCCAAATTCAATGGAATTGTCGAAAATCTGATTCAACCATCCGTACTCCAAATGTGACCAAAGTCAACGCTTAGTCTAAAATCACCCAAACAATCAAACTTCCTACTCAAGGGCTCAAAAAACCCCGAACCTAAAACCGACTATTCTCCTAGACCAAATTCCACATTCCGGAACTGATAGAACTGATAAAATTTCATGCGGAGACTTGAAATTCCAATCGATACCAAAAACCGCTTTTAAACACTTTAGACCTTCCAAAACTCAGAACTTCCAAAAATCATAACTTTTCAATGAATTTCCAGACCAACTCCACAAACTAATCAAAAATGACTCGGGGAAACTATCAAGAGGGATAAAATGGCAATTTTACAAAATATATTCAAAATGACCTTCCGGGTCATTACATTAATATACTGACAAGCGACATCTCATGTAAGAGGAAGACTAAGACTTACATATGAGTGATCATAAGAGCTTAGCTCACTAGGACCGATGGCAACTAGGCACACATGCACTCATGAAGCATATAACACTTGGGCACATAATACGTTATAGATCCTTGAGATCAATGTAGGCTACAAGGTCTTGGGATAATTGTCTGTCTTCTTCACATGATTTAGGTCCCACTTGCTCACGGGATATTCACCTGACTTATAATGCATGATTTTGCCACATTGCGCTCACAGGGCACTCACCCGACTTATAACATATTATCAAGTATTTTGTGGCCACTCTGGGGGCCTAGGTATATGGGCCAAACAAGGCATACATATGTAAGACTGATTATTAACATTCTGGATAACCTCATCTTACTTACTATAACTAGAATGTATTAAACAATAGACATGATCATTAAGCTTGTTACATTAGGAACTTTGTTCGTTAAGCTTGTTTCAGTAGGAATTGATTTGTTAAGCTCGTTACATTGGGAACTGATTCATTAAGTTCGTTACAGTAAGAACTGATTCCTTAAGCTCACGACACTAGGAATTGATTTGTTAATACACTTAGTTGCGCGGACTCTTTACTTTTGAAGTCGCATTCGTGTTGGATTCTCCAAAAATACAGTACTATTGGCGAATCAGACACTCACCCGTTGACATTTATGAAGAGTCCGAACAACATAGTTAATACATGCCATAATCATCTCAATTTAGAGGAACTAGAAACACATGACATGGAAGTCGTGCCTTAGCAGCGAAAGAGGTTTTAGCCTTAAATACCTCAATTTCTGAATAATTTTGAAGATTTGACCCTTTGGGATGTTAATCTACAATAAAGGTGCATAATAAACTTAATGTTAGCAGCTAATCACAAGTGTGGGCCCCACAAATAGTATGCCAAACACATGACGGGCAGCAAGCCTGTACAGCCCTCAAACAGCTGGTGTATCACCACACCCTCCTTTTCCACCTCAATGCAACTACACGACCCTTCTCATGAGGTTGCCCACACTCCCCCAACAACATAGTTCATAAAACAGCCCCATAACTCCTCTATACAATAGGAAAAACTTGAACTCACGGTCTCTGATCACCATCACGTGAGTTCTTACTCAACACGTTTAGAATTTCTCACTTGAGCTCATAGACAAGGGGAGACGGAAAGGGGAAGAAACCTTACCTCAATTGGTGGAGATTCTGCCTCTTTTACTTTGGTTCTTCAAGAATAGGGTTGTCTTTTAAACTTGAACTTGAAAAGAAGAGAAATTCATTTGACAGCTAAGGTGAGAAGATGGGGTGACCTTGGCTGCCAAAATTCTTTAATTACTTCACTTAGATTTCCACAAATAAACCTCCAATTTTTTGAAGCTAAGAGGAGAGGGGGATGAAGTTTGGGACTATTTTGGTGAGAACACCTTGGGAGCTATGGGGGAAATACGGGGCGGCTGGTCTGGTTGGGAGAGAAAACCTAAGAATCCTAATTGTTCTTGATGAGAGATGAAGAGAAACTGAATGAAAAAAAATAGACTTTTGGGTTATATATAGCCCCTATATCTTCACTGCCTCTCTTTCTTATTTTCCTTTAATTTGGGGGCTTTTATTTTAAGTAGCATCACCTATTTGGGCAAGTATGTGAAACACAACTTACTCATTTTGTCACATTCCAATTTTCTATCCCAAATCTTATTTCCTTCAACTATTTCTCCCTTCGTTTCAATTTATATGAGTTAGTTTGACTTGACACCGAGTTTAAGAAAGAAAGAAAGACTTTTGAAACTTGTGATCTAAAATAAGTCAGAGATGTTTGTGTGGCTATAAATCATTTCATTAAGGGTAATATGGACATTTTAAAGTTAAATTATTACTAAATATAGAAATGTGTCATTCTTATTGTGTGACTGACTAATAAGGAAAGTGAGTCGTATAGATTGGGACAGAGGGAGTACTTAGCATTTGTACATTTGAATACTTAGACTTTAGGCTCAAATATAAAGTTACTTTCCCAAGTTTAAATAATCTGATCAACGTCAACTTAGTCGTGCGCTTATTACATTGTAGTATCCTCTGTGCATACACCATAATGTGGCTTTGGTGATGGGCATTTTATCGAGTGAAATGTTTGCATCTTTTAGGCAGAGTTAATCTTCTTTGGTGGGTAGTTAGTGTGTTTTTGGTTATCTACTATGGTTGAATGGAAGACAATGTTTGCAGCTCTCAACACATACTTCTTCTAGGCCTGTGCAGGTGTTTTTGGTGGATAGCAGTCGCTCGTTTGTTTATTTATCTCTTCTTGCTGATAGATGGGCATTCGTCATTATCCTTGGTCAATTTATTTTACATCAGTAGAAGTGCATCTTCTCCGCAGCTTTTTCTTCTTCTATCACATAATCATCTGTTATAATTTATGGTTTTTGAAACTGGAAACAGAGGACAATCTAAAGAGCTTAAATGAATTAGTTGTATATTTGATGAACCACCGTATACTGTATCCTGATATTTGTTTCATGATTGAACGTCTGAATTCTGGCATTTTGTTTTGCGGCTTCCTCTGCAGATTGAGAATTCCTACAGGATTAAGCAAGAGGTCTTGGAAAAAACAAAGACTGCTGCTACCCCTAAACAAAAACACGTTGGGCCAAGGCAGTTTCCAAATAATGCCTATCTTGGTGACACTGCCGAAGAAGCAGCAATCACTGCTGCCTATAAGGTTGCAGAAGCTGAAAATAAATCATTTGTAGCAGCTGAAGCAGCCAAGGAAGCTGAGAGAGTCTCAAAGATGGAGGAAGACAGTGATAATTCACTACAGATCTATAAGGATCTCTTTGACAAATGTATGTTTCTTCCTTATTCATCTTGTTTGCATGTGTTGTATTTTAAATTGGCTCGTGAGATAGTTGTTTATATCTTCATTTTCTTGCATCAACAGGTTCACATGGCGAAACTGTGCTGCTAACAGCATGATATGGTCTTTCCCCTATTTTGTAAAGTCAGAACTATCTGTTCAGCACCTCTATAGTAGTAAATGTTTTTCTCTTTGTATCAACTAGTGATATGCAGTTTGCTGTTAGTTAATGTACCAGGGATATTGAGCTTTGCACAGATTCTCACCTCCTATTATGTTGTATTCAAAGTAACAAAAAAATAGAGGGAGAGAGATTATTTTAAAGCTAGAGATTTGATGCTTGTAGACCATGCTCTTCTTTTTAACTGGAAAAATTGATAGAGTGCTCTGCTTTTACTTCCTGCTGAGTAGGTTGGGCACAACTTCAGCATATTTTTCAATTTTTGAAGTTCACAAAGAAATGAGTTGTGTTGGAGTGGAATCGATGTTTCTATTCTCACTGCAATTGCCTGTGTTACTCACTTCAATGCTTTCTATCTCTCCTTGGAGTTATGGTTGGACTCTTGAATGTATAATTACCTCATATTGAACTTTCCATATACGGATCTGTACTTGTATATATTTGTTTGCTACAAAATTCAATGGGGGAATCACTATGCAATCACCATTTGAATTTCCTAATTGAATCTGTATGCTTATGTTTGGTCTTTGATAAATTTATGAAGAGTTCTATGGCAGTAAATTGTGTTTTCTCATGTTTCCAAAAGATTGTGGTATGCAAATGTTCAGTAGTGCTGATTTTTGTCAGTTAGTTGTTATTTTGCTGTCGTATTTTCTTTCAATCCAGTTTTGATTGCACCTTTTTTTAGTTGAGGTGTATCAGAAGCATCCTCGGTGTAGAAGTTAGGGATAAGGTTTAAGTACATTCTTTTGTTCAAACTCCACCTTGTGTAATTATATTAGATGAGTTATTAACGAAGCAAAGGTTGTCTCATCACATAAGTATGCTTCAGAAAAACCAACCTCTTTCTTCTGGAGTAACTTTGTTGTAATTGTTCTTCTACTGACAATAGCTAATGTTGGGGTGGCAAATAATTGGATTTGGATAAGTTGAAAATGGTTTGAACAAATATGGGCAATTGCCCAATCTGTTCATATTCTATATGGGTACATATGGTATGGATAATTAATGGATAGATTGGATATGAGTTTATCCATATTTTATCCACATTGATTGGAGAATTAAAAAATAAATTAGCTTTTTTTATGTTTTCAAAAAAAAAAAAAAAAAAATCCCTCCCCTTGGGCACCCCCCAACCACCGCCCCAACCTACCCCTACCTCACCTCCGCCTCCACCCATCTGTACTTTAAGTTTTGTATGTTTTTCAAAAAAAAAAGTCATGTTTTTTTAAAAATAATATTTTTTTTCTTGCCACCCAACACCCCATCTCAGCTTCACCCACCCTCCAATTTATTTGAAAAATAAAGTATTTTTTTTAAAATTAAAAATTAGTATTAATATTTTTAGGACAATTAAATTTTTTTGAGTAGAAGTGAGATGTGAGTGATCTATTATGGGTCTATATGGATATCCATATTTTACCCATTTTAACCATATTTGTAGGGCTCTAAAAATAGCTTGAAACCCATGTTTACCCAATTAAAATATGAGTAATCCAAGCCATTAAATATGAATTAAATGGACTCATTTTATTAATATAGGCAGAAATTGTCACCCCTAAGCTAATGGGGTCTAAGACTATGTCCCATGAAGTAGGAATAACTTAATATCTTATAAGAGAATCCAGTAGGGAGAATTTTAGGAAGGTTTCGAGCCCTCCCATGTCACCTTTAAACTTTCTTTTTGAAGTATTTTAATGGCAACCACAGAGGTCATTCATCTTGTGAGGAGATTAATGGAAAAGTATTGAGAAAAGAAAAGAGACTTGCATATAATGTTTATTGACCTTGAGAAGGCCTATGATAAAGTTTCGAGGGAAGTCTTATGGAAATGTTTGGAGGTAAGAGGTGTATTGGTGGTACATATTAGGGCGATAAAGGACATATACGAAGGAGCTAAAACATAAGTAAGCACGATGGAAGGATACTCGGAGCACTTCCTAGTAGAGATGAGGGTACATGAGGGATCAACTCTTTGTTTATATTTGCCTTGGTGATGGATGAATTGACGTGAGACATTCAAGATGAGGTGCCTTGGTGTATTTTATTTGAGGATGACGTAGCACTAATTGAGGAGACGCGCAATGGAGTTAATGCTAAGCTAGAGATGTGGAGACAAATTTGGAGACTAAAGGGTTTAGGTTGAGCAGGACCAAGATAGACCATGTGGAGTGTATATTCAGTGCGGCGATGCATGAGGAAGGTGTGGAAGTGATGCTTGACACTCAAAATATCCTCAATAAAGATAGATTCAAGTACCTTGGGTCTATAATCCAGAGGAGTGGAAACATCGATGAGGATACCACACATCGTATTAGTGTGGTGTGGATGAAGTGGAGGCTTGCCTCTGGAGTTTTGTGTGATAAGAAGGTACCATTAAAACTCAAATGTAAGTTCTATAAAGTGATGGTTAAACCGACATGTTTGCCAGTCAAAAACTCTCATGTTTAGCAAATGAGGATGATGGAGTAGATGTGTGGTCATACTAGGAGCGCTAAGATTAGAAATAAGAATATTTAGAATAAGGTGGGAATGAGCTCCTTGGTGGACAAGATAGCAACGAGATTGAGATGGTTTGGAAATGTGAAGTGCATATGAATGGATGCACTAGTGAAGAGGTGCGAGAGATTGGTTTAGAGGGTGCAAGAGAGACATAAGTAGAACGAAAAAGTATTGAGGAGAGGTAAGAAGACAAGATATGACACAACTTCGATAACACGACCTTAGACGGGAAGGTGGTGAACACATATTAGGGTAGAAGGTTAGCATGTTGTGTCAGTAGTGTTAGGGTGACATGTATTTTACCTTGTACTAGTTGTAGTACTATAGTTCTTGTTTTGATATTCATCACTATCTATTATTGTTTTCAATAATCTATCTTAGTATGTTGTTTATTGTGTTTTGATCATTGCAATGTTTATTGTTGATTATTGCTCCCTTTTGGTAGATTTTGCACTGTTTATTTGTGACTTGCTATATTTTCTCCTTTGTATTTGGGATTGTTGTATTTGAGCCAAGAGTATTTTGAAAATAGTCTTTCTACCTCCATAAAAAAATAATTAGATTTGCATACATTCTACCCTCCTCAAACCTCACTTATGAAATTTCACTAAATATATTAATATTATTGTTAATGGCAACATGCCATACAATGGACTGAGAATGCATTCTGTGCGAGGTAAGTAAATAGCACATGGTGATGGTGATAAGAAATCAATGAAAACTTTGACCTATTTAAATAAACATCAAGAGGCACAGATTATTTGACAACACAACAATCGTGCAACTTATATACAAACAAACAAAAAACAATGGAAGGATGCCTACCTAACAAAAAACAAAAATGAAATGATATTTCAATCAAATAAAAAAAATTCATATTCAGAATGATTTCAGGTAAAACTAGTAGAACGATAACCTCGATTAATTAATTAAAATTAAACCTTGATGTGGTTTTGCTTTATCGAGAAAACTTTTCAAAATCGAGATTTATTTAATAATATTGATAGAGAGAGAATAGCTGAAAAAAATTATAATTTGAAAAATCTTCTATTGGCCAAGATCGTTAACTAAGATCAGAAAATTCAACTAAGGAAGAGGAAGGTACAAAGGAGGATGATAATTTTATTATGGAAGAAGACTTTTGAATTAGTACAAATGACCAAGGACATTCCTATTTAAACTTGTGTGGGATGACTCTATACATTACAAGAACTAGATTATTTTATAATTTACTACAAATATCTAACTCCAGAATATCTACACATTTCTTAGATAAATCTACAAGAAAATTCTAGTAACTTTATCTTCTACTCTAGAATATTTAGATACTTTCTCTGTTCCTAATTACTTGTTCATTCTTGAATTGACACACTTATTAAGAAAACAATAATTGACATATTGACTTTACCATTTTACCCCTATTAATTATGAAGTGGATGAATTAAAAAACTTAAGATTTTCAAGAAATTTTACCTTTTTCAAAGTAATTAATTGAGGGTATAATAGGTAAAATAATATCTGTCCTTTCTTGATATATCAAAATGGACAAGTAATTAGGAACAATTAAAAAAAGAAAAGTGACAAGTAATTAGGAACAGAGGAAGTATTTCTTTAAAATTGTTATTCTAGATATTATACTAGACTATTCAAGAAATTATCCTAAAAAAATCTGTGTAATTTCAAAAAATCAAATTATCTTTTTCACACTCCCTCTTAGAGAGATTTTTTGGCAACTATCCTAGGAATTGTTTAAGTGTGGCCATCGTGTGCTCAAATTCTAAATCAGCAGGCGTTGTAGGATGCTTCTTGGAAGAACTCAAATGAAGCTTTAAATCGCACCTTGGTGAAATTCTCAACAACGTCTTCCTAACTTCCCTGGCTTCTTCAAATGATGAAGATTTTCGTTATCAAATGATCCATGTGAATTATCTCGTTGTTGAGTTTCTAGACTTTCCCCTTCTCTTAGCTTCTTGAAAGTAGTACTATTTGGAGAAATATCTATGATGAGCAAGGATCTATGTGTTCATGAATTCAGAACATGCTCCTTCTAATAGAACAATATAACTCAAGGAGTTTTCATCTGTTAAAGCCTTCTCATTTAATTTGATGACAATCTGATAAACAATTTTTTGTGAAGATTCACCACAAAATTTCCTTTCTAGCTCTTTATCAACCTGTTTATCAACTTCAGAGCTTCTGAAAATTATGTCTTTTGTCTCTTCTCTTGATATTTGACCTTCAAGATCAGCCTCTCCATCTTCTCCATTTACTTCCAGTGTTTCCTCTAAATCAATAATTGTCCTTGATACTGACCAAAGACTTCAATTTTCAATCCATTTCCCTCAATGCTTTTTCCAAGATGATAACCATGGACATGTATAATTTCAGACACTGTCTCTTTGAGTTCTACTTCAACATTCTTCATGCCAAGACTTTTATTTCTTATTCAGGATTTACTTCTTTGATTTTTACGATAGCAGTTACCATGTCACAAGTCTAAACATTTCAAATTTTTTTGGTTCTTGTTGATGATATTTTATTTCCTTGATAGCAGTTACCATGTCACAAGTCTGAACATCTTCAAAAAGAATTTGCTTCTTGTTGATAACATTGGTGCCTTGCTTCTCTATGTGATCAATTACGTTATCTTTTGAATCTACGATTTAATATCTATAAGAAAAAAATAACACACACACATATATGAAAGTCATAACATCTATAGCTCGAGTCTCAACTGTAAAGCATTTTTCAAGTCTTTTTAGTTTAAGTCATAATGATTTCCTTGGTTTGACAATATCTTTTTGTGTGTCATATTATATCACAATGATAACATTTGAGAGGCTTGATACTATAATTATTAGGAGACTCTTCATTCTTTCTGGGAGAGCTTGACCCATCTGAGGATTGAAAATGTGCCATATCTCTTGTTTTTGTTACAAGAGAATTGTCTTCCTTTTTTTTGGCAAATACGCGATCCAACTATTTGGATAGTAATCCCTGATGATAAAAAATTTAAATTCCTCCTTGGATGGTTGTTGAACACATTCATAAATCAACATCATATATAGAATATATATATATATATATACAAATTGTGAACCACGAATGACAATTCTTCTCCTTCGTGCTTAGAGCTAACCTCATTCGAATTTTATTAAAATACCTCAGAACATAACTTCTTAATCTTCAAAAAGTTTTCGATAACAAAAAGATTACCTTGAATGGTGTTAGCTAATTCATTCTTCAAAATTTGTAAGTGAGCTTCATCTTCTTGTAAACAAAATTGAGGGTCCTCCATATTTTATAAGATGATTTACACCTTATAATATAATATAATAAATTGAAAAAGACTGACCTCTCCAGGATGAACTCCATTTTTGCATTAATCGGCTTCCACTTCTTGTATGCACTATTATTTTTACGTCCATAATTAGGAGAATTTGTGCTATTCTCATTAACACCATCCCACAAATCATTTCTCACAAGGTATAATTTCATAAATGGCTTTCATACTTTGTAATTGAAATGGCTCAACAATTCGATTTTCAATTAATTTACACGATCTCTTAAATCCATGAGATAAATCAATTGAATCTACCACAAATTCAATCTTGAAATAAAATCTAGAAACAAAACTGATCACATGATATGTCAATTGTGCTTTATGTTAGAAAAAAAATACATATATTTTAGTTTTTATTGGCTTCGGGTTTTAGATATTTTGATTATTTTTTAGTAAGTATTATAATATTATATGTTCATTACACGTGTTTTGTTGTGTAGGACGTGTTTCCGAGCTAACAAACGTGTTTTGAGATGAAATTGATATTTTGAAACTTTGCAGTCTGAGTAAAAGTTCAAGTAAATGATCTAGATCGAGTTTGAAATCAAAGAATATAGTACTCACGTAAAATGTAGAAGAAAAATACTGGCGTGTTTGAATTGAAAACTATTGAATGAGTTGTTGTGAGGAGCAAATTAACGAGCTTAGAGGGGAAAATAATTATTATACATAACTGAAAAACATTGTTTGCAAAAGATTAGTAAGAATTGAATCTACTGGAATTATTGTCATGCGTGACGTGACAGGTTGAGGGGGCTACATAGTGCCAGGTTAAATCGATTTTTGATTTTTTATACCAACTTATTTTAGATTCAATTATTCAATTTGATACTTTTCTATACCTATAAATAGTTCATAAACGAGTTTTAAAAGACAATTTTTTAAACCTAAGAAGGAATTCAACCAAAGAAAAGAGCGAGGAGCCGTCGTGAAATAAAGTGAAAGATTCTACAACGAGTTTTTCTTTTTTCTCCTTATTTTTCATTGTTAGTTATGAATTTTGTATTGTGTTTTCATATACTTTATGAGTAGCTAATTTTCTATCTAGAGTTCTGATGGAATCTTTTGTTGGATAAATTTGTGTTCCTTTTTAATTTATTAAGCCATTGAAATTTTTTTTGATTGTTCAACTATGTGTTTATTCCAGTTGATTGAATGGATAATTGTCTATTTATTATGTATCACTTAAGAAAAAATATGTATTTAGGTTGTTGAACAACAACGCCACTCCTATATATATGAGAGATAAATATTATGCATTAAAAGAGGACTTAGAGATAACGAAGCTTTGACATGGTCAATTGGTCATAATGAGAGATAATAATCTGCTAGCTAGAGTAATTCAAGAGAATATGTTTAGTAAATTATTGTAAGTAAACTTGAAGAGAGATCTTCAATATTATTCCAATGAATAAAGTATCAACCGTCAATAATTTCTCAACCGATCTGTCGTTGATTTACTTTTACTTTTCATTAAGTTTATTAAATAGAACTTAAATATAATTCTACAACTCTTTTAAAATTAGAAGTGGAAATTTGATTTAACGTTTCAAGCACACCTCATTCAATTCTAGGTGTTCAACGATCGTAAATTAGTATAAAACCCAACTAAATGAGTTGGGATCGAATCCCACAGGAAGCGGTACGTGTTTCAGATTCAATTGGAAAGTATGAACGTGGTCAAATCAGTCATAGGAATAAAAATTATCGAATAAAGACATCATTCAAATTAAGGGGTTACACGAATGTCAAATGGGGGTTTTGGTTTTGATTATCAACTATAAACAACAATTACAAACAATACGAACTAACAATAATGAGACCGATTCTTGGGATGCGATCGATTATAGGCAAATATCGACATATGGGTAATTGCAACTATTAGTAAATAGCTAGATATTAGTGAGTAGGCTAGGCAATAGTGAAAATAAATTTTCTCTCAAACAGTTTACCCCAAATCAATCGATTTCTCTCGAACATCAACAAGCATGCAAAATAAGAGCAGCCCACACCTTAATCCATTTACTCTGTCTAGCTAAATGTGTGGGATTGAGTTTAGGATTCACTCTATTGAGCTGAACCCAGGTCAACCTAATACCCACAAACCATAAATCAATAATTTTAGTTCTAAAACCTCTCTCTCGAGCGAGCCAAGAACACAAACATAGAACTACATTTGCAACTACAATTCTTAAATTAAATCACAATTAATAATTAAACTCACTTTTAAATTACATTTAAACTAATAATTAGCAATACCCATAAACTAGATTAGCTCATAATAACATGATCACACCCCAATAATTGAGATTTTAGCTAGACATCATAAAAATATAAAAATCGTTACCAAATTATTATCCATCAACTGGGTAAGATTGATTTCGTCCTTACAATGCTCCAATTTGATGAACTTCAAAGACCCACTTCTAATTTCTCAAAAGTGAATTTCTTCAATCCTTCAAAGCTAAGGAAATCTAAAGAAAAACTGTCTCTAAATGCTCAAAACTTAATAATAGATTGTTCTAATGAGTAAAATATATTAAACTAAATGTTCAAAGATGTATTTATAGTTTCCAAAAATGGGTTGCGAAGAGTCACTTGGTGAAGTAAGTCGGGCTCGCCGATCTACTTGGCAAGACGCCGTTTGGTCTTTTCCATCGCCCTTCTGCCTTGGCACTCAGCATCCTCAAGGTCTGTAACTTTGGGCGATCTATATGACTTCGCGGAATCACTAGGCGATTTGCTGACTGCTTCTTTTCATCGCCAATTTGGTTCTTTCCTTTAAGGTTTGGCGCAGTGGAATATTAGGCGGTCTGATGAGCCACTCAGCGACACGCGAGTGCTCTTGGCGATCCTCAAGTTCATCCATCTTCACTTTTTCAGCTTGTTTTGTTCTTTTCTGCCTTTTAATGTCGTTGCTTTGTTCCTCAATTCATATTCCTGAAAATCAAGGATTTAACATTAATTATTGGCACAAATTAAGCATTTAAGGACACTAAATTTATGTAAACAAAGCCCTACATGAGTACAAATCTTGAACTCATCAAAATTCTCCCCAAAGAAATAAAAAAAATCTCATTTATCTTTGTGTCTCACTACTACTGTTGATGTGTTGTCGTTAAAGACTGATGAAAGATCTAAATAATTTCTATCTAGACTAAACTTAACATTATCAAAATATGCTCAAGTTCACAATACTTGCTTCAAATGCAAGTTCAAGCTCAACAAAGGTACTCAATTGCCCTCATGACAAAGCTGATTTCTTAATCCCAGGAAGTTTTTCAATCATTCAAAGTTTCAGAATCACATGCGACTCTCACACTCACAAAGATGAACACATTCATGACTTCACCCATAGGTTTGCCCTTATTTTCTAATCAACATTCGTTTCAGCTCACTCAAGATTAGAAAGGTCTTTTAAGGCTTGTTACGGAGCTGAGTGTAAAGGTATGGTCATTTAGGCTCAGTGGCTGCTACCCTGATAAAATGTGGTCTGAACATCACTTTTCCTCCTTTTCTTCAACATTTTTTTACTTATGCTCAAAATTCACCACATTATTTTATTTCCAATGGAATATCGGACACCCCATTTCTTTTGCACTTTCAAAACTTTATTTCACAACTTTTTCATTCTTTTTCTTTTTCTTTCTTCCTTTTTTCTCTCTGTTTTTTGTATGGAGGGGTTCCATATTCTTCAAAACCATGGCTCAAAGGGGAATTCTTCATATTTGTTGATTTACCTTCTCTTTTCACCACACCCCCAACTTAGGCTTTGGGCTTAAGTTGTCTATTCAAACAAACCACATTTCATGAGAGTTATGGGTGAAGGGGATAAAGAGGGATCACATTTGTTCAGGTTTTTTCCAAGAAAAGGGTGAGGCTCAAATGAGTTCAAGCATGGTTCACACAACTCACAAGGTTAGCCACAAAAGAGGTATATTGTCAAATTGTTTCACTCTTCAAAATTGTTGCCTAATATCATTTGAAGAGTTTGCATCACTTAGTCAACTGGACCAATGGGGAAAATTCTAGGTGTCACCACACAAGGTTCATAGTAAACTCATCACACAAGAAATTAGCACCAATATGAAATGAGACTCTACACTTACACTAGTGTGCAATGTTCATCACAAGAGACTCATTTGATAATTGGCTAGTCACAACGAGATGCAAAAAGTTCACACATTGTCTATGCACCTTCATTTGGCCTCATCGTAGTCGCGTATTCATTTTTGTTCGATTAAGAGAACTATTCAAGTCATCGGTATTGATCATGAATGATGCTTAGATTTGCACAAGAACAACCACATTCACACACAATAAAAGTGGAAAAAAATTCATAATAAAAAGCCACAAGCTCAAACAGCCACAAAATAGAAACCAAAACACAATTCAAGACACAAAAACCCAATATATACAAAATATAGTCACAAGAGGTAGGTATGGAAATACCTCATCCCACCAAAAATAAAAAGACAGTTTTCCTCAAATGCAACAAAAGTAATCAACAGTTAATAAATATGACAGAGAAGGAGGTGAAGAAAAGTCATGTCTACACAATCTCTCCATCTGTCGGGGCATCAATGCCGGGGGTCACACTAGCATCTTGGGAATCCGTGCTCGGGGTCACAGCAACACTCGCTCCACTAGAGCCTGCCATGGATGTCTCTGCCAGTGATGTCTGAACGACCAAATGTACAATCATCTCCTCTAAATCTAGTAGGTCTCCATAGATGGTCGCCTCCTGAGCATCCAGTTGTTCCTCATCTTTCTCTGCTTCTGACTCATAATATGCCACATCATCCATATATACATCTCCGGTAGTAGCTGGAGGCATCTCATAACTTCTGGGGCATCCCGATCCTCAGCAGACTCAAATAGAGAAATGAAGTTTGTGGACTTCAAATAGTCCATGTCCTTCCTCAAATGTGCAATATCGACTTTCAAAGACGCCACCTCTGAAGAAACCCCCTTGTCGACTTTCACAAGTCGTTACTCTCGTCGTGAGAGCATCAATATAAGTCTAGAGGGGTGTCAAAGTAGCTAGGAGGGCCCACTCAATCATCCAAGGCGCCTCGGCCTCTAGCCGGGTGGCCCATACATTTGCTGAATGGGTAAGTGCCCCATCTTCCCGAGCATGGCCTGACTAATCCTGGTGGGCTGGGAAGTAGTGGAAGAACCAGGAGCCTGGGAGAAAGTGGAAGTACCTGAAGGCCCAGAGGCCGGAGTAGGCAAAGATGTATCTGCAGGTATAAAATCAACATTAACCTCCGGGATGCATCCACCAGAGCCGCTCTCCTCTTATTTGGCTCATCTCGAGTGTACTCGACCTCTATACATCGAATATTTGTGGAAGATGTGGGGGTAACCTCTATGTTCCTCTTCTCGTCACGAAGAACTCTAGCACGCCGACATAGCTCTGTAATAAACACTGGGAAGGGAAGGGACATCTGGTGCTATTTGGCTCTCATAGCCATCTCCTGTTCAATAATTAGCCCCAAATTCAGGGTCTTCCTGGCTATAATGGATCTGAGACAAGCCGCCTTTGGGTAGCGGAGGATGGACTCATTCTGTGAAGGCATGATGGAGCTGCTGATGAATCTAAACCAGTACTGTGAAGCTACATTCAAGTCCTTCTTCTCGATCGGAGCTCTTGCCTCAATCCACCTCGGGGTGGTATAAGAAATCAGGGGGGAACGCCATCCCTTTAGATCATCCAGGAACTAAGCTGCAGCTAGACCCTCATACTCATGCTCAAACCCCATAGCTCTGTCAAATACAACATTGACGTGATTACTGCTGCACCCCACCTTTTCCCCCCGAACCATGACTGACTTCACCGGTCTGAATGTACTAGCCTTTTTCTTCCCCTTAGGCACTAGGTCACCATATGCAGTGTAGAACTCATGAACCCAGGTGGGGATATATGGGCCTCGGATCCTGGTGAAGATGTCAAATCTGTGGAACCAGAGAGTACCTGTCCACCACTCCATCTGTAGACAACCGTTTCTCCTCCAAAATTGTCCTCAGTCCCTCAGCCTTTAACCTATTTAGTAGCTGGGGATAAGGACCCCGAACTGGTGGTGCTGGAATAGTCCCTCGGCCTTTAGCCTATTTAGTAGCCGGGGATGAGGACCCTGAACTGGTGGTGCTGGAACCACCATTTGTGCTTGGGCTGGCGCTGTATCAGCAGCAAAGGGGGTAGACTCCGGGGTCCTAGACGAACCTTGACGAGATCTGGAATGAATCTCAGCTCGCCAGGATTGCAGAGGCTGGTCATCCTCAGGCTCTGAGAATAAAGGTTGAGAGTCGGCAGATTTCCCATCACTGTCGGAGTTGTGCTCCGGTCTTTCTGCCTCGAGCGCTTTGCTCTTTCCTTTGCCTCCTTTTGGAGTGTTTGTTTGCCCTTTTTAGATGTAGTAATTGCTCCATCATTGATAATAATGCCCCATGCTTTTTTATGGGGTGGCACACCACTATCGCCCAAGTTGGTCCTAGCCATATCTGCAATATACATCAAAATATGTTAGAAACAATTTCAAGAAATTGCAAAAATCATGTTGCAGACAGACTGCCGACCCGGTCGGCAAGTCACCAAATCACTTTGGCGAGCCAGATCGGGCTCACTAAAAGGATTGGCTAGAAAATTTCCTATAAAAATGATAGGTCGGCAATTTTAGGGCCTTTTGGGGAATGGCCGATATCATTCGGTGAGATCTGACTAGCCCATTGAAAGTTACAGTATGTTTTAGGGGTTAGGGGTGCAAAAAGGGCAATCAAGGAAGACTTTTGGCGAGTCGCCGAGTGAACTCGGCGAGCTTCTCACTGATAGTTACAGAACAAAACTAAACAAAATAATGAAATTAAAGGTGATCTAGGGAGACTTTGACGAACCGCCAAGTGGTTTGGCGAGCTCGACCCAACTCGCCAAACTGGCCAACGTGCCTATTTTCAACCCCAATTCCTAAAATAAAACCCGCAGCCCCTAAAAACAAAATCAAACCAAATAGAAACTCAATTAAGCCCAGACCCATATGAACCATGTCATTGGGGTACTCAGACTTCCCCCGATTTGGCTAAAATTGGTCATTTGAAGACTTTAGCCCTTAAGAATGACATCAAATGCTCCATTATTGGGAAAAGCATGTCATTTAGCACAATTGGGGTTACTCAGATTTCACCCAACTAGACTCACCAATAAATTAACGCAACCCACAAGTTTATGATCAATTTTAAAGCACAAAATTTTGGAAATCAACCATTTAGGCAGTTTTAATATAATTACGAGAATACAAAAGGCAATTGGCACATATTTATGATTTCAGAGAGGCCCAACATACATCAATGACATTTAAATAATTGTACATGAGTTCAACAGTTAATTACGAGTTTTGGGTTCAAAAAACCAACCTTTATTTCAAAATATGAATTTATAATGCTAGGCGGCAATGAATTCCAACTCCGACCACAAAAATGACGACCAAAAAGCAATAAAATGCAAGAATAAAGAAAATATAGAGTGCGGGTGTGATTGTATGAAGTTAAAAATGAGGGAATGTAAAAGAGTTTGACATTTTAAACTTTTGGCCTTTTAAAAACCTTCCAGTTCGTGCCATTTTGGTGATATTAGTCGACCTCACCGAGTTTTACAGGCCCTCTAGTTAATTTGAGGGTCCAAACGGCAGATAAATTCGGGCTCGCCAACCTATTCGGTGAGTCACCGACCCGTTCATGGGCCCGCCAAGTTTTACAAACTCCAACTTTGTAATTTCTTGAGTTCAACGACGGTCCAATTCGGGCTCGCCAACTGGACTCTTGGCTCGCGAACCTACATTTTTCAAACACATTCTACTTTTTCACTTGCACAATCAAACACATTATTCAAAATCAAAACAAAAGCAATAAAAACTTAGGTTGCCTCATAAATAACGCCTTAGTTAAAGTCGTGGCACGACGCAAGTACCCATTCAAACTTCATTCTTGGGGTTTACCATAATATCACTAGGCAACCCCTTTTGTTGTATTGGATTTAAATGCGAAGAAATTTGACCCATTTGGGTTTTTAACTGCTTGATAGAGACGGAATGAGAAGTCACTGTCTGATTGAGAGTTGATACGTCCTCCTTCATTTCCTTCAACACTTTATTAGACCCTTCAACCTTGTTGAGAATATGTGAGATCATATCCTCAGACTAGCCACAACATCTTTGGGCTATTGACGCTCATGGGAAGGAACATACCTATCCTTCTCCCTATCTGTTTTTTTTAGGACGTATTCCAATCACGCCATTTTCTATCACGGTCTCTCCAGCCCTCATCTCTATTCCATCCTTGGTTACCACCCAACCTTGGCTAGTTTGCATGATAACCTCCTTCTTTGTTAGCTAGTAAGTTCACTTCCTTGTTGTACAATGCTTCAAACTTGTCTTCCTCGGGGTTTACACACCCAACACCTACATCATTGACACTCCTAGTACCAACACCCATGACTTTCTTGGCCAAAATGTCTAGCTGGGTCATTATCTTTGTCATATTTTGGTCCCTCTCTTGGTCTTTTTCAAGCTGCTCCTTTGTCAATTTAAAAGTGAGAGAGGATACCTGATCTTCACAGGTGTACCATGCCCGGTTAATCTTGGTCATGACATCCAAAAGTTGGGCTGCTATAGCACAAGGTTGTTGCATTAAACCTCCCTGAGAAAGCTGATCAGCCACTCTCTTGTTCACCGAATCAAGGCTTCAGTAAAAGTATTGTAGCAAAACGTTGTCGGGAAACTCATGAGTTGGGCATTACAACACCAATTTCTTAAATCTTACCCAAGTCTCATGGATTGGCTCACCCTCCAAACGCTTGAAGTTTTGAATGTTGTCCCGAAGTGTCATCATCTTCGAAGGGGGAAAGAATCGCACTTGAAATGTGGTGATGAGCTTTTCCCACAAAGTGATAGAATCTCTTGGAAAGTCAACCAACCACTTGCACGCTTCTCCCATTAGAGAAAATGGGAACAACCTCAACCGGACCAATTATTGAGATATGTTCTTAAAGGAGAATGGTCCGCAAACTTCAATAAATTTCCTTATGTGCTCATAGGGATCCTCATAAGCCAACCCACCAAACAATCCTTTAAATTGTAAGAGCTGCAACATGGTGCTTGTAATGTGGAACACAGTGTTCCCTTCAGTTGAAGGCAAACGAATGGCACCAACTCCACCCACTAGATTTGGGTCATTGACATTCAGTTCATTGGCATCATTGAGATTTTCGATCTCATCTTGATGTCCCAATTGGCTACCATTGCTTGCGTTGACACTTATTTCCTCTGTTTAACAAGTAACACAAAAACCAAAACTAAAACTAAGTAGATTCAATTATGACTAAAAAGAACAAAATTCAACTTCACCAAAAGAATTTCAAATAACACCACTCCCCGACAGTGGCGTCATTTTGATGTAACATTTTAAGCACACCTCATCCAATCTAGGTGTTCAACAATCATAAATTAGTATAAAATCCAAAACTAAATGAGTTGGGGTTGAATCCCACAGGTAGCGGTACGTGTTTCAAATTCAATTGGGAAGTATGAACGTGGTCAAAACAGTCATAGGAATAAAAATTATCGAGTAAAGACATCATTCAAATTAAGGGGTGACATGAATGCCATATGGGGGTTTTGGTTTTGATTATCAACTACAAACAACAGTCACAAACAATACGAACTAATAATAATGATGCAGATTCTTAGGATGTGGTCGATTATAGGCAAATATCGACATATGGGTAATTACAACTATTAGTAAATAGCTAGATATTAGTGAGTAGGCTAGGCTTCTCTCGAACAGTTTACCTCAAATCAAGTGATTTCTCTCGAACATCAACAAGCATGCAAAATAAGAGCAGTCCACACCTTAATCCATTCACTCTCTCGAGCTGAATGTGTGGGATTGGGTTTAGGATTCACTCTCTCGAGCTAAACCCAGGTCAACCCAATACCTACAAACCATTAATCAATAATTTTAGTTTTAAAACCTCTCTCTCGAGCAAGCCAAGAATAAAAACATAGAATTGCATTTGCAACTACAATTCTTAAATTAAACCATAATTAATGATTAAACTCACTTTAAATAACATTTAAACTAATAATTAGCAATACCCATAAACTAGATTAGCCCATAATCACATGATCATATCCCCAAGAATTGGGATTTTAGCTAGACATCATAAAAAGATAAAAATTGTTACCAAATTGATTATCCATCAACTGGGTAAGATTGATTTCGTCCTTACAATGCTCCAATTTGATGAACTTCAAAGACCAACTTCCAATTTCTCGAAAGTGAATTTCTTCAATCCCTCAAAACTAAGGAAAACTAAAGAAAAACTATCTCTAAATGCTTAAAACTTAATAATAGAGTGTTCTAATGAGTAAAAGATAATAAACTAAATGTTCAAAAATGTATTTATTGTCGCCAAAAATGTGCTACGAAGAGTCACTTGGCGAAGTAAGTCGGGCTCGCCGATCCACTCGCTGAACCGCTATTTGGTCTTTTCCATCGCCCTTCTATCTTGGCACTCATCATCCTCAAGGTTTGCAACTTTGGGCTATCTATATTGGCTTTGCGGAATCACTCGGTGATTCACCGACTGCTCATTTTCATCGCCAAATTGGTTCTTTACTACAGGGCTTGGCACACTGGAACATTAGGCGGTCTGATGAGCCACTCGGTGACACGAAGAGTGCTCTTGGCGATCCTCAGGTTCACCCATCTTCACTTCTTCTGTTTTGTTCCTTTTTGCCTATTAGTGTCCTTGCTTTGTTCTCCAATCCATATTCCTGAAAATCAAGGATTTAACATCAATTATTGGCACAAATTAAGCATTTGAGGACACTAAATCTATGTAAACAAAGCCCTAAATGAGTCCAAATGTCGAACTCATCAAAATTCTCCCCAAAGAAATCAAATACAAAATTTTGTTTGTCTTCGTGTCTCACTACTATTGTTGATGTGTCGTCGTCAAAGGCTGATGAAAGCTTAAAGCCTAAATAATTTCTATCTAGACTAAACTCATTTCTCTTTTCTTTTTTCTCTCCGTCTATTCATTTTATATTAAATTAAATATATTCATTAGAACTAAATATTATTTATTCTGATTTAAAAATTACTAATACTCATGAGTAGTTTTGATTTCAAAATTTCTAGTACATCCATTCATTGTGAAAAAGTCAAATATAAATACTATATAGTTTGATTTTAAATTTTTTTGGTGCACTCATTTTTTTTTAAATAAAAAAATTAATAAATATTAAACATCCTTTATGAAATTTCAAACAGTATTATTATGGTACATAATTGGTTTGATTTTCTTTCAAGTAAATTGGAGAAGGGAGGAAAATATGGGCAACATTGTGTACCTTATCATGAGAATGTTTACATTCATGGATGAAGATGCTGATGCAGTCGATTATGTCATGAATTTTGTAAGTTTCAAACATGGCAGCTCAGCCACTGTTTATAGTACTCTCTATGGTCTATTATTGAATATAATACACCAAAAAAATATATCACGACAAAAATTAAAGGCAATTTTCAAAATAGTTTGAATAAGTTTGGAAGCCTAAAGTAAAAATTCATAGTGTGATATTATTCTTTTTAGTTGTCAAAAAAATAGATTTGATTTTTTTTTATAAACACACAATAATAGATTTTGCATAATGCAAAAAGTTTAACCATTTGGTAGACATTAGAATATTCAATAATGAGAGAATAAAAATAGAATGATAAATTAAAAAAGCAAATGTAAGAATAATAATGTGGGTTCATGATAATAGTCTAGATATAAATAAGTCAACAAAATAGGTAGTCATGTAAGAAATGATACTACAATTAACTAAACATTATTCAATTTCACAATTATTATAACGACATCCACATTAAATAAAGTAAACACTTATTATTATATTTTTCTATCCAAATTTTTTTCTTCAAATTTATATATATATATATATATATATATACCCCAAGCAATTGTTTTAGTAGTCTTATGGTCAAAACGAGCCTGACTTTTTCCATTATTACCTCTTTTATTATTTCTAAATTATTTTTTCTAAGCAATTCATTTTTTTAGGAAATATTTAATTAAATTGGTCAAGCTGTCATCTTTGAAATTGATGATATATTTATATATAGTTATATAGGACTTTAATTTAACGAATACCAAAGAGTTGACTTGCCAACCATATATACACTACTCTTTATTTCAAAGAATTGCTTATACATTCACAATCTTCTATCTCTAAACACTATTACAAGCATGTCTGATCAAAATCACGAAACTATGTCAATTGATCCTAATGTTGATCCCTATGGCTATTTGGGCATGGTTCGTAATTCAGATGGTTCCATCACACGTCTACAAAAACCTCTTGTTCCGATAGACACATCTAATGATCTTTCCCATCTAGTCGTCACCAAAGATATTACTATTAACTCCTCAAAGAACACATGGGCACGTATTATACTCCCTCGTGAACTTCTCCATTCCACCACCAGTACTCCTAAACTTCCTCTCGTGATCTATTTTCATGGAGGAGGATTCATAGTAGCAACTGTAGATTCGCCTAGCTTTCAAGGATTATACGCGTCAATTGCTAGTGAAGTTCCAGCAGTTGTTGTATCAATTGAGTATCGTCAAGCCCCCGAGCATAGACTTCCAGCAGCATACGACGATTGCATGGAAGCATTGCATTGGATCAAGAACAAACCCGACGAGCTATTATCCAACCATGCTGATTTCTCCAAATGCTTCCTAATGGGCACGAGTGCCGGAGGCAACGTGGTGTACCACGTGGGCCTATGCGCCGCGGAGAGTTGCGACAACCTCAAGCCTTTGGAAATCAAGGGGTTGATATTGAATCAACCTTTCTTTGGTGGGAGTGAGAGGACACAATCAGAAGTAAGATTGGCTAATGACAAGGTGTTACCCCCAATTATAAGTGATATCATGTGGGACTTAGGATTGCCTGAAGGTGCTAATCGCGATCATGAGTATTCAAATCCAATGGTGGGGATTGAATCAAACCCGAACCTATTGGATCAAGTAAAATTATTAGGATGGAAAATGTTGGTGACTGGTTGTGATGGTGATCCTTTAATTGACCGCCAAGTTGACCTAGTAAATGTGTTGAAAGAATTGGGCGTTCAAGTAGAGGGTAGTTTCACTCAAGGATTTTATCACGGGTCGGAAATTATTGATCCTTTGAAAGCTAAAGAATTTTCCTTGCTTGTAAAGGAACTTATAAGTCACTTTTAAGGGGAATTGCTTTGTATAATTGTAATAGTATTAGTATTGCCCCTCACCAAATATGTGATAGCGGATAAACATATCTGCCATGATTATGTAATGATGCATATTAATTATTAATATAACATCTTGTTTACCCAAAAATAAAAGAAACCTCACTACTAACCTTGAATAATACGACAAAGTTACAATGTTTGGCTGATTTTGTTGCAAAAGTGTACGATTTCGTATGTTTCTACATTTTATTCGAACTAATTAATTTCATACCTAAATAAAGTTAGTTAAGTGAATGGACACATACGAAGGTGCATGAACATGATTTCAAAAGTATAGTAGTGCTTGAGTTTTAGTTTGCAACACTATTTACATAGACAAAATAATTATGTGCAATTTAGCAAACAACATGCTTTAGGAAATACAACTCAAATTTGCACTCAATGGTTTAGCCATATACAGCTCACGGTGGCTAGTTGACACTATTCGTCAAAATTTCTAATTTTGTCATTGTTTACACTGCAATGTAAAAATGCCCGAATCTTATGCAACACACGATCTGTTAAATTTTATTAATTGGTTGAGCTGAAAACTTCAAAATAAGGTAGTTGATTAAATATTGACTCAAATCTTCTTTGCATCTTTGTTAAGACGTTATACACTTCTTCCTTCAAATATATGAGGAAACATTTATCTTTGAAAGCAAAGTTATTTCATTAGAAACCCTCAATATTTATATTATCTATTTTCCCTTTTTTCTTCTGAAATTCAATGTATTGTGTTCATGATAAATTTAATGAAGGTTGAACATTATTTTAATAAATTATGGCTGACAAAATAGCCAAATGCCCCGCTAACCTATTAGTCAATTCTCAACTACACAATTATATTTTACGGGGGTCCTATTATACCCTTAGACTACTTTGAAGCAAAATTATATGCTCCCTAATGCTGAAGTGGCAAAGAAAGTGTAATCATGTATTGACCCAGTTGGTCATTTTTGGAAAGTTTCATGAATTTAGCATTTTACCCCTCCTGTGTTCGACCCCGAGTCATTTTTGATTGAGTTTGAAAAGTTGGTTTTGAACTTTGAGTTGAAAGTTGAGAATTTGGTAAGTAGTGAGTTTTAAAGGCTAAGTTGTTAAGAAAGTGTTTTTTGGGGTCTTTTGGAGTTTCAAGTGTCGGAATGGAATTCCGTCGATACCATCAATCCCACAATGTGAACTCTAATATGTGAGAGTTGTTGGTTTCTGATTCCAAGTCTTTTTGATAATTTGAGGTCCTAAGTTGTGAAATTGTGGAATTTTTAGCCTTTGGATTGACTTTGTTCAATATTCGGGGTTCGAATGCACAGATCGTGATTCCGAGAGTTTTGTTGGATTCGGGGATGATTTTAGGTCCAGGTGAGGTCTTGGTTGATTTTTTGAGAGGTCCCGAGCTTGTTTTAAACTTATTAGGCATGAGTTAGTTTCTTGTAGTTTTCATTGATGTCGGGTCAAGGAGACCTCAGATTCATGTTTTAATAGTTCCATTGAGTCTGGAACATCGAGTATAATTGACTTGCATATGTGGTTTCTATGACTTTCGCTTGTGTGATAGGCCTCCCGCTTAAGCGAGATTCGCTTAAGCAAAGGCCAGGCTTTTGTGAAGAGTTCACTTAAGCGAACTAGGGCTCTCTTTAGCGATGGTCGCTTAAGCGAAGAATGGTTCGCAAAAACGAGACCCGATTTGTTGTTGATTGTTGCTCCCTTTTGGTAGACTTTGCATTGTTTATTTGTGCCTTGCTATAGTTTCTCCTTTTTATTTGGGATTTTTGCATTCTAAGCCGAGAGTCTTTGGAAAATAGCCTCTCTACCTTTATTAAAAATGACAAGGTTTATGTATATTTTACGCTTTTCAGACCTTACTTGTGAAATTTCACGAAATATGTTAGTATTATTGTTAGTGGCAACATGCCATACAATGGACTGAGAATTCATTATGTGCGAGGTAAGTAAATAGAAGAAAATAAATTATAATTTGAAAATCTTTTGTTAACCTAAGATCGTTAACTAATATCAAAAGATTCAACTAAGAAAGAGGAAGCTAGAAAGAAGGATGAGAATTTTGGTACAAAATTATATTATGGAAGAAGATTTTTGAGATAGTACAAATGACTTAGGTCATTCCTATTTATACTTGTATGGGGATGACTCTACACATTACAATATCTAGACTATTCTATAACTTACTACAAATATCTAACTCTAGAATATCTACGCATTTCTTATATAAATCTATAAGAAAATTATAGTAACTTTATCTTCTACTCTAGGATGTCTAGAATTTCTTTAAAATGATTATGTAAGATTAAATACTTTAATACATATCAGGATCTTAAACACGATAATCTTACATAGAGATCGTTAAGAACACATACCTGATGCGGAAGACATTATCACAGAAAGAAGCGAAATCGTTAGTCGTAAATTGGTTTCTACCTCCTTTCCCTAGCCTAACATTACCACAACCGTCAGCTATGGAATTAATATAGAGAATATGTGGTAACCCTAATAGGTAGAGGGAGGACCAATTTATAGAGGTTATGAATAATCCGTTACGTCCATCAAGTAACCAATGTACAGACGAGATCTATTTATTAAATATTATTTATGGTATTACTTGGGTTGCAAGTAAACTTGGGCCATAAGTAAGAACTAATTAATGATGTTTAATAATAATTCTTACATTCTTCCACTTGGCCCAATGACCATATAACATTAATAGTTCATAAACATTAGTTGCGCATATAATAAATCTCTTCTATAATGTCCATCATACATACCACAATATAACAAACTACTAATGTGAGTTATGGCGGTTGTACATAAATTTTAAGCTACATACTTCCTTCCATATACTACTACATTAGCAACTTACATACTAGGTTCATAGGCTATAAAAACATAGAACATTATGGTCCACAATAATGCCTCATAGAAACTTATCTTGTAATATCTCAAAACAATAATGTGTACACCATTATGAGAAACAAGAAATTCATTAATGTATATCAGAAACACATAATTGAGCTTAGAGTGTAAAAACATCATGAATGTATCAATCATAAGTACAACCAAGACTCATTCTTTGAACATGTTCTTTAAATGTCTTTGGTTGTAAGCCCTTTGTTAACAGATTTGCAATCATAACATCAGTTCTAATATTCTTAAGTAACACTTTGTTTCCCTCCTTGACAGTAAAGTACTTTAATTTCATATGTTTTGCACATTTGGAGTACTTATCATTCTTGGAGAAGAATACTGCTGTAGTATTATCACAATAAATTTTCAGCGGCTTGGTAATGGTGTCGACAACCCCAAGTCCTAAAATAAAGTTCCGCAGCCATAATGCATGAATTGTGGCTTCATAACATGCCACAAATTTTCTTTGCAGTTTTTTAGTGATCATTTCTAGGATTACTTTGATATCTTTCTAGTATTCCGACCGCAAAACTAATATCCGGTCTTGTGCAAGTTTGAACATATATCAAACTTCCAAAAATAGAAGATAAGGAATTGTTTACATTTCTTTTCGTTCTATATCATTCTTTGGGCATTACATGAGATTAAATTTGTCCCTTTTTTTTGAATAGGAACTATTCTTTCTGAACAATTGTTCATGTTAAATCTCTCTAGAACTTTTTTGATATAGCCTTTTTGAGACAATCCCAATAATCCTTGTGAGATGTCATGGAATATTTCTATCCCTATCACATAGGATGCCTCACCCATATCTTTAATTTCAAAGTTCATAGAGAGAAAGTGTTTCGTCTCACGCAATATACCTAAATCATTAGCAGCAAGTAAAATGTCATCAACATATTTGACTAAAAATATAAACTTACTCCCACTAATCTTTTGGTATATACACTGACCAACAGTAATCTCCTTAAATCCAAAAGATATTATGATATCATTAAACTTTATATACCATTGTCGTGAGTCTTGTTTGAGTCCATCTATTGACTTCTTTAGCTTACACACTATTTGATCTTTTCCTTTAATTTCGAAACCCTCTGGTTGGTCCATATAAACATATTCCTCGAGGTCTCCATTAAGAAAGACAGTTTTCACATCCATTTGATGTAACTCTAAATCATAATGAGTCATCAAAGCCAAAACAATTCTTAATGAGTCTTTCTATGAGACCAGTGAAAGGGTCTCTTTATAATCAATGCCTTATTTTTGAGTGTATCCCTTGGCAACAAGTCTGACTTTATATCGTTCAATATTACCATTTGAATCGTTTTTGGTCTTGTAGACCCATCAACACCCGATTCTTTTAGAACTTTCTAGTAATTGAACAAGATCCCAGACTTTTTTTTTGTATTTCATAGATTTCAACTCTTCATTCATGGCATCAATCCATTTATTAGACTTAGTCCTTTCTATGACTTGTGAAAATGAAACCGGATCTTTATTAATTCCAATGTCAAAATTTGACTCTTGCAAATAAATAACAAAATCATCTGAAATGGCCAATTTTCTTAATGGCACTGTTTGTGGCTCATTTGTATTAGATACTTGTGAGTTAGTTCTTTCTTGAAGTGTTTCATCCAAATGTTGTTCAATATTGTTAAAGTGTTTTTCAACAAGAGGAACAACATTTGTGATTGGTCCGGAAGTAGGTACATTCATGGGTAATGAAATATTTACTCTTACCTCATTAATTTCCACATTTTGTCGTTCAACACTCCCAATAACTTCATCATTCTCAAGGAATTTTGCAAATGGACTTGGACATTGTTTTGATTCGTTATACTTTCCATAATATTTACCACCTCTATCTGACCTAATGATTTCACTTTCCTATCTAATTGTCTTTCAACCTCATTAACGTACACTTTGAGAGCATCCGCTGCTTGAGATTTTCTTTCAACAAATAGATAAATCCATAACGTGAAAAGTCACTGATAAAGGTGATAAAATATTTTTCTCCACCTAAAGATGGAACATCAAAGGGTCCGCAAATATTAGTGTGTATAATTTCAAGAAGCTGAGTGTTCCTTGTGGCACCTTTCTTGGTATGCTTGGTTTGCTTTCCTTTAATACAATCCAAACATATATCAAGATCAATAAAATTCAGATTTGGAAGAATCTCATTCTTTACTAACCTTTTTAATCTTTCTTTGGATATATGACCCAAACGTTTATGCCACAAATATGCATAACTTTCATTTAGTGAATTGCGTCTAATTATTATTGAGTTTCAATCTATATAAAACATCAATAAGAACACCAGAACCATAAAATATAGTATTCTTATACAAATTGAAACAACCACGTCCAAACTTAAAATCAAATCCATAAACATCAAGTCTTGAAAGAGAAATCAAATTCCTAGAAATTGAAGGAACATAATGAGTCTGTAATACAT
Source organism: Solanum bulbocastanum (assembly GCA_037074985.1). Lineage (NCBI taxonomy): Eukaryota > Viridiplantae > Streptophyta > Magnoliopsida > Solanales > Solanaceae > Solanum > Solanum bulbocastanum. The sequence goes on along the minus strand of CM073603.1, from coordinate 32,265,967 downwards.
CAAGGTGATGTCCAATCTCCAAGATCAAATGATAAGTCCCTATGCCTTCAATTTTAGCCTTCATGTGATTTCCCATGAACAAGAAATTTTTATTTGGATTCGAAGTTTGGATCATAGTGAATCCCTGCAACATAGTGGATACATGAGTAGTTGCACCAGAATCAAGCAACCAAGTATTATTAGGAACTTCTACTAAATTTGATTCGAAACATACAAAGGCACTAAATGTACCTTTCTTTTCAAACCAAGCTTTACATTTCAGGCAATCTTTCTGATAGTATCCTTCCTTTTTACAGAAACGACACACATTAGCCTTGAGTTCCTTATGAGCATCTTGTGGAACTTTAGCAAGTGCTTTATTTTTCTTAAACTTGTTGGCTTTCACTTTAAGTCCTTTACTATCTCCTTGACCCATGAGGTTAATGGAATGACCTCCTTGTTTCTTTTAAGTCTTGTCTCCTCTTGAGTGAGCATACTGGACAATTCACTAACATTCCACTTATCCTTAATAGTGTTACTCAAGAGGTAATGAGTTCAGAATAAACTGAACCAAGAAGGTGTCATCCACTTCATCCCCAAGGTCGAAAGTCTTGCTGCAATGCTAGTCATCTCGATGATATAATTTTGCATACTACGCGACCCATCAAACTTCATGGTCGTGAGTTCAGCCATTAGTGTACCAGCGAGAGACTTATCAGCAAAACGAAAATGTTCTTCCACAAACTTCAGGTATTCCCTGGCACTTTCTGTTTGTGGAGTAGTCCTCTTAATGTTGTTAGCAACAGTCATTCGCATAAACATAAGGCTCAATCTATTAGAGAGCTCCTATGATTTATGAAAAGACTTCTCATCATCACTGCTCTTATTAGTAATGGCAGCAGATCTGTCATTATGCAGAGCCAAGTCAAGATCCATCACACCTAAGTGGAACTGGACTTGTTCATGCTATTCAGAGAAGTTCAATCCATTGAACACAGTTACAGATGAAGCATGCAAATGAAGAAAATTACTGCAAAAAAGATTACATGCTTATAAATTAGAAAATAATGTGAATTCAGTAAAACAATAAAAATATATCGTAATTCTCCTTTGGGTAGATACTATGACACATTATCATAATTTAAATGTCATTTTTATCTTTAATAGGAAATTGAATAATTTTTATCAAACATATATGACATCTTTGGATATACAATATATGTTTGACTAAAATATTTATTTACCTCATAATTTTCACTATTCGTAGAATGATAGATTCACCTTTGGGTAAATTCTTAAGTTCTAACAATAGTGAAAGTCAATTTATCTATTTATTTTTCAATATAGGCATTTAATTAACCTTCATAGATAAATGACAATTTTATGACTGAATATTTTTCTTAACCATAGTAGTTTGACCACTTTAGTGACTAACAAGCTATATGAATACAAATGCATAGATAATCTCATAAAATTTTGTGCATGTGAATAATTTTAAACATTTTAGTTTGACCACTTTGGTGACTAACAAACTATAGAAACATAATACATGCATCAAGTGATCATAAATATTATATGTGTAGATGCTAACTTCTCTAGTTTGGCCACTTTGGTGACTAACAAACTATATAAATACAAAAGAGTACATAATATCATAAAATTTTGTGCATGTGAATAATTTTATACATTTTAGTTTGGCCACTTTGGTGACTAACAAACTATAGAAACATAATACATGCATCAGGTTGAAAAACCAGACTCAGTCTCTCTTTGAATACTGAATATGCCAATAAATAATGAATTGTATTAATCCACATATGTCAAGTGATCATAAATATGAAATGTGTAGACGTTAATTTCTCTAGTTTGGCCACTTTGGTGACTAACAAACTATAGAAACATAATATATGCATCAGGTTGAAAAACCAGACCTGGTCTCTCTTGAAATACTGAATATGCCAATAAATAATGAATTGTATTAATCCACATATGTCAAGTTATCATAAATATTATATGTGTAGACGTTAACTTTTCTAGTTTGGCCACTTTGGTGGCTAACAAATTTTATTGCACTAAGTACACACATATTATTTATTGCTTAGTAAAACGAACCACTTTAATTTATTGCACAATCTAAAACAAACAAAATTATTACATTATAGGAAGATTAAGTTTTTCAGAATTTGTGCAAATTAAACTTTGCTAACAACACTTCATTAGCTTAAGAATTCAAACACCTTAAATAGTCAAATAAAAATTTAGCTACTACAAAGGACTTCAACAAAATTTGATTGGACCATTAATTCATTAAATTCAACCATAAACATGAGTCTGCGTTATCATATTAATTTAATACCGAATTAATTTATTACTATACTATGAACTATTAAATATAATGTATCACTGTATGATTGATTATTTAGAACACCTTTTCTACCTTTCTTTCAACTTTCAGTGGGCTGACTATGCAACACGGCGTGAATCATTAAACAATCCGTCAATTATTGCACGATGAAGAATTTTCATACGCAAAGATTATTGGTTCAACAATCCAGGATCGGATGCCACATGTAAGATTAAATACTTTAATCCTAGCAGGATCTTGAACACGATAATCTTACATAGAGATCATTAGGGGCACATACCTGATGCGGAAGACATCATCACAGAGAGAAGCAAGCGTTAGTCGTAAATTGATTTCTACCTCCTTGCCCTAGCCTTACGTTACCACAACCGTAAGCGATGGAATTAATGTAGAGAATATGTGTTAACCCTAATGGGTGGAGGGAGGACCAATTGATAGAGGTTATGACATAATCCGGTACGTCCATCAAGTAACCAATGTACGGACGAGATCTATTCCTTATTAAATATTATTTATAGTATTACTTGGATTACAAGTAAACTTGGGCCATAAGTAAGAAATAATTAATAATAAGTAATAATAATTCTTACAGATTATTTTAGAAATTATACTAGACTATTCAAGAAATTATCTAGAAAACTCTATGTAATTTCTGAGAATCAAATTATCTTTTTCACGCTCCATCTTAAAGAGATGTTTTGGAAACTATCCTAAGAATTGTTTAAGTGTGCCCATTTTGTGCTCAAATTCTAAATCAACGAGGCATTGTAGGATGCTCTAGGAAGAACTCAAATGAAGCTTTAAATCGGACCTTGGTGAAATTCAAGAAGATTTTCGTTATCGAATGATCCATGTGAATTATCTCTTTGTTGAGTTTCTAGACTTTCCCCTTCTCTTACCTTCTCGACAGTAGTACTATCTAGAGAAATATCTATGACGAGCAAGTTTGGATCTCATGTGTTCATGAATTCAGAACATGCTCCTTCTAATACAACTTTATAAGTCAAAGAGTTTTCATCCGTTAAAGCCTTCTCATTTAAGTCGATGACAATCTGATAAACAATTTTCTGTGAAGCCTCAGCATCATAGGAGGATTCACCACCAAATTTCCTTTCTAAATCTTTATTAACTTGTTTATCAGCTTCAGAGCTTCTGAATAATTTGTCTCTTCTCTTGAAATTTGGCCTTTAAGATCAACTTCTCCATCTTCTCTATTTACTTCCCATGTTTGCTCTTAACCAGTAATTGACCTTGATACATCAAATGATTGACCAAAGACTTCAATTTTCATTCCATCTCCCTCAATGCTTTTTCCAAGATGATCATCATTGACATGTATAATTTCAAACACTTTTTTTTTTAGTTCCGCTTCAACATTCTTCACGTCAAGACTTTTACTGTCAGATTTAGGATTTGCTTCTTTGATTTTCTCGATAGCAGTTATCACGTCATAAGTCTGAACAACTTCAAAATTTTCTTGCTTTTTGTTGATGACATTTGATTTCCTCGATAGCAGTTACCATGTCACAAGTCTAAACATCTTCCAAAAGAATTTGCTTCTTGTTGATAACATTGGTGTCTTGCTTCTCTATGTGATCAATTACGTTATATAAATAAATATATATATATACTTAAAAGCATGAACTCCCTAACTTGAATGTTAAATTACTATAATACCCCAACTTAAAACACTCAATTTAGTATATACTCTATATTTAATATTATATTTATTTACGCTATATTATATTAAAAACATACACCTTTTCACATTGGTAGGTAGTTACTTTTCCGAAGGGTTATAACTTTTTTTTATATAGGGTTGTGACTTTTCGATGAGTTATGACATTTCATAAAAGTTATGATTTTTTTGAAGGATTGTGATTTATCTGAAAAGACACGCTAAATACCTTTTCATACTATCCTTTGTTGTCTATAAATGGAAGGGGATTCTCACACTTTAAAACTATGAATTTCGTATGTTTTCTATTCTTATGCTTAAAACAAGAAAGGTTGTGAGAGTTGTTCAATTATGCAATTATAATTTTTTTTGTGAGTAAATTAGATAGATCAACAAAAATTAAAGCAACAAGAAAAATCTTTAAATAACTCAACTTCAAAAAAGAAGAGTATTTTGATAATTAATATGTACTCATTTTCATTGCCATAAAATATACATTTGCAGCAACTTCTACTTGACAGGAAGTTCAACGACTTTTCATTGCACAAACAATAACTTGGTGTTCAGAATTTGAAAAGTCTCTAACTGTTGGAGAAAAAGTATTTGATCAAATACTTGTTTGAAGAGTCCAAAGTACATTTAATAAGTACTCTTTTGCTTCCAATTTATTTATTGTACTTTTATTTTTATTCTATTTAATATAGAATGTTATATTTTCTTAGGGGTGGGGTGCATCTTTAAGACCACACAATTGAAAGACATTTTTATATATTCTACATATGATCTTTAAAAGAAAAGTCTTCTATATTTTTTAAAATTTTATATCAAAATAAAATTAAACCAATCTATATCTATTTTTTTTTTTTTATCTAACTATACCTTAAAAGAATGAACTACTTAACTTAAATGTTATATTATTATAATTTCCTTAAACTTAAAACATCAAATGTAGTAGATCTTTTATATTGTATTATATTTATTTATGTGTATTATATTATATTATTATATTACAGATAGTCATGTTTTCACATTGAAGGGTTGTGACATTTTTGAACAATTATAACTTTTTGATGAGTTGTGACCAGAGCCGTCAAAATGGGTTTGGCCCGCTAGGCCGGCCCAACCTAACCCTTGAATTAAATGGGGTTGGGCTAAGTTTTTTTAGCCCATTTAGGAACGAGACATTTTAGCCCAACTTCATTTGGCCCGCTAGCCTCGTAGGCCCAACCCGCAAGCCTCAGAGACCAGCCTGTGGGCTGTGAATTTTAAAAATATTTATTATATATATTTTAAGTAGTGTTTTAGTTGTTAAGATTTTGTCAATAAATATTTTTGATAATCAATATAAAATCAAGTCTAATTTCTTTACGTATCTTTACATTTTAGGATCATTAGTCCACTAAATTTTCTTATTAGCCCAAGCTTATTACTCTGTTATAACTATGAATCTTTGACCTCTTCTACTTTTGTTTTTATGCCTAATTTTCCACTTCTGCTTTATTGTCTTGTTTATGAAAATAGTGATCATGTAATGTTTTTTGCTCAGATGAATCTTATGAATGTTGTATCTTGGCAATTATGTTTTTGTTTTGTAAATATTCACTGAAGTATGTGTAATTCATGAATGAATTTTTGTATGTATTGATGTCGTGTTCATCAGACATCAATGCTCGTACTCTTTCTAAGAGGGCAATGTTGTCCATTTTTTTGTTGAAGGGCCAACCCGTCCCAACCCGTGGCCTGCTTAAGGTTGGGTTGGGCTGTGATTTTACAGTCCCTTTAATTAAAAGGGCAAGCCCATCCCAACCCACTTAACTCTCTAGCCCGTTAGGGTTGGGTTGGGCCAGCCCATTTTGACAACTCTAGTTGTGACCTTTTTGAAGGATTGTGACTTTTCTAAAGGGTTGCGACTTTTTCAAAGAGTTGTGATTTTTCTGAAGGGTGGCGACTTTACCGAAGAGTTATGACTTTTCCGATGAGTTGTGACCTTTTTGAAGGGTTGTGACTTTCTAAAGGGTTTTGACTTCTTTTTGATAAGGCACAATACGAAGTTTCTCATACACTACCCTTTGTTGGCTATAAAAAGAGGGAATTCCTCAAATGTTTAAACTATGGGGAAGGGAAGAGAAAGTATATTTAAGAGGTATAACTAAGAGATTTTAAGAGTGACTAATTTTTTATTTAATAATATTCACATTATTTTAAAAAAAAATGTGTTGGTAAATGGTTTGATATTCATGCGCAACACACGTGCGTCAAAACTAGTATATATATATATCGAGTCTCAACGATAAAGCATTTTCCAAGTCTTCTTATTCTTTAATAGTTTTCTTAGTTTAAGTCATATTGCTTTCCTTGGTTTGAAAATATCTTTTTATGTGTCATATTTTATCATAATGATAACATTTGAGAGGCTTGTTATTATAATTATTAAAAGACTCTTCATTCTTTCTGGGAGAGCTTGACCCATCTGAGGATTGAAAGTGTGACATATCTCTTGTTTTTGTTACAAGAGAATTTTCCTCCAATTTTTAGGCAAATACACCATCCAACTATTTGGATAGTAATCCCTGATGATAAAAAAAAATTCAAATTCCTTCAAGGATGGTTGTTGAACACATTCATAAATCGACGTCATAAATAGAATATATTCAGATTATAAACCACGAATGACCATTCTACTCCTCCGTGCTTCAAAAATAACCTCATTCAGATTCTATTAAAATACCTTAGAACATAACTTCTTAATCGTCAAAAAGTATTTGGTAACAAAGAGATTACCTTGAATGGTGTTAGCCAATTCATTCTTCAAAATTTGTAGGCGAGTTTCATATTCTTGCAAACAATATCGAGGGTCCTCCATATTTTATAAACTGATTTACACCTCATAATATAATCAAATAAATTGAAAAAGATTGATCTATTCAGGATGAACTCCGTTTTTTGCATTAATCGACTTCCACTTAATAGTCAAGAGTATTTGTGTTATTCTCATTAACAACATCCCACAAATCTTTTCTCACAAGGTATGATTTCATGCATGTCTTTCATACTTTGTAATTGAACTAGCTCAACAATTCGATATTCAACTCATTAACACGATCTCTCAAATCCATCCACATAAATCAATTTAATCTACCACAAATTCAATCTTCAAATAAAATCTAGAAACAAATCCAATCACATGATATGCCAATTGTGTTGTATGTTAGAAAAAGAATACATATATTTTAGCTTTTATTTGTTTCAGATTTTAGCAATTTTGATTATTGTTTGAGTAAGTATTATAATATTATATGTTCATTACACGTGTTTTGTTGTGTAGGACATGTTTCTGAGCTAAGAAACGTGTTTTGAGATGAAATTGATATTTTGAAACTTTGCAGTCTGAGTAAAAGTCCAAGTAAATGATCTAGATCGAGTTTGAAATTAAAGAACATAGTACTCACATAAAAAGTAGAAGAAAAAGATTGGCATGTTTGAATTGAAAATTATTGAATGAGTTTTTGTGAGGAGAAAATTAACGAGCTTAGAGGGGAAAATAATTATTAGACATAATTAAAAAAGGAAATTTGCAGTAGAGCCGTAAGAATTGAATCTACTAGAATTATTGTCATGCGCGAAGTGACAGGTTGACGGGGCTACGTCGTGCCATGTTAAATCGATTTTTATTTTTTTTATACCAACTTATTTTAAATTCAATTATTTTATTTGACACTTTTTTATATCTATAAATAGTTCATCAACGAGTTTTAAAAGACAATTTTTTAACCTAAGAAGGAATTTAACCTAAGAAAAGTGCGAGGAGTTGTTGTGAAATAAAGTAAAAGATTCTACAACGAGTTTTTATTTTTTCTCTTTCTATTTTTCATTATTAGTTATGGTTTTTTGTATTGTGTTTTCACATACTTTTATGAGTAGCTAATTTTCTATCTAGAGTTCTGGTGGAATCTTTTGTAGGATAAATTTGTGTTACGTTTTTATATATTAAGCCGTTGTATTTTTTGGTTTGTTTGCTCAACTATGTGTTTATTCCCATTGATTGAATGGATAATTGTCTATTTATTTTAGTCACTTAAGAAAGAATATGTATTTAGGTTATTGTTGAACAATGCCACTCCTATGTATATAAGAGATAAATATTGTGAATTTAAAAGAGGACTTAAAGATAACGAAGCTTTGAAGTGATCATAATGAGTGATGATTATATGCTAGCTAGAGTAATTCAAGAGAATATGTCTAGTAAATAATTGTGAGTAAAATCTGAAGAGAGATCTCTAAAAGTATTTCAATGAATAAAGTATCAATAATCAATTGGTTTCTCAATTGATCTGATTTACTTTTACTTTTCATTAGGTTTATTAAATAGAACTTATATGCAATTCTACAACTCTTTTAAAATGAAAAGTGGAAGTTCTCCCCAAAGAAATTAAAAAGAAAAAGAAAAAATCTCCTTTGTTTTTCGTATCTCACTACTAATGTTGTCGTGTCGTTGGCAAAGGCGGTGACAGCTTAAAGCCTAAAATGATTTCTATCTCTATTAAACTCTGTTCTCTTCTTTTTTTCGCTCCATCTATTTATTTAATATTAAATTAAATAAATTCTTATTAGAGCTAAATATTATTTATTCTGATTTTAAAAAATTGGTGTATCTATTCATTAACAAAAGTCAATTGCTAATATTCATGAGTAGGTTTGATTTCAAAATTTCTAGAACGTCCATTCATTAAGAAAAAGTCATAAATAATGTGTAATCCGATTTTAAAATTTTTGATGTATTCATTTTTTTTTTTAAAAAAACTATTAATAAATATTGAACATTTCTTCATAAAATTTCCGACTCTATCACTATAACGGTTAGGAAAAGCTTTAATTGTATAGTAATCAAAAAATATATTCTTTCTTAGAATATGATTGATTTACAGAATATACATTTATAACCATATATATTTCTTCCTAGAATAGAACTCTAACCCTATAATTGTATAGCTATAAATATGTGCTTTCTACTATATCATTGATGTATAGAGAAAACTATTTTTTAGAATATCTTTTGTTTCTCTAGCATGGTATCAAGAGCCATCGTTTAAAAAAAATTTCGTGCTCTTTGCTTTCTCTACACAGGTACCTTGCTACCTTCATGCGTTCCTCTTGTCTCTTTGTGTCTGTTCCTTTTTTTTTTCTCTCTTTCTCTGTTGTATTTTGTTTCCTCAATGAATTCACAATCATCCTCGCACGATTTTCTCTCTACAAAATTGGATGGTTCTAATTTTTCTCTATGGGAATTTCACTTTGGAATTTTTGTTCAAGGAAAGAGCCTTTTTAGGTGGTTAGATTGCTCTGTTGGTTTGCCAATAGATGAAAAAGAGTTGGATCGATGGAATTTGAATAATGCGAAGGTAATCACTTGAATGCTGAATTCGGTACATGCTGACATCGCTATGACACTTAGACCATTTAGTTCAGCTTCAGAGATATGGCTCCACCTGCGTAACGTCTCCCAACAAAGCAATCTAGCACGAGAGTTTGAAATGGAACGCAACATTGCTGAATATACACAGGGGGACAACAATGTTCGTTCCTTTTATATTGGCTTGCAACTTCTCTGGTCAGAACATGATCAAATTTCTGGACAAAATATGACTACGGCAGGGCTCAAGGAAGTGTATGTTGGGAGAACGACAAAGGAAAAAGATGGTACAGTTCTTGATGAAACTCCGGCCTGAATTCGAGTCGATTCGTGGCAGTTTGTTGAACAGAAAAGTCACACCTGCCATTACCCGTTGTTGCATTACTTGTACAAAAATAAACTATCGGTACTTCATTAAGAAATACTAAGAGAAGTGTCCAGTGTTATGAATGCAATGAATTTGGTCACATAGCAACCAATTGTCCTAAGAAAAAAAAATTGTGCTTACTGTAAGATTACTGACCATCATATTTCGGACTGTCATCGTCGTCCAAATCGTTCACGGCCTACTCACCAAGCATACCATTCGGATGTCACTAAATCGGCTGGTTCCTTCCCTTCTGGACATGATCTTGAAAGGCTGATTTAAGATTCTATAGCAATTGCCCTTCCCGGACTCAGGTACAAGTAATTCTATTAAATCTACTTGACATCTAGATTCAGGTGCTTCCAATCATATGAATGGAGATTTGTCCCAATTTTCTTCATTGTGTGATGATGTTTCTAAACATGTTATTCATACGGCAAACAGGCATACATTGCCCACTTATGTTCTTTATGTACCTAATTTGAAGGCTAATTTGGTTTCGGTAAGTCAGCTAGTTGATCAAAATTGTGTTGTAAAATTCTCACCTAATGATTATGTTGTTCAGAATCTGAAAATCGGGATGACCATGGCTAAGGGGCGTAGAGTTGGCAGAATGTTTCTTCTAGAGTCGGTTCATCATCATTTGCATCATTGTTTTCTTTCAGTTTCTGCCGCGGATGTTACTCTCTCGAATAAGTTGCTCACTCTTTGACATAATAGGATGGGTCATCCTCATTTCTCTCGACTTTAGCACATGCTCAAATCATGCCTTCCAGCAACTCATGGCATTCATTCCAATCTCCTTTTGACATTTCTAATTGTACCGGTTTGAAAAGTCACAAGCTCTTTTTTCCATCTAGTCCATCTTCTTATGACGATCTGTTTGATTTGGTGCATAGTGATGTTTGGGGTCCTTCTCCTACTTTGTTAAGGATGGGATATAAGTACTTTGTGTTATTTATTGATCATGTATCTAGATACATATGGGTGTGTTTTATTCAAAATAAATCTGAGGTTCCGATTCTTATTATGAATTTTGTTGAGTATGTGTGTACACAATTTCATAAAACTATAAAAATATTTCGTTATGATTCTGGAGGAGAGTACACTAAGACTAATCTTATTGATTTTTTCAAAAATAGAGGAATTATTTCTCAACGCATTTGTTCTCATACTCCAGAACAAAATGGACTCATAGAAAGGAAGAATAAGCATGTTTTGGAAACTACATTGGCTTTGTTGGGCACATCTAATATGCCTAAGAGTTTATGGCCTGAAGAAGTACATACTTCTGTATATTTGATTAATAGACAAACTTCCTCAGTCATTGCGAATGAGACACCGTACTTCAAATTATTTCATAAAAAGCCTAATTATTCTCACTTGCGAGTTTTTGGTTGTGTTTGCTTTGTCCATCTTCTAGCACATGAACGACAAAAGCTTTCAGCTAAGGCAGCATAATGTATTTTTGTGGGCTACACTGACACACAAAAGGGGTATCTATGTTATGATACATCTCATCGCCAGCTTCGTGTATCTAGACATATTTTTTTTAGGGTCAATTTTCTTACAAACACAATTCTAAACATGCTTCAGAATTTGTTTCCTTTTTGTACAAGTTTGATGATAATATGGTAGCTACTGATCCTCCGGAGCAGCCCATGAACTATGATTATGATGATCTCCAGCCGTCTTGTTCTTCTGTTATTAACTCTACATATACATCCTCATCTTCTGAAGAGCAATCGTCTCATCCAATTACTCCCCCATGTCAATCTAGTTGGACAGATCATCATGCTCCTAAATGGCTCGGTTACTCTCCAGGGAAATTTGGTAAGTCTTATGTCATGCATACCATACTACATTCTGTTGATGTACCTACATCTTACTCTTAGGCTTCTACACAAACTTGTTGGAAAGAGGACATGTCAGAAGAGCTTCGCGCATTGAATGAAAATTTTACTTGGGAATTTGTTGATAAACTAATAGCTGGAATTCTCATTGGAAGTAAGTGGGTGTATTCCATTAAACTTAAGGCAGATGGTACAATTGATTGCTACAAAGCATGATTAGTTGCTCAAGGGTACAAACAAAAGTATGGGGTAGATTATGAGGAGACTTTTGCACCTATTGCTAAGATGACAACGGTACATACATTATTGGTTGTGGCTTCAATAAAAGGCTGGACCTTACATTAGATGAATGTGAAAAATGCATTTCTCCATGGCGATCTGGAAGAATTGGTGTTTATGAAACCACCACCTGGGTGTGTTCTGGCAAGACCAAAGGCAGTTTGTCATCTTCGAAAAATCTCTTTGTCTTAAAACAGGCTTCCCGAGCTTGGTTTGACAAATTTCGATTCACGATTCAAAATGCGGACTTCTCTCAGAGTTCTTCAGACCATTCTTTGTTTCTTCGTACTTCTCCAGTAGGTATCACAATACTTCTCATCTATGTTGATGGTATCATTATCATAGGAAATGATCTAGAGAATATTACTAAGTTGGAAGAATTCTTGTTACCTCATTTAAGATGAAGGACTTGGGACGACTAACATACTTTCTTGGGAGGTTCTATACTTGCCTACTGGGATCATGCTTACACAACAAAAGTATGCTCGTGATCTTGTTGCAAGGGCTGGTCTTACTGTTGACATGGTTATGTACACCCCAATGGAGATTAATACAAAGTACAAGGAGGTTGATGGAGAATGATTCAATGATCTAACATTGTATCAACAATTGGTGGGATTAGTAGTTTATCTCACTATGACAAGACTAGACATCTCATATGCAGTACAAGTTCTAAGTCAGTTTATGGTTAGTCCTTACCATATACATCACACTGCATTATTCCGTTTCATTAGATATGTTCGTGGTTCTATGAGTCAAGGTGTTCTTTTCCGTTCTGATTCTTCTATACATCTTGAAGGATATACTGATGTAGATTGGGCTGGTTGTCCTAATTCTCGTCACTCTGTTACTGGTTGGTGCATGTTTCTTGGCACATTCTTGATATCTTGAAAATGTAAAACACAATCCTGTACATCTAAATCATCTACAGAGGCTGAGTATCGTGCTATGTCGGTAGCAAGTTCGAAAATTGTTTGGCTATGACGACTATTATCTGAGCTCAGTGTCACTATTACATCTCCTACAATGCTACATGTTGATAACACTAGTGCGATTAAAATAGCCACAAACCTGGTGCAACACGAAAACACAAAGCATTTAGAGGTGGACTATCATGACATTCGAGAATTGGTTATCAATCGTCTCATCACTCTACAACACATTCCTTCTCATGATCAACTTGCTGATTTGTTTACAAAGGCGATGACACGAACACGACATCAGTATCTTATCTCCAAATTGCTACTTTGTGATCACCGGTATCAATTTGAGGGAGATGTTAGGAAAAGCTATAATTGTGTAGTAATGAGAAAATATATTCTTTCTTAGAATATGACTTATTTATAAAATATACATTTATAACCATATACTCCTTCCTAGAATAGAACTCCAACCCTACAATTGTATAGCTATAAATATGTGTTTTCTACTGTATCATTGATGTATAGAGAAAACTATTTTTTAGAATATGTTTTGTCTCTCTAGCAATAATGACATAATCAGTTTGGTTTTCTTTCAAGTAAATTAGAGAAGGGAGGAAAATAAGGGCGATATTGTGTACCAAATCATACCAAATGTCCATATCATGAGAATATTTTCTTTCATGGATGAAATGCTGATGCAGTCGATTATGTCACGAATTTGTAAGTTTCAAACATGGCAGCCACAATTCTTTTTCATGGTCCACAATACTATTTTGAGTCCTTCTGAGTAATAGCTGTCACCTTAGAAGTTGTTTGCACGAATATAGATACTTTTAATACTCCCTATGGTCCATATATTAAGTGAATGATTAGATATGATACGTCAGAAAATATTTCACCACAAAAATTAAAAGGTATTTTTACTATTTTCTTCTTTCCACTTTATATGACCTAGTTTGATTTGGCAAGGACTTTAAAAAATAACAAAAGATTTTTGAAACAAGAATAAATATGAAAAAAGGTTTCAACAATTCTCTTAAACTTTAAAAAATTCACTTATTTTGAACTATGAAAAAGTGTCCAACACTTAGTTAAAAATTTTGAACTACGAAAAAAATCTAAAAGGATTGTAAATATTTAATTAAATTGGTCAAGCTGTCATCTTTGAAATTGATGATATGTTTGTAGTTCTATAGGCACTTTGGACCATAATTTAATTATCTTTTCTTAACGAATACCAAAATGTTGACTTGCCAACCATATATACACTATTCTTTATTTCAAGAGTTGCTCATAACATTCACAATCTTCCTCTCTAAACACTACTATTACAACCATGTCTGATCAAAATAATGAAACTATGCCAATTGATCCTAATGTTGATCCCTATGGCTTTTTAGGCATGGTTCGTAATTCTGATGGTTCCATCACACGTCTACAGGAACCTCTTGTCCCCGTAGACACATCTAATGATGTTTCCCATCTAGTCGTCACCAAAGATATTTCCATTAACTCATCAAAGAACACATGGGCGCGTATTATCCTCCCTTGTGAACTTATCCATTCCACCACCAATACTCCTAAACTTCCTCTCGTGATCTATTTTCACGGAGGAGGATTTATAGTGGCAACCGTAGATACCCCTGTCTTCCAAGGGCTGTACGCGTCCATTGCTAGTGAAATTCCAGCAATTGTTGTATCAATTGAGTATCGTCAAGCCCCCGAGCATCGACTTCCAGCAGCATACGACGATTGCATGGAAGCATTGCATTGGATCAAGAACAAACCCGACGACCTATTATCCGACCACGCTGATTTCTCCAAATGCTTCCTAATGGGCACGAGTGCCGGAGGCAACGTGGTGTACCACGTGGGCCTACGCGCCTCGGAGAGTTGGGACAACCTCAAGCCTTTGGAAATCAAGGGGTTGATATTGAATCAACCTTTCTTTGGTGGGAACGAGAGGACACAATCAGAAGTAAGATTGGCTAATGACAAGATGTTACCCCCAATTATAAGTGATATCATGTGGGACTTAGGATTGCCTGAAGGTGTTGATCGCGATCATGAGTATTCAAATCCAATGGTGGGGATTAAATCTAACCCGAACCTATTTGATCAAGTAAAAGTATTGGGGTGGAAGATGTTGGTGACCGGCTGTGATGGTGATCCTTTAATTGATCGCCAAGTTGACCTAGTAAGGGTGTTGAAAGAATTGGGCGTTCAAGTAGAGGGTAGTTTCACTCAAGGAGCATATCACGGGTCCGAGGTTGTTGATCCTTTGAAAGCTAAAGAATTTTCCTTGCTTGTAAAGGAACTTATTAATCACATATGATAGTTGATAAGCAAATCTGTAACTACTATGTAATGATGCATATTAATTATTAATATAATATCTTAATTACCAAAAAATAAAATTCATATCACTTCACTATTATTCTTGAATAATGCGATAAAGTTAAAATGTTTGGCTGATTGTGTTGCGATAGTATACGATTTTGTATGTTTGTACATTTTATTCGAACTATTAATTTCATACGTAAATAAAGTTAGTTAAGTGAATGGACACATACGAAGGTGCAAGAATATGAATTTAAGTTTGAAACACTATAGTGTTTTTGGCCAAACAAAAAAATGGTCAAACATTATAGGAAACATTATCTTTGAAAGCAAATTTATTTCACTAGAAGCCCTCAATATTTATATTATCTATTTCCCACTTTTTTTTTCTTTCTGAAATTCAATGTATTATATGAAAAAGATTACATATTATTTCCATTATCCTCCAGAATCTAAATTATTTCTAAACTAATTAGTTTTATTTTTTTTTGAAATATTGAAATTCATGTTAAGTATATTAGAAAATTGGAAAATTAAGTGTCCATTCAGTAACACTGTTGGTAGAATAGGTTCCAACAAATGTGGATTTTATAATAATAGTAGCTCATAAGGTAAAATTTCAATAGATCAGAATTTTAGGTGTTTAACAATTAAAATGCTAATGTAAGTTGGGGTTAGATGAGTAATAAAAATCTAACATGAATGTTAGGAGGTTCTGAAAGTTAAGGGGATTCTTATGCAAATGTAAGCACAATTAAATAGTTTGCAATTTCCATAGTCCAATAAAAAATTCACATTTAAAATAGTCAAATTGCTAAAAACAAGTGTTATCTCTTTCAGGGGTCGTTTGGTAGAGAGTATTAGAAAAATAATTTATGTATTATGTATGATATTATTTAATACTGTGTTTGATAGAAATTTTGAGCTTATGTATAACTAATTCATAGATTAGTTATACATCCTACATGGTATAATAGGATGTATAACTAATACCTTTCATTTGGTGGTATTAGTAATACATAGGATTTAATACCATGAGATTAATTTGTGTAAAGACAAAAATATTCCTCATATCCTTTTAATTTGTTTATTTTCTTGATTTTATGTTTTATATTTTTACTAGTAAATTTAATTAAATATATTAGCTTACAAATTTTATTATTTAGAGAAAGTTGTTTGTTGCTAAATTATTCATACAATTCAATACAGTATTTGAAATATGAGTTGTTTAACATTTATTAATTGAAAAGTCAAATATATATACCAGCACATTACATTTATGATCTTAGTTGACTGTATTGATATATATATGTGGGTTTTTAATCATTTGTATTCTGAAAAAATTATAAAATTTCATGATGGTTTATTCAATTTTACTATTGTTTACTGTCTTTTTGATTTTAAAAGTAGACGGTCTATCTTTTTTAGATTGAAAATTAACGTTTTGTGAGTGATCAATTTATTAGACGACAACTATTTACCATCAAATAATTGAAGTGAGAATCAAACATGGTAACAAAATTACTTTTTTCCTAGCTATTTAGAAGGTCATAAGAAATAATATTATCCGGCAATTATCTACCTTGACCCATCTACATGAAATAGAAAAACTCACCATAATTCAAGGATATAATTGAGAAGAAGCTTTTTATAGAGTTTTAATCCAAACACAAAATGTGGTGGGAAATAATGAACCAAACACTTGAAAAAAAAGTAATATAACTCTCCATTACTAATTCGCATGGGCGGATCTACCCCGTTCGTTAAAAGATTATATATATATATGGTTATGATGTACTTAAAACATTTTTTATATGTAATTAAACATATTAATATGTAATAAATACATGGTATACGGAAATATGAAATTATGCCGTATATAGGATATGCTGTTTTAATATCCTTGTATATATATATTCAAATTTTAGTTTATGTGTAATATATAATATTGAACACCCTTACCAATGGCGTAGCTCAGTGGCGGAGGGTGTTCAGGTTTGTGCTTTTAGTGTGCGCGTTCGAGTCTGCTGATAGCATTTTTTATCAGCTTAGTTTTAGGCATTTTAATTTTTCTTTAAATGAAGGAACCAAAAAATGTGGGAATTAGTTTTAGGCATTTTAAATTATTTTAAAAAGAATAATGGAACCAGAAAACATGGAAATTTGGGATTTATTAGTTTAATACTTAATTACAAAGTTAAATATTAAAAAAATTATTTCTTCTTTTAAGATCTTTCCACTTTTTTTTTTTCATCGGTCTCTTTCTTCTGGTGCTGCTGGCCTGTTGTTGTGCTGCCATTTGCTGCTGCTATTGGAAAGGACGACAATCATCTCTTCCGTCTCCATTAATAGCTACCTCGATAAGTTCTTGGTTCCTTTTTTTTTACTAGATTTCTATATACTTCATTTCGTTATTTCTTTATGTGCTTTCTCTTATTTGGCTAATTTATTTGAGCATTTATACCTCTTCACTTTTTTTATTTTTTCATAGGAAGGTTTTGACTTTGTTCAGCCATATGTTAAAGTTTCAATTATTTTATTTGACTAATTTTATATATATTTCTTAATCTAAAATTGGAGAGATAGATACATCTAATCAAATAACCACTGCTTAAACTCTTTTGGTAATAGTTTTATTGTGTGTTTATATTCTCTTAAATTCTAAGTAAGTTCTTACTTTAGGTTTCAATCATAATATTCAATGAAGATGTATTTTACCCAAGTATCGAAATCAAATTTAGCCTTTTATTATCATAGGCAATCTAACCAAGAAGGTAATGTCAATTGTTCAGAACTATCATCAAATTCTTCTCAAGAATTTGATTTGAGCTCTTCAAAGTTTGATCCCAGTAAAAGAACCCCAATATTGAATTATCATCCAAATTATTGTGATATTATTAGAAGAGCATACCTTGTGAATGAATCTTGTCAACCTCGCTTAGAGATGCATGAGTATCCTCAAACAAATATTTCTTGATAAATGCACATGTTTAATCATGAATGGTTTGATGGTGTATATCATGATTGGTTGAAGTATAATGTTAGTAAAAATGCAGTCTATTGTCTGTATTGATATATATTTAAAGACCATAACATTACTCAAGGTGGAGGTGAAGTATTTTCATGTACATGATTTAAGAGTTGGAATAAAAATAGTGGTCTTGACAAGCATATTGGTCTACCGAATAGCTCACATAATTGGTCAAAAAAAGAGTCAAGATTTACTATGACAACGACAGTCTATTCAATCTGCATTTGAGAAGCAATCTAATCAAATTAAGCATTATTATTATATTCACTTAAGTGTTTTTGTTGATGTAGTAAGACTTTTCATAACTCAAAGATTCGCATTTCGATCATGACGAATCTAAATCATCACTTACCAAGAATAATTTTCTTCAAATTCTCTCATGATATGCAAAAAGGTGTGATAAAAATTGTGATTATGTACTTGAACATGCCCCTCAAAATGATCAGGACTTCTCTAATGACTCAAAAAGATATTGTGACTACATGTAAGATAGAAACAGTTAAAGTTATTCTTGAGGAACTAAATGGTGACCATTTTACTTTACTAGTTGATGAATCTTTTGATGTTTCACGCATGTAGCAAATGGCTATTGTATTACAGTATATTGATATAATTAGATTTGTGATGGAGCAACTTATTGACATTATTCATGTTGAAGATACCAGTGCAGTATCCCTAAATGTGGTAATTGTTAATTTACTTGCTCAACATTCTTTGAGTCTATCAAGTGTGCGTGAACAATATAATGATAAGGTAAACAATATGCAAGGTGAGTTCCATGGCCTTAAGCTGTTGATTAGGCAAAAAATTAGACCGGCTCATTCCATCAATTATTTTGCTCATCAACTTCAACTAACTCTTGCTGGAATCTCAAAAAAGTGTTTTGAAGTGGAAAAGCATGTGGTATTGGTCTCAAATATTTTTAATATATTGAGATCTTCTTTTAAGCCTATGGATGATTTACGAGATCTCAAAAAGCAACAATTCAAGAGGCATTAGAGATGGGTGAACTTACAATCGATATGGGTTTGAATCAACAACTTGGTCTTTCAAGAGCTTGTGATACTCGTTGGGAATCTCATTGTAAATCCTTTAACAATTTTATTCTTATGTTTGGATCTAGTCTTGAAGTTCTTGAATTACTTGCTCTTGATGCACGAAGTATAGATGAAAGAGCCAAGGCAATGGGACATCTTGAATCTTATCGAATATTTGAGGTTACATTCATGTTGCATTTGATGAGAGATGTATTAACAATCACAAATGTGCTCAATAAATGCTTACAAAAAAAATGAGCAAGATGTTGCAAACGCCATACTACTTGTTGAAGTAGCAAAGAGAAGGTTACAAGTTTTAAGGGATGATGAATGAAATTATCTTATTGCTAAGTTATCTATATTTTGTACCAAACATGAAATTTTGATACCTAATTTTGAGGAGCTATATGTTAGCGATCACCTAAGACACATAATTTCCGGAGTGTACTCATCATCTTTTTCAAAAACTTGCTCTTCTTCTTTTCATGTTCTGTAATCTTTTTCTTCCTCCTCCCCATTTTTGCCATCATGTTCTTAAGAATCTGGTTATCCTGCACTAGAGTGGAAAGGGTAGAAGTAGCACTACCTAAGGCCGATGAGCTTTTTCCTGGCCCTGTAGGAAGACTCCTAGTCAACTCCTGAATCTGCAAGTGAATCGAAGTATCCATAACTTGCATCTGTCCTGATAAGTGAACTAGTGTCGGTGGTCCCTTCAATAGCAACTCAGATGGAGGAGGGATAGAGTCTAAACTATATGAATTGGTGCCCTCAATGAATGTGCTAAACACTGGATCATACACATCAAAATTGCTCTTCTTAGTCACATGCCTTGGACCCTTCTTTTTCGGTGGATAGATATTGCCTTCGGGACTCCTCATGGTATCTCTCTCATATGTCACAAACCACTATTGGCCTACTTCCCTTGCCCTTGTCATGTGAATATCATTATTGACATCGAAAGACAATAGTAATTATTGATCCTCGTGGAGTCAAAATGAACTTGTTTGCTGAGGACCATAACTACCAAGTCCGCGTAAAAGTTTGTTTCGGTGACATTCATATAGAACTCTTGAACCACTGTGTGGTTAGCCTTGATAGGCTCATTCACGAAACACATCCATCCGCCGGCCTCCAATCGCCCATAGAAGTCCGGCATGCACTCTAAAAGATTTTTTTAAGAGAAGATCTCTCTACTTTGTGATGTTCTTTGTGGGGAGGCAGTCATGCAATCGGTGGAATTTAGCGGACACAAACCGCTCATGATCAGAGATTTCATCTTCCATGATATTTTCTTCCATTTGTTCCTCCATTTAATTGACTTCGTCGGCCATGCTTTTTCAAATAAAATACATATACAAGATGCAAACATGGAAAATGAATGCAAAGGCACGTAAAGCAATGTATTGCAAGCAATTAGGTAAAGAAATAAGTGAAAAAGAAATCGAGTGAATGGAGGCGAAACTACTATATTTGGTAGTTTTCACTACCAGTCAGACAACTCATCACAATCACGAGATTAGATGTCGCGATAGTGAGCCTCACCTTTTCAAGTCATCGCAATCACAGAATTTCAAAATTTAATACATTCATGGGATGAGACATCATGATCGCATAGAATACTTCAACCTAGAAAATACTTTTCACTTTGACATTACATCGAACATGTTGTGAGCAAGTTGTTCTCATGTCTTTTTCAACCAATTGCAAGCCCCTAATTCACCCTTATTCAGTTAACACCCATTACACAACAACACTACTCCACACAAATAAATTTTCAACACCAATCATGATCAAAAACTAAGGGTGAGAAATACCCCTTTTGCAAATAACTCACCAATTTCAAGCAAAGATAAAATAAAATAGAGGGAAGAAAACATACCTTAAGTGATGAAAAAAATCTTGAAGGGAATTCTTGTCAAAAATTGACTTGACCAATTGATTTTATGGTGGGGAGGGGGGGGGGGGGGGTAAGGGGGGGAGTTTTTTGGGATTTTATGGGACACTAAAATGAATTTCAAAACTGCTGCCTTTTTATATTCACATGAGTCATCATGGTCGCGACTCCACTCTTCGCAATCGCGACAAGAAGCTACTTTACCTTTCGCGAACATGGCACCAGTCACTCATGATCGCGGCTAGAGGCCATCATGATCGTGATGACTAACATGATGTCAGACTTGCTAAAATTATTGTCTATTTGGGCTATATGTCATGGACTTAGAGTGTTGGCTAAAGCTCCGTGCGGCACTTGACAACTTACTCACTATTCTTTCAAGATCTTGTAAGCTCAAGTAAGCCTTTGAAAGGAAGATTGCTAAGAGAATATGAAGAAAAACTTAGAAAGAACAAGAAAGCTTTTTAAGAAGAAGGCTTTGTATTGCTTTGTGGAATGCTTTACAACTTGCTTGCCTTGGCAAATGAATGACACCTCTATTTATACTTACATCTAAGGGCCTAAGTGTAAATAATATTTACTTACAAGTCCCTAAGATATTTATAATTTAGTCCCTACTCTAGAATTCTCTACATACTCTAGAGTTCTCCAAAGCCTTCTTGAATAATCTAAAAGATTCTAGAGTTCTCCGCAAGCCTCGTCACAACTCTAGAATCATCCGCCCCTCTCCAGACGCAAATTTGGCTAACTTAGTGGTGGGACGTCACACGCTCCCCCACTTGATGATGCGGCGACCATGGCGCATTATTGTAAAAACTCTCGGATTTGGTCTTTGAACTGCCACAAGTCTTCATATTTTTCCCACGTGGCCTCCTCCGGAGTTTGTCCCTTCCAATGTATAAGGAACATGGCATTGGCTTGTTGACCTCGCTTCCGTTTGGCTTGGTAGTCTATGATAGCTTCAATCTCCTGGTTGTGCGAGGTAGTAACAGTAATGGGTGCCCGTCGTGATTGGTTCCGGCTAGGTTCTTCCTTGTCCTCATGGTATGGCTTGAGGACGCTTGCATGAAACACCAGATGGATTTTGAAGTGTGGAGGTAACTCCACCTTGTATGAGATCTTGCCCACCTTGGCAACGATCTTGAACAGACCCTCATATTTTTGCACTAAGTTTTGATGAACGCTCCTTAGTGCCTTGAACTGTCTCGAATTGAACTTCACCAAGACCATGCCGCCTTTTTTGTAGTATGTGGGACGCTGTTTGCTGTCGGCAAACTTCTTCATCTTTTTAGCTGCCTTGTCCAAGTAGGACTTGGCAGTTTCAAGATGTTCCTCCCATCCCTTGGCAAGATGGTAGGCTCCCAAACTCTTTCCTTGGAAAGCGGCTGGTAGTGAATGCGGAGTATGGGGTTGTTGGCTTGTCGCCAACTCAAACGGAGTGCGCCCGGTGGACTCGCTCCTTTGCAAATTGTATGAAAATTGCGTCATGTCTAGGAGCCTCGCCCAATCCTTTTGGTGTGCACTAACATAGTGCCTCAGATAGTACTCCAACAGGGCGTTGACGCGTTCCGTCTGGCCATCGGTCTGTGGGTGGAAACTTGTGGAGAAGTGAAGTTCTGTGCCAAGTATCTCGAACAGCTCCCTCCAAAAGTTCCCTGTAAAGCGGGGGTCTCGATCACTAATGATATGTCTTGGCAGCCCCCAATACTTTACCACGTTCCTGAAGAACAATCGAGCGGCCTCCTTTGCGGTGCAACTGGCTGTGGCGGGTATGAAGGTAGCATACTTTGAGAATCTGTCCACCACGACTATAGTGGTTCCATACCCATCAGACTTGGGTAAGGAAGTGATGAAGTCCATGGTCACGCTCTCCCATGGGCGTTTCGCTACTGGTAGTGGCTCCAGTAGTCCTCTCGGTTGCCTTTGTTCCACCTTGTCTTGTTGACACACAAGACAAGTCTGCACATAGCGCATGATGTCGTCCCGCATACGTGGACAGCAATAAATAGCCTCGATCAGCGCCCTCGTTCGTAGCTGCCTCGGATGCCCGGCCCACGGTGTGTTGTGGCTTTCTCTGATGATTTGCCGCTTGATAGTCCCGAACTTGGGCACATAGACCCTTCGATCGGACGTGAGCAAAAGGCCATCTTCCACCCAAAAATGTCTTGTCTTGCCTTGGGTGGCCAACTCTATCAGCTTCTTGGCCTCGGGATCATGTTCCATGCCATCTGTGATTGCATCCTGAATGCCACAATAGGCCGCTGTGATGGCAGCAAGTTCGGCCTTTCGACTTAGCGCATCGGCTACAACATTGCCTCTTCCTGGCTTGTACTCTAAGTCGTAGTCTAATTCTGCTAGAAAGTCCTGCCACCTAGCTTGCTTCGGAGTGATCTTCTTTTGTGACTGGAAGTAGCTAGTGGCCACGTTATCCATCTTGAATACGAACTTGGAGCCTAGCAGATAGTGTCTCCATGTGCGCAGGCAATGTACGATGGCAGTCATTTCCTTCTCCTGGATCGTATAGCGTTGTTCGGTCTCGTTCAACTTGCGGCTTTCAAAGGCAATTGGGTGTCTGTCCTGCATTAAGACTCCCCCAATGGCAAAGTCCGACGCATCCATATGTACTTCGAAGGTCTTTGAAAAATCGGGCAGCGTCAAGATCGGCTCTTCTGTTACCGCGGTCTTGAGACCTTCGAAGGCTTGTTGGCACTCCACGCTTCAAACCTACAGCTTGTTCTTTTTCAATAACTCGGTTAGCAGAGTGGCCTTAGTGGACTAACCACTTATGAACCTGCGGTAATAGTTCGCAAGTCCAAGAAACGACCGTAGCTCGGTCACTTTGGTGGGCGCCTCCCACTCCTGGATCACCCGTATTTTTGCCCCGTCCATCCGTAGTTTGCCCTGACTGATAATATGGCCCAAGAAGTGCACCTCATATTGGGCAAACTCGCACTTTTCCCGCTTGATATATAATTGGTTCTCCTGTAAGACTTGGAAGGCCCTTCTTAGATGCTCCACATGCTCCTCCAAGGTGTTACTATAGATGACTATGTCGTCCAAGTATACTACTACGAATTGATCTAAATAAGGATGAAAGATCTTATTCATAAGCGTGCAAAAAGTTGCGGGTGTGTTGGTTAAGCCGAAAGGCATCACCAACCACTCGTATGCTCCGTACCTGGTTACGCACGCTGTCTTTGGTTCATCCCCTTTTGCGATGCACACTTGGTAGTAGCCTTTCCTGAGGTCCACCTTGGTGAAGTACTTAGCCTGCCCAAGTCTATCAAACAAATCTGCAATAAGCGGGATATGATATTTATTTTTAATAGCTACCTTATTAAGTGCCCGGTAGTCGATGCATAAGCGCAAGGATCCGTCTTTCTTCTTCTGGAATAACACCGGCGCGCCATAAGGTGCCTTGGATGGACGGATGTGACCGGCCTCGAGGAGCTCCTTCAATTGCTTCCTTAGCTCCTCTAGTTCGGGTGGAGCCATGCGGTAAGGTGCATGTGCGGGTGGCTTGGCTCCAACCTCCAACTCTATCTTATGATCTACCTCGTGCCTTGGAGGCAGAGTCTTTGGCAGATCGTCTGGCATCACGTCCTTATTTTCTTCAAGGACCTTCTCTATGATCGGTGGCAAGGACTCCTTAGCACCATTGTCTTCTCTCGAACTTACAATGGTGGCTAGGAACGTCGGCTCTCCTTTCTTCAGGCCCTTCACTATCTGCATGGCCGACAGGTGGGTATGTCCTTCCTTCTTTGGCACCTTGACTAGAGGTACCATGCACGACCCTTCCCGCTCCATGACCATGAGTCGTTGGAGGTAGGGGTCGATCATCTTGTGGCAGCGCTGGAAGAACTCCTGTCCAAGAATGATATCAAAGATATCTAAAGGAGTGACGGTAAAGTTGGTCTTACCTTGCCACTGGCCCAGCGTGATGCTTACTCCTTGAGCGACTCCACACACGGGAGTCGGTGGGGCGTTAACCGTCTTGAGGCGGGAGTTGCTTGAAATGTAGCTCAGCCCCAACTTCTCTGTTGCCGTCTTGGTCATTATATTTACTTTGGCCCCTGAGTCTACCATGGCACAAGCTGGCCGTCCATTAAGGGTGATGTCTACATACTATACGCTGAAGGCTCCCAACTTCTCGGTCTGCTTTGTTATGGCCCTACAAAGTCCAACTATGCCCAACTGCGTCGTGCCCGCATCCTGCCCTTGCTCTTGCGCGTCCTTCTCCTTCCGCTCACGTAGGAAGGCACCAAGGTTCTTCATCTCTGGGCACCTGGCATAGCCATGTGGTCCTCCGCATATGTAGCATCTATCTCCCTTAGTGGTCTGCGCCTTCTTCTCCGTGTAACTCTGGCGCACGAACCATCTGTTATCCGATTGTGGGAGTCGTGCTGTTTAGAGGGTGGCTGCTGCTCCTTGCCTAGGCCACAATCTCCCCCACCTTTGGCATGACTACTTCTTGTATCTCTACCCTTAGTTCTATCATGCCGGTCATGCTTGAAGTAGTTTAAGGACTCGGCTTGCGTGATGGCCTCGTCTATGGTCTTAACTTGTCGCTGCTCCAACTCCGTCTTGGCCCAGTTTTGCAATCCGTCCATGAAGTGGAATAGCATGTCATCATTCGTGAGGTTGGGAATCTGAAGCATTATAGTCGTGAACTCTTTTACGTACGCCCGAATGCTTCCTGTTTGCTTTAGTTCCCTGAATTTACGCTTAACCTCATATATGACGTTGTTAGGGAAGAAGGCTTTCTTGAATTCTTCGTGGAATTGCTCCCACGTGTTGATGGTGCACGTCCCCTTCCCTATCTCGGCTTCCTTACGTCTCCACCATAGCATGGCCATTTCTGAAAGATACAACACGGCAGTATTGATCTTATTTTCGTCGCTTCTCACCCGATTACACTTGAAGTAATTCTCCAAGTGCCACAAAAAGTTCTCCACCTCTTGAGTGTCACGGACGCCTTTGAATATAGGTGGCTTGGGTGCCTCAACCCTGACCTCCCTATCATGATTGGGTGACGCCGATCCTCTAGCTTCCACACCTTCCCTGAGTGCCTTCATTTCGGCCTTCATAGTTTCAATGGTGTTCAATGCCTCCATGAGCCGGCACTCCAAGAAAGTGATGGCCTCCTTCATCTCAAACTCAGCCTGCTGACGTCCCTCCAACTCCTTACGGATGGCTTCGGTCTCCTCAAGGTTGAAGTCTTCATGAGTCTTGAATTTGCTATTGGCCACATTCATGCGCCGGCCTAAAATCTCCACAGCCTGCCTTGCCACTTCAACCCTTAAGACCCATTCTTCTCCCGCAGTGACGTCAATGGCCTCCTCACCACGTTCATTGTCACTTGGTTCTGTGGTCGAGGGTGGATGAGATGTTAGCGCCTCGCTCGGTCTGGGATCCGGCAACATTTCTTCACTACTCTTGTGATGTTTCTTTCCCTTGCGGCTCTTCTTTCCAACTTCTATATGGACGTTGGTGGTGCTAGTGGATTTCACGTCTCCTTCGGTTGCCATTCTCCCAGTATCAAACCTTTGCTTTGATACCACTTGTCACGGACTTAGAGTGTTGGCTAAAGCTCCGTGCGGCACTTGACAACTTACTCACTATTCTTTCAAGATCTTGTAAGCTCAAGTAATCCTTTGAAAGGAAGATTGCTAAGAGAATATGAAGAAAAACTTAGAAAGAACAAGAGAGCTTTTTAAGAAGAAGGTTTTGAATTGCTTTGTGGAATGCTTTACAACTTGCTTGCTTGGTGCCTTGGCAAATGAATGGCACCTCTATTTATACTTACATCTAAGGGCCTAAGTGTAAATAATATTTACTTACAAGTCCCTAAGATATTTACAATTTAGTCCCTACTTTAGAATTATCTATATAATCTAGAGTTCTCCAAAGCCTTCTTGAATAATCTAAAAGATTCTAGAGTTCTCCGCAAGCCTCTCCACAACTCTAGAATCATCCACCCCTCTCCGGACGCAAATTTGGCTAACTTAGTGGCGGGACGTCACATATAGCTAAGCAAAAAAGGCAATCCACCCAATTTCTTAGGCGCACCTGAGCATAAAAAAATGTGCCAACTCCTATTTTTAAAGGTGTTTTCACCTCAAACTTCAATCCCAATTAATTTTATACATTCAAACTAGTTCAAAACACCAGCACCAACTTTGAAATTATGAGTGTTAGTTAAAAACAAAAATCAAATCTAAACTACAAATAAAAAATGAGAAATTAAACTAATTTGGATACCGATGATTTGCCTCCCATCAAGCAAACAATTTAATGGAGCAACACAACACCAGGTATATCACCCTTTGTGTTTTCACTTCGAAGCAATGAACCTCCTACCCAAATTTGCCTCATACTTTCATTTTGGATCCTTGGGTAGGGTTGAGACAGTCACTAGGCCACCTGAGCATTGTTTTTCATGATAGTTGACCCTCAATTGAGTGACACTCTTGATTCCGTATGAACTAAAGTTCCCATAAATAATATTTTTGGTTCTTTTACGCAACTTTAGTATCATCACATTTATTCTGGCTTCTTTTTTGTTATTGGTTTAGATTGGTTGCAAAGGCCTAGAATATCCTCAATGCCTACCACCATCCTTTTGTTTTGTTTCCGCATTAGCTTCCAAAGTTGCGATTTCAAACTCGAGTTGGACCACCTCATAGAACCTAACTAGGTGTAAGGTATGATACTTCTCTTCGATCCTTTTGACCATTGGATAAGGAGTAACATCTACCTCCTCTCTTGTTCCCACTATGGTCCTAAGAGTAGCGAGTTCAAACTTGAAATTGACCGCCTCACGACATCGAGTGAAGTGCATTTTGAGAAACATTTTCATTTCTTGGGAGGGCTAGAGTAGGGCCCTTTCACCCTAAATAAGCTTTTCTTCCACGACCCTAAGCCAAAATTAGGTTATCACATTTGATTCACAACATGGACATGGGTCGGTATAAGGCATACCACTCCCAAACTTATGATCACAAAAAAAACATAAAATCAAAACAAAAGAGAGTAAAGACAACTATAAACAATTTAGACAGAAATAAGTAAACTAGAAATCCTAAATCAATTCAATACATCTAATTGTTATCCAACAATGGTGCCATTTTTTATAACAATCAAATTACCCTCAAAACAAGTTCTAAGAGTAAACAGTCGTCATCAATAAAAATACACAACTAAGAGTCAGAGTCGAATCACACAAGGAACAATTAGTCAGCAATCGAAAAGACAAAGGATAAATAGATACCAGTTTGAATCTAAACATGCAATCTACAAGACAATCAAATAGAAAGAGGTCTTGCTAACAAAATAAAGGATTTGGGCAAAGACAATATCAAGCAAGGGATGATTGAGATTTAGGAAATTTGGAACTCAACACTCATTCAACGATCCATTGTCATCTCAACACATGTAAATTAATCAAAGATTGACTAGATCATCATCAATCAACACATATCTTCTTTCGGTCTCAAAGTGATTTATCACAAAATCTCCTTTCAGGCTAAATTGTGTGCAACAACAAGCAATCAAATACTTTAATCTAAATCCCTATTTCTAGAAAATTTAGCATTCAACAGAGTTATCTAAATTATCTCATTTTGGTCTTAAATTTAGGAATCAACGTCAAACATGACTATTAATGTAATTCTCTTTCGAGCAATCAACAAAATCTGGAAGCTATATTCAAGCATGAATCTCAAATCATAGATTAAAGCATGAAAATTAGATTAAACCGTAATCACCAAAGCATGAAACTGTAACGACCTAAACTGTCGTTAATTAAGAAAATCAAAATTCGGGGCCACTGTCCCGCCAAGGCGGGCCAGATGCCTCTAGGGCGGTGGCACCAAGGTGGGGTAAGTTAGATCCAGAGCGGGATAAGTGAGACAGAATGTAAATAATGCAAATTCTTATTTTCTCTTTCTTCTTAAAATACCTAGATTAGACATAAATCACCCATAAACCCTCCAAAAAGCTGCTCCAAGCTTGGGAAAGAATGAGGAAGAAATTCTAGCGCGAGAATGGCGAAATCTTGCAGATTCTTTGCCAAATTCACCGTCTTGTCATCCAAAAAACCAAAAAATTATCTGCAATTCCTCCGTGTAGCTGTTTGGTGCCTAGGTACGCTAGGTTTTATGAATTAGTAGTTATAAATATGTGTTCACTGTGTAATATATGTAAATTAATGGTAGGATTTATGCGTAGGTATTCGCACACCGAACGAAATACGATTAAACCCTAGGAACAAGCCTTAGATTATGAACAAGGGCTAAATATGGTTGAATTAATGTCTACATGAGATTTGTCGATGAGTAATTCATTGGGATGGTTGTGATCCTATAATTATGTGTTGTGGGTTGCTCTTGCTTCTTTGTAATACGTGTTTGTATGTGAACGAAGCATGTTGATCATACCTAATGTGAACAAGTATGAATGAAGAACTATATATTATGAATCATCTCTTGTTGTATGATTGTGATGATATGCCTTGTGATTGTGATTGTGTATCGGTTGCCATGTTCCCGCATAACTAATTAGGACCGGTTGCCACATTCTGGCATAATCTTTGGATCGGTTTCCATGTTCCGGCATAATCTTTGGATCAGTTGCCACGTTCCAACATAATATTTGGATCGGGTACCACGTTTCGGTATGCTAACAAATTGGATTTGGGTTCTATGAGAGAACCAATGACTTGACATAATTGTAGGCCTTGAGAATTAGGAAATTGTACCATGTTCATAATGATAATTGATGTTGTAATTACTAGAGTTGTTTTATGGCTATGGGGACTTGTGCTTGATTGTTATTCTATGTTGAGTAACTTAATATAAACCTTGAGGTGGAGTGATACAGTAAGTGGGGAGTGAACGTTGCTAGAAGTGTTAAGGATCGGGTAAAAGGTATCGTGTGTTATAATGGCAAGGAGTGGGGGGTGGTGTACGATATGTAAGTGTTTAGGTGGATTTCGCCTTGAAAAGAGGGAGTTGTGTTTAGTAGAAGGCTTGACGTAATGTACTACGTGGCCATGTCTAGGTGCTATGAGGAGGTAGTAAGGGTGTGACGTGAGCGGTTAGTTGGAATATTGTTGTTGTATTTGGGAATTGTCTATGTGTTAGAATGGTTAGGCTATGATCAAGAACCTAGTAAGTAGGTTGGCCGATAAAGTGGTTAGTAGTTAGAGTGCTAGTGTGATTTGGAGGTATTTCAAGAGAGAGTAAAGGTGTAGAAGCAATGGATTTTATTGCATGATCTTATTAGTTGATTTCTTATGTTATGTGGCGGGCGTCGGATTGACCGATGATGCCTACCAGTACGTGTGGTTGTACTGATACTACTCTTGCTATGTCTTTTGACATAGATTGGATGCAGGTTAGAGACGTTTCATTAGGTGAAAATGAAGAAATCTCCAGCAGCTTCTATTTTTCCTTCCACATGGTGGGAGCTATATCTTTTGTTTATTATGTCCAGTTGTACTCTTAGTAACTCTTGTACCTATTTAGACTAGATTATTGGGGGTGTTAGTTACTTTACAAGTTTTAACTCTAAATTGTTTAAAGTTTTATTTATGAAAACTCGATGATTTCATTTATCTCTGTTTTTCGTTAATTTTTCGCATGCTTTAACTTTGGGGTATGATGGTTCTCCTACTTAGGTGGTATATGTAGGTGCCCGCACGGCTCGGTGGGTTGGGTCGTGACAGAAACCACATACAAAAATCATTAGAGTGAGCAATCATGACCCAGATGATTTGTCTATTTCTAGCATAAAACATTAATCTCAATTACACAATTCCACTCACAATTCTAGAAATTTAAATCAAGGGAGTGAAGAAGGAAATAAGAGATTTTACTAATAAGAATGCAATCTTTAAATCCAAATGTGAATTGTAAGGCAATTTGCAAGTCTGAACCCAAATTGAAATCTACAAGTTTTTCTCTACTCTAAGCTAAGAAGATGGAATTCTCTCTCTAGGATTGCTGCATACAAGATGGATATATGAACAATGATTGTTGGTGAGTGTAAAAAGGATTTTAAGGATCAATTTGGGGAAATTCCAAATCTACCTAGGTGCTAGGTGTTTTATCCTTCATGGTCGGGACAACTCACGCGGTCACGATGAGTAGTGTTGCTAGGTCACGTGATCCTGACCTCTGACCACACGATCGTGAGATTTAAATTTCTTAGGCAATGCGATCACGACCTTTGCTTCACACAGTCATGATGAGCAAACTTCTGTCAGTTCTACTTTCTTCTAATTGACCTCTTCTTACTTCAATTCCAATTGATTTCTTCAAACATCTTCTCAATCAACTCTGCATTTCATTTTCCTGCAAATATGAAGCAAACCACATAAAAAAAACAATTCTAAACAAAAGAAGGTCAAAATAATTATCAAAAGAGCCTCAAATGAGTGAAAATCCATCACTTATAACTCACTCCCTTGTTTTCTACCTTGTATAGTTTATGGGCTCCGTTCATCCTGATCATCCTCTCGCACCTGTGTCCGAGGCTTGATTTGAGGAGTTTGTGAGGTAGTTGTTAGTCATCACGGAAGGCATCACTCACTCTTTACTATGTGTTTCTACTATTCTAGGATTGTACACATTCAGACTTGTTCTTTTATAAAAATCGATATATTTACGTAGTGGCTCGTATACGTGACACCAAGTTTTGAGGAAGGTTTGGTTATGTTTAGTCCTTTTTTCCTTTCTTACTTTCGTATATACCTTTGTCGATGGTTGTTTTGTTGACATGTGTTTATTAGATAAAACAGGTGTCATCATACCCAATTTTTGGATCGTGACAGTTAGAACTTTTACCTCTTCATACTATTGCATTTTTAAATTGTAAAATGATAAATTTGAATGATCCAAACTCGATGAATGTAGTTCTCTAAAGCAATGAAGAAACTATCTATTGGGGAGGGGAAAGCTTCACGGGACCACCTACCACTAGTTCTAGAATTCTTTCACCGGAAGTAAGAAGATTGCTACTGTAGCCCTAGCTGCTCTATGCGGATACGATCTTTCCTCTTCCCTGGGCAATCCGCCAGAGACAGGGAGTTACCATTTGTTATTCTAGAGGGTATATTTTTGCACGGGTTTATGTTATGAAACATTGACTTGCATATACTCCCTTTTTTTTCTGTGCAGGTCTAAGTCTATGTTTTTGTTTTGTTTGTGGACAAACGATATCCGGTTAGGCCTTTGGCTGGATCCTTTTAGATCTACGGGCCATCCGGCCCCGACCGTTTATATGAGCACAGGGAATATATGGTTGTTGAAGTGTACACCTATACACTAAATATGTAGGAGTAGTCTCACCCAGTAGATGGACAAGCCAATAGTACCAATCAAGGAAGCCTTGAACTCTAGAGCTTTCTTTTCTGATGGGGACTAAGAAAAGGAGACGAATATAGCTAAATAGCTAAGCATAAAGAATGAAAAGTTAAGAGTCAAGGTGCATAGTGGTATTTTCAAGAATAGGAGAGTACAAAATAAGGGGTTTGCAAGAGAAAAGTGAGTCCGATGGAACTATGAACAAGGATATTTTACTCAATTCCCCTCTTACTATTTTGAAAAGTGGAATAAAATGAAATTCCACCGGTGTGTATGTAAGACAACCAACATTCTCTGTGTTCAACTGGGCAAACCAGAGCAAGACTTCTTTGTGGGAATACCCGGTTATCTCCTACTTTAAATAAAGAAAATCTTTGGAATTCTTTGATG
The DNA here is from genome assembly GCA_037074985.1 of Solanum bulbocastanum. NCBI lineage: Eukaryota > Viridiplantae > Streptophyta > Magnoliopsida > Solanales > Solanaceae > Solanum > Solanum bulbocastanum. The sequence continues at coordinate 32,233,055 of CM073603.1, read as the reverse complement.
CCAAGGATTCTGTCTAAAAACTGCATATTGCGATCTTCACAGACGATTATTCTTTTCTTTTCATAAGATTTGAGTCTTCCGCTGATTGACAGAAATGTCGGTCGAAATTCGAGAACGGTCCATCCCACCATAATGGAAGGAAACCCGAGACTAAACACAAAAAGGATAGGAATGAATTGAATAAAGAAAGAATATATAGAACCTTGAGCATTTTCTCTTCTTGGCAATGGTTTGAATCTCGGGCAACCCACTATCCTATCGAAATTATAATTCTCTGTAGAGAAGTTCGGATTTTTCCAATCAACTTCATTAAAAATTTGAATAGATCCACATACACCTTGATTGACATGAGTACATAGACATGTTATACTGTTGAGTAACAAGCTTTCCATTTTCTGCAGGCTAGAAAGATGTTGTTTGCTGTTATTCTATCTATTTGTGCATCAAATTCAAAGAAGATATAATGAAGAAATGATAGTAGCTCTATGTTTTATAGGATTTATCATATTAAGTTGGAAGAGTTTAGGTAATACTATCAAAGTGACTCTCGACAGGAGAATCCTTGCTATTCAAGAAGAATCGCAGCAATCCCCAATCCTAATGAAGTAGTTCCTCCAGAATCCAATGAACAACAACGATTACTTACGATCAACTTGTGAATTTGTTGCACCATAGTAGAATCATTACCAATGGCACGCATTGCCTAGCACCGAAAGAGAAGGCCTTGTTCTATAGGGTACGGCCCTGGACAGTGGAAAAATAAAATAAGATGGAGCCTACCTATGGTTCGGACGAAGTGTCTAAATCACTTCGTTTCTTTTTGTCCAAGTGCACAATCAAGATCAAAGTGTCCATCCGTTTGGTAAGTCAGCCAGTAGTCATCTTATCTTGAACGAGCATCATCGACCCTTGCATTCATTGAAAAATTATATTTGATATAGGCTTATTTTTTTTAATATCTATACATTGTTGGTTTCCCACACCAGGAATAAATTTCTCTTCAACTATTTCTTGAATTTCTTTACTAAAATTCTTGATGCTATTACTATTCAAAGGAATAGTTCAACAACTAAGAGGAGACATATAAACACGACATAACAATTAAATTTCAATTTCATTTTCCCATAAATTTTTCGTCTATCACATTGCAAAAAAAAGTGAATGTTTTTTATTTAATTTAAAATTGAGTTTTTATTTTATTTTAATATATCTTATAGTATTATATGAACAACTACAAATATATTATTTTATGTATGTCACATATTTGTTAATTTCATAATCTAAACAAGTTTAAAGAAAAGAGATGTGGTCTTCCACCCCAAAACAAAAAATTCAAAACTTTAATTTTAGGTCAAACTAATCTTTTGTAAAAAAATATTATTACCTCAATCACAATTTAATGTCATATATCAATTTTGTAGTGAATCTGATAGTTTGAATTAGATATGATATTGGACTAACTCTACGAAAACTATTTAACTTTATTTGGTCAGTCTTAAAATAAAAGTTGTCATGTACTATGCTAAATTTAAAACACACTACAAAATATAATAAATGACAAAGTAAAAGAAATAAATCATATATTTTAAATAAATTTCTCAATTAATGTTAAAATATCACTATTAGCATAGTAATAAAATTCTTCGCAATAATTAATTTAATTTGTTCACACCTTTGCACTTTATAAAAATTTATCTTACCTTTAATTGAAAAATAATAAATTTTCCTAAATTGAACAAACATAATTTTCAAGAAACAACTCAGCAGTCGAGAGTGTACATATAAACGAGATACTGTCTGGTTCACTTCTTCATTTTAATTTTTTTTTCCTTAGAAAAAAATATCTAAGCAGTCAAGAGGAGACACTTAAACCAATATTCTTCATTTTAATTTTATTTTTTTTAAAAAAAAATATCTAAGCAGTCAAGAGTAGACACTTGAATCAATATAGGTGATAAGCAATATCATTTTGCTTCTTCACTTACTTTAGTTTTGTAAGGGAATAGATTATCAACCAAGAGGAACATATAAACACGATCAAGACGGTATTGATTTACTCATTCATTTTATTCAATTCATTTTTGTCTTTTATTTTCTTTCAACGAAGGACTCGAATTACGTGATGGTGAGTTTGATTCAATTCAAATCTTGTTTTGTTTCTCAATTTTTTTCCCTTGTGTTCATTTATAAATTTGCAGTTCATTTTAGCAAGTGTCTTTGAATTTATAGACCGTTTTAAATAAATTTTAAAACCTAAAAATTAACAAGATTGACAAATATTTGGTTTCTCCTTCTTGAAATCTTGTTTCAATTTTTTTTGTCTAGGGCATATCGAAAAAAATATCTCTACCCCAAAAAGGTTGTACCAAAATTTGTGTACATCTTCCCATTTTCAAACCCTAGTTTGTGTATATCTCACCCTTTTCAAATCCTACTTGTGGGATAACACTGGTATTTTACTTTTTTTGTGTGTGTATCAATATGTATGAACAATCTCATTTAAATAGAATGAGACTTCCATCGATTTTCTCAAAAGCATTCACTCAATTTTTCAATCTGAGAACAAGACTTGCATCTCGATCTAAGAATGACCATCACTGAAGGATGATGCTTTCTTCATCCCTTATAATCATTCCTCTATGTTTCTCTCAAATCTAAAAGCTTTGTTTTTGCTCTCGGATCTATATGTAATATTAATTTCTAATTTTTTTTTCAAATTATTTTCACTTTATGACATACAATGTATATGTACGGTGATGATTAGGATAAAGTGTATGTATCTTCAACAACATATGTGTATATTAACCTAATTAGGATAAAGTATATGTATCTTTAATGACATATGTGTATTAACCTAACTAGTATTCTTTTGTGATTTCTAGAATTTCATTTGTTTTCCAAATTTAGACTCATTATTATGGAGGGAAGATCTTACTTTGTGACAGCATGATTTGTCAATTTAAATAATTAGTTGATATTGCTTTTTGTATTTAATTCCAAAGTATATGTCCAATATGCTCGAAGAACAAAAGAAAAAGAAGGAAGATGTCAAGAGGAACAAGAAATCTTCTGGAAAGGACCAAGAGAACTTTCCCAAGAAGATATTACAGAACAATCGAAAGCAAAAAATTATATATGGTATGTATTTAATTCATTCAACATCTTACACTTAACTTATGTTGATTATTATTTTCTTTGTTCACTTTAATAAATTAAGAGAGAATTAATGTCTTTTTAATATTAATCTTATTATTAAATAACCTTTTTAAAATTAATTGAAGTATTAGTAGTCAGCACATTAATTTCAATGTATCATTAATAATTATTTCTTAGTAAAATAAATTTATAACTAATATTGTTTCAAGGGAACAAGGGAAGCAATTCACAACTTCCTATGAAAGAGGGGAAGGATGCAAACAATCATGAACAACAAATTGTTCACGATACATAATTTATTAATTTATTCTACAACTTATAAATGACTTATACTATTAATTATCTTTCATTTGGTTATTTATGATTTCCAATTGAGTTTGAGAGTCTTGGTGAAGATAACCCATTGAATAATTCTAATGCTACCTTAATAGACAATAACATTGACAATACGTGTTTGTATCCCCTCCTTCATGCTTGCGAGGTAATTGTTCAACACTTTTATCTATCAATAATTTATTTTATTGAGTACACTTATTATATTTCACAACATATTTTTCTATCTCAAATCATTACAAAGGAATACTATGGATTTGCAGGAGTTAGAAAGTGAGAAATTCAAAGAATGCAGGGAAAGCAACATAAGACAGGATCAAAAGAATTCTTTTGAGAAGGAACTTGCTGATCAACAACAAGAAGAAGATATCAATGGTACTTAAGGAATTTTATATTTTACAAATAAAACTTATGTTAATTATTTGAATTTTTTTCCTATTGAAAGTAGAGATTTATCTTAAATTAAAATCAATGAGCGCATGGTAGTTGAAACACTTGCCCTAAATGGCATAAAACACAATGGTAGCCTAAAATACAATCATTAGATTGAAGCTTCAGTACCACTGTTTGAACTTATAATTTGTTTTACATATATCATGCAACGTCACATATAATTTTCAGGTGATTCAGATCTCAACAAAATTACATGTGAAGATGGTCTCCCAGATAATTCTGATCGTATTATAAATGACAACATTATCAATTATGGCTCGAGACTTTTGGCAAGAGATGAAAATGATGGAAACTATCATATCACACAAGGAATACCGAGAAGTACAAAATTTCGTTCCATCGATAACCTCTATAAGGTAGTTCATATAAATTTATGTTTATCTTCTTCTATAACATAAAGTATTTTCAACAAGTTTCTAATATTGTTCAACAATAAGTTGCTTTTTCTTTACTTTTGGTAATTAGATATTTGACAATATAAAAGAAATTGTTAAACTTATTTTGATTATCTCATCAAATTTCCTTTCATTCCACAGTGTACTTCCAGGATCTCATCAATTGAAGATGAATATAATTGGAATTGTCCAACTAAAGAAGACCCAAATATGAATCATTTGGCAAACGAAGATTCAAGTATCAAAACAAACGAAAAGAACGTTGGTTGTGAGAGAAAAGGGAGAAACAACAATGGAGAAAAGGATTTTGATACTTCTTCCCCCTAAGTTCAAGATTGCATTTTTATCATTTCTTTGAATTCTATCTCCAAGTTCAAATTGTCTTTTGATCCATTTTTTGAATGTTGAATTTTATCATTTCATGTAAAACTTTAAATTTAAGTCGTCTTTATAAACTTTGCCAATTACTTCTTTAGTTCTTCTTTATTAACTATCCTTTATTAAGGTTTATTTTAAAATTCATCAACAGGAATGGTGCAATCTCTCTCGAGTAATAAAAGATCAAATTTGATATCAAGGGTCTTTAGAAAACAACCTATCTACCTTTACGAGATAGTGATAAGGTCTGCATACACTCTATCCTCCCCAGATCCGACTTAGTGGATTTCAATGGGTATGTTATTGTTGTTGTTGATAGTATACCAAATCAATAAAGGTAAGTGTTCTTAACATCAAAATGTTTGTTCACAACTAGTCTATGAATTTAAGAGTCTAAATAGTTCACACAACATGTAATAGATCTTATTTCCTACAATTCAACATAATGATCTTCACAATAACTAAATAAGCAATGGACGACAACAAGACACCAACCATGTGTCCTTATGAATAGCCTCACTATAATAAATAAATGATATAGTGGCAATAGTATAATTTGTCGCTATATTGTATTTAATGGCAATAATCAATAAATATGAGTATAACCAATACTCATAAAAATGTCATTAAAAGCTTTAGTGACATTGGATGCAGTGACATTAACTCAATTACCGCTAAATGTCTCTTTTGTTGTAGTGCTTGTAAGTGAAGTGTCAGTGTCACAATCTATACATGAATTTTGAGGATGTTAAGGATCATGGAAAAATACTATAGAAAGGATGACAAAATTATAACAGAAAAAAAATATATTGAAGGTCAAGATAAACAAGATTATATGTTACCGGATTACAACAAAAAAAAAGTTTGAACATGAATATCCAACCCTAATCCAATCCTTTTAACTTCTTATCTCCTATAGCTTCACCAGATTATAGGGTCTTTGATTAAGAAGGAAAGGGGGGGGGGGTATTAGGTAGATTTCATCTAACCTATTTCACTTGTATTTTCAGTCTACTATGAGTATATTCAAAACAAACAAGTCTGTTTTAATTTACACACCTCATGATAACATAGTTCATTCTCGTTATTTTTTCTCACAAACTATTTCGCCATGCCGTCTACGAAAAACCACCTGTTACTTCTCTCTTCAATAATTGAGTGTTTTTTTATGTTTATTTATAGCAGCTGAATATTGTTACTGATGTTATTGGTCGGTATGCCAAATTCATAATTCCTAGCTAGAATCTTTGAATTAATCTTACATCAAATAAATAATTTTATATTTCTTCTATTCTAAAATAATACTGCTAATTGTTGAAGTAGCAAAGAGAAGATTGTTAAGATTTAAGGGATGATGAATGAAATGCTCTTATTGCTAAGATATCCATATTTTGTACCAAACATGAAATTTTGATACCAAATTTTGAGGAGCTATATGTTAGCTCTTTAAGATCACGGCGAAAACTTGCTCACTATACACTCTTACATCATTACCATGTAGAAGTGTTTTGCAAAAATTATTGATTTGCAACTTCAAGAACTTAATGATCGTTTTAATGAAGTGGCTACTGATTAGCTACATGGAACTTTTTAATCCAATTAACTCATTTTCAAATTTTGACATAAAAAAAGTAATAAGAATGACTGAATAATATCTAGATGACTTTGATGAATTTAATATGATATTCTTGAGAATCAACTTGTAACTTACATTGTTAATGTTCTTGATGTTGATGAAAGGTTCTCCAACTAATGGACTTTGTGATCCTTCCAAAAGATTAGTCCAAACAAAAAGATATTCAAATTATTTTCTGGCATTCCGCTTAGTGAAACTTTCTCTACTACTACCATTTGTCACTGCATTCGTTGAAAGAGCTTTCTCGACAATGAAGTTTATCGAGAATAAGTTGTGGAGTCAAATAAGTGATGATATTTTAGTGGTTGTTTCGTGCTTTTTTTTTAGAAAAAGATGTATTTGATACTATTCCTAATGATGTTATTATTAAGACATTTGAAGATATGAAGCTGACACATCCAAACTTACACCTCAATTAAGCAGTATAAACGGTCGAAGTCAATTATAGAACTCAACTAAAGTTGAGGTCGATCCCACAAGGAATTTACTACAGAAATAACCTTATTGATGCTTTTATTCAATTGTGATTAGTATTTTCAAAAGAAAATAAATTACAGAAACTAAATGTTGGGTTGTTTGTGTTTAAACCAATTTTCAATGCAGATCAACTGTAAACAAGAGCAACAGTAGTTTCAACATTTCAATAGTTGATTTAACGAGACTAGGATTGTGTTCCCTATGACCTTAAGTTCACTCTCAAATTCTATTCGAATAACTATTAGTTGTTAATATTATATGTTCCTAGCAATGTAGATACATCTAAACATTTTTTAGCCCCATTAGATGACTTTCACTCTTTTCCTCTCGGTCTTAGAGTGCTTTGAAGTTTACCCTTGTATACTTGTTAAGAAGGTTATCTTCTCTCAATCTCAAATATTCAAAACAAGTTAATAGAGTTTGATTCTAAATTTTCCTAATTATCACTTTTCTCTCGAACAAGTAATAAATACATGCAAGTTCTAATGTGTGCACTCATTAGAAATAAGTCATTATGAAATTAGAATTAACATATACGATTAAAAACTAAATATTGCTCATATTTGAATCCGTAGTTATGTTTTAGTCATGGTTCCCACAACCCTAGTGTTGATGTTTAGCCACTCATTATATCAAGAAAATCAACAAAAGACATTATTGAAAGCATGATATCAGAGACTTACAATGATAGAAAACCAAAATATTCTTGATATCAATATTGAATCACGAACACGAAGTTTTGATCCAAAGTAATCAACCAAGCAAAGTGTTCAAAAATAGAAATTGTCGTTTCTCCGCGCTTTGAATGTCTCGATGTAACGAATGATAAACAGCAATATTTAAAAATAAACCCGTAATTAAAATAGTCTTTAGAAACAAATGGGTCTTCCTTTACTGGTAGTTTCACGAGCAACTAGATGGCCCATCTTTTGCACCACGGCCCGTCAATTGCTCTGTGGAGTTGCACATTCACTTGGGTGGCTACTGACTTCACTGCCTCTCTTGTACAAACAGCTGAACGACTCGTCACCTCAAACACGACCCATCTTGGGTTCCGTGGCCTTCAAGCTAAACTTAGGCATCCATATCTTTCATTGGCTCTCTTTCACGAGCCCTCATACGGCTTGTCAACTAGACCACGACCCGTCTGGGCTCTATTTTCCTTAACTTTTTTCCTATTTTTTGCATCAGAGTGTTTTACCTATTCAACATCAAAGAAAGCATTGTATACACATAAACAAACTCGATTTGTCACACTAATCCTTAGTTTTGAATGTCAAATGTACTATGAGTTCACGACACATCAACACCCTCAACTTAGAACCATTGCTTGTCCTCAAGCAATGAAAAAGAAAAACACCCGACACTCAAATACAAAGGAACACATCACAAATATGCAACATCTATCTTCACAACAATCTCATCCAAAATCATATATCTAATAGGCAAGGATCAATGGACGACATCTCACTACACACAATCAATCATGCTTATGTCAGTTTCAATTATAAGCTAACATAGAAACTATCAAATGCTAACATAGTGCACTCACAACAAAGAAATCCCTCATATATCACAATTGGGACTGACGAGTACTCACTCTCCAAGAGAACTTCCAACACTGCAAGTATACAGACCATAGGCTTGCCTTTGTTTTCTAACTTAATCTATCAAACAACTGAAATAGGATCACTATAGGACTTTTGTTGCTTGTAAAGTTGGCTCAGACTAGGGAGTGGAACATTTGGTCTATGAGTAGCTATATTACCTTGGTTCTCCAAAGTTCTTATTAGTACACAACTCTTATTCGAGTGGTTCCAACTTCTTTTTCTTCAGCACATTCTGGCACCCACATCATTTCTTTTCTTCTTTTCTTATTCTCTTTCGCTTTTTTTTTAATTCTTTTTTACCTTTATTTGTTACTACCATTTACTTGAATCATTCAAACTAGACCCATTCAAACATACATTGTGGTTTCATGCCTTCTGAATAACCAAGGATACGATACTGCTATTCTTTTATTCAGGTCATGACCACCCTCAACTTAAGCTTTTTGCCTGAGTTGTGACATTGTGCCTTAGGAAAACCAAGGATACTATATCAACAAGTTGATAATACAAACAACTTCAAGGCTCAAATAGGGTTCAAGGATTCATGATTTCATTTGGTGGTTGTTTTTTTTATTACAGTGGACTTAATACAAAAATGACCTATGATCATTTCTTATCTAGTTATTCAATGATTTTAGCAAGACTACTTGGGCATGTTCCAGATTCTACTTACATAGATAGACTTCGTACAAACCTCACACTCACATGGCACATGCTGAGAATTTCAGTATTCAGTCAACCAATTTACGTCAAAGCTAGCAATGATCAACACGCAAGTATATGAGATGTCGCACAAAGAGCCTAATAGTCAATTTTTAGATTAAGAATTGCTTTCTCATCATTTCACATAAAACACAAAATTTAGTTGCTGCTACCAATTCACACACACAAAATGTCAACCTATCCATAGAACAAACAAAAGAGCCAACCTCCATGGCAGGTTGCTCAACCACCCCCTCCCCAACAAAAATAAACTTTGGCCTCAAAGTAAAAACTACAAGGGCTGTGAGAAGGGGTCATACCTGCGACGCTTTAGGTGTCTGTAGTATGAGTGATGTCAACATGCTTATCAACGGTTGCGTGCTCAGGTGCAGGGATGGTGTCATTTCCAGAGCTCATCGCATTATGTAGTTTCTGCTCTAGGGCTTCCTTTCTTGAACTCTCTCTTAGCTTTCTTCATTCTCCTCCGATATTCCCTCAAAAGTTCTTTATAGTGCTTCGATTCAGAGCCTATATCTTTCCCTTTGCCTTTTCTTGTTTAGGTCTAGCCAAATCACCTGAAATATCTCCAACACATTTAGTGGCTGGAGACATGCCAAATAGTTTCATCAATGAATATGGTACAAGTGGTGGAGGTGCCGTAACTGGCTTAGCTACTAGTTTTACAAACCCAGCTTTCATCAAAGCCATCTATGCTTGCAAAAAGGCACCATCTACAAGACCCAAAAGATGTAGCTAGTTATTCACACAAGCCTGTAAGCCTTCTATCCGGTTCTTTAGCACAAAAACCTCTTGTTGATTGGAGTTACTGTTATAGTCGTTGCTCTGTACTATGAACCTGACTCTAGACTACCGGTGGTAGTTTTTCGACTAATTGATCTAGTACGGACCGAGTCTACCTCTACTCTACTACTAGTTTCTCAAGGACTATGGTGGGAAAAGAAGCAAATGTACCTGAAGTTGTTGAAGGTAATGCTGGTGGAGGCTGCACTCCTGAAGCTGCACTCTTGAAGATGCCTGGGCTATCCCCTCTTCCTGATCACTCTCTCCCTCAGTGCGGAAACGATCAACCGAAACATGTGGTAACATTGTCAATGGTGTTGTAGGACCTACTCTCGAAACATAAATGGGTTCGCACATCTTTTATATTAGTCGCTACAGTGACCTTCTTCGCCTTAACATATTTGTCCACTAATTTGTTAGGTAGTATGTTGGCATGTGCACACAGTTTCTTTATTAGACAAGGAAACGACAGACTAAATTTTTCATTCAAAGCACAATCTCTCATCTCAGTAGCAATAATTCTCCCAACATTTAATGGATAACCAGCTATGTGCATTTAACCAAGGAAGCTTACGAAGGGATAGGGTGTTGGCATTCCTTGTTGGCCGCGATTGGGCATAGACCACTGCCCACCAGACCTTTACTGGAAATGTCAAGGATGCCTTGGTGATGTGAACCTATGGGTTGGCTACCCACGTTGTTGCTTCACCATTAGTCTCAATCAGCCCTGCTATCCACCTTAGAACACTCTCCCGTGAGATGGGATCCTCCATCTCGACTTAACTGGTCACCGAATGGTGGCGACCCTCATATAGACCTACCATAATAGGTGCAGTGTACCCCTGACATCAATCTTCTCATGCCAAATAGCCACCTCAACTAGTGGTCCCAATTTCGAAGTTGTTGCTTTCTTCCCCTTCTTGGATGATTTGGTGTGGGATAAATTCATCAATAAGGCAACATAGAAGGAGTAAAATTCTTTTTTCAAGTGTCACGTGAACTCTCCTGGCTTTTTAGTCATCTATTCAAGTTGATGTTGTTTGAGCAAGTTGTAAATATTCGAAAACGTCTCCAAGTCAGCCTCCACAACTTTACACTCTGGGATAATGGGTCTCCCTTAAATGCCGCTGGACCTAGCTAGTATTTTGTTATCAAATATGTCCCTTTATCCAGGAATAGACCAAGTCCTTCGAAAGACATCTATGAGGTGTTGTTGCTTCACTGGGTAAGCTTCCCTCTATCAAACAAACTATACTAGTGAGTCATCGTTGTCACTAACATCACTATCCTTATGACTGTTCCTCACTTCTTCTATAATTTCAGCTGATGGTGGGTCAGTATTGGATGCCCAAGAATTAGACCCACGCTCGCTCTCAAAACTACTTTCTTTCTCTTTAGACTTGGAAGGGGTTCTTATTATCACTTGCCCTAGCTGTCCGAGATCTAGTCGCACGGGGGGAGTATGGCTCAATCTCTATGCTGACCTAGACCCCAAGTCTACTAGGAGCTTCCTCACTCGAACTTTGTTCTGGAGAAGCAGGGGGTGAGATGTGCAACAGTGTTATCTTGCACCTTGTTTTTTCCATTGTACTTGAGAGACGACAAATTAGAATCCACGTATACCAAACGATAACACTAATAGGTATTTAGAATTCCCTTTTATATTTATACAAAGTAACACCTTGCCTTAAGTATGTCGTCACTTAATTTATCATTGGGAAGGGCCACACACTGAATAAAGAATGAATTAAAAAAAGAACTTTTTTTTGGTATTTTAAATTTTATATATATATATAAGGCTCTCTAAGGTCCGTGGTAAGTACCACGGCCGGTCTAAGCCATCGTGAAACCTAGCCAGTGTGTACCAACCATCTAAGTGTGGTTCACGAAGGGTTTCATGCCCCATGCACCCTTTCACAGTTGAAACCTTTGTATACAGACACTTTGGTTAGGTTTTGACTCGGAACTTCTAAGAACACACATTAGTCAAATTAATCAATCAAAAATACCCAAAAATGATTGGAGATCATCTAATTTCAACACACCCATCATAAATTACACATATAATCACCATCCAACATACCATCCACTACTTTCACACCCTTCCCTTAACTTACAAACCTACAAAATAAAAAAAAAATTAACAAAACCATGAGATGATCAATAATAAGTAGTTTTTATACTTGATTTCAACAAGAGCAAACTTATATTAAGTAGAGACTTAGGACTACTTCAAATTGAAACTGAATTGTTGTACAAAGAGGGAAGGAAGAATGATTGACTTTAGGAATTTCTTGAAATATAGAATTAGGGCTTGAACTCCTCTTTGAATTCTCGATATTGATGTTAGAAAGCTCCTAAAGTACCAAACAGACGTTATGAATTTGAGTATAGGGGAAAAGAACAGGTCATTTGGCACTTGGAAGCCTTTAATTTTAAAAAATGGGTTTCGATCGAGTTTTGGTCGGGTCGGACTAGGTATGGCACTACCGACTTAACCTAACGGGCCATGAATTGGCTCGTGAAGAGCACCACATCCCATACTGGTGCTCATGAACATGACTTAGACAAGAAATATTACATGCATGTTCACGAGAGGCTAAACGGTCTGTCTAGGATCATACGGGCCATGAAACGTTTCGTGAACATTTATTATCCTTTTTCCAATGAGCGCCACTTCAGTTGGCTCACATCTTTACAGGCCATATAGAGTGAAATAGCCCGTATAACGGCTCGTGAAGAGCACTTCATGCTTCAGCTTTCCTGCACACTTGCTTACACTATGACCTTATATATAAGAATAATTGAAATTCATAGAAATTAAACTACTTATTATAATTACATCTTGGGTTGCCTCCCAAGTAACGCACAACTAAACATCGCGGCATGAAGAAGGTTACTTAATTACTCAAACTTCATCAAGTTTGCATTCCTTAACTATCTCCACTTCTTCTAGGAGCCCCATATATTTATTAAATCACTAACCATTTGCCTTGAACCTCTCACTTTTTTCGTTATCAAGTTCAATTGCTCCCAATTGAAACACCTGGGTCACATTGAATGGTTCAGAACATTTAGGCCTCAACTTTCTTGAAAAAAGGCATAGCCTTGTGTTAAACAATAGCAACAAGTCTCTAGGACTGAAAGTCCTCTTCTCAATATGTTTTTCATGATACAGATTCATCCTTTCCTTGTACAATGCACATCTCTATAAGCTCTCAGTCGAAACTCATTCAATTTATCTATCTGCTCAAGTCGCATATTCATTGCCTCACTCCAACTCAATTTTAGATTCTTTAGTGCTCATAATGCCTTATGTTCCAACTCCACAGGCAAATTAAATGCCTTTCCAAAAACTAACTGATATGGTGACATACCAATGGGTGTTTTGAAAGCTATCTGATATGCCCTTAAAACATCATCTAATTTCATTGCCTAGTCAATTCTCTTGGCATTCACTATCTTCGCCAATATTAACATTATCTCCCTATTGGAGAGTTCCACTTGTCTACTAGTTTGTAGATGATAAGGCATCGACACTTTATGATGTTTCACCCCTAATTTAGCCAAGAGAGTGCTAAACATTTTATTGTAGAAGTGTGAGCCTCAGTCACTAATAATTTCCCTAGGTGTGTCAAACCTCGAGAAAATATTCTTCTTTAGAAATCCTGCAACACTTTTCTTATCATTCTCCGCCAAGGCCACAACCTCAACCCACTTGGAGACATAATCAACTACCACCAATATATATTTTTGCTTGAAAGAATTCACAAATGGTCCCATGAAGACAATCCCCCAGACATCAAATAATTCGACCTCCAAGAGAGCAGTCATAGGTAGCTCATGTCAGTGAGAAATGTCTTTTTTCCTTTGACACATATCACAACTTTTAATCAGGTCGAATGCATCTTAATTAATTGTAGGCCAATAGTATCCGCTTTGGAACACCTTATGGGCAGTGCAAGCATCCCCATGGTGTCTACCAACTGGAGATGAATGGTAGGCTTCTAGAATAGTAAGCATTTCAGCCTCAGGCACACATCGCCTGATTATATTATTCGCACAAACCCTATACAATTAAGGTTCATCCCAAAAGTACTTACCCACATCATGCAAGAACATCTTCCTTTGTTGAAAATTCAAGACCTTAGGCATCAAGTCACTGACAAGATAAATGGCAAAGTAAGCAAATCAAGAAATGAGATAAAAAGTAGCGGCTAGTACATGCTCATGTGGATATGAGAAATTAATGTCTAACTCAGCTTCCTCTTTCTTCTCTACCTCTAGTCTGGACAAGTGATCTGCCACTTCATTTTCATAGCCTCTTCTGTCTTTGACTTCAAAGTCAAACTCTTATAATAACAACACCCATCTTATCAATCTCGGCTTAGCATCTTTATTTGCCATCAAGTACCACAATGATGCATGGTCAGTGTGAATTACAACTTTAATTACTAGCAGGTGCGCTCTGAATTTCTCAAAGGCATATACTACTGCAAGCAATTTGTGCTCAGTGGTAGTATAGTTCCTTTGTGCTCCATTCAACACTTTGCTTGCATTGTATATTGGGTGAAAAATCTTGTTGTGCTTCTGCCCTAGAAAAACCCCTAAAACAATACCACTTCCATCACACATCACCTCAAATAGTTTCGACTAATCTGGACCAATGATTATTGGGGCTAAGATTAATTTAGCCTTTAGACACTCAAAGGCTTTGGTGCATGCTTCTTCGAAAGTGAACTACATCTCCTATTTTAAAAACTTACATAAAAGATGTGCAAATTTAGAAAAGTCTTTGATGAAACTCCGATAGAAACCTGCATGACCAAAGAAACTTTGAATCCCCTTCACAGAGATAGGTGAAGTCAGCTTTTCAATCATTTCAATCTTTTCTCTATCAACCTCCAAACCTTTCTCAGACACTTTATGGCCCAGAACTAGGCCTTCCTTGACCATGAAGTGATATTCTTCCCAGTTTAGCACCAAGTTCGCCTCTCCACACTTCTGTACTATCCTGCTAAGATTCAACAAACAGTCATCAAAAGTGTTACATACAATAGAGAATTCATCCATGAATACCTCCAAAGTGTCCTCAACTATATCTAAAAAGATAGACATCATACACCGTTGGTGCATTACATAATCCAAATGGCATGCACTTGAACTCAAAGGTGCCATAAGGACATTAAAAGTGGTTTTCTCATGGTCTTCTGGTGCAATTGAGATTTGATTATACTTATAGTACCCATCTAAGAAGCAATACCACCATTTTCCTACCAACCTATCTAATATCTAATCCATGAAAGGCATTGGGAAATGGTCATTCAAGGTTCATTTGTTTAGCTTTTTGTAGTCCATGCACACTTGTCAACCTGTAACTGGCCTTTGCGAATCATTTTTCGCATTGGCCACTACTTTCATTCCACCCTTCTTGGGCACACACTGTAACGGGCTTACCCAATGACTATCAGAAATGGGGTACACTACCATGCATCTAGCCACTCGCCCCCAAATCACACAAAGCTTTACAAAACTTGAATGCATCAATAGTGCATGGTATAATGAATGTGTTTCGGTCCTTTTTCTTCAACACCAAGGTCCTTATAGCAATAACACTAAAATGGTGAACATTATCTGCTGGTTCAAAACTCACATCCCTCTTCATTGTTACTAAGTCCTTAATGGACTTAGCATAACCTGACATCTGTTTTATAGGTTTTACTAGTAAAATATTTGCTGATAGTTGCTGAAGCATGGAGATAAACTTTAAGAATTTTCCATCTTCAACATTCTTCTTGAGCCTTTGAGGAAATGGAGGAGAAGGTTTGGGAATTTGCCGTAAAGGTAAGGTTACCTCTACTATAGATTTTTTTGCTCTTGATGACTTCTCTACCCTTCTAGATACCTTTTAGTCATCCACAACTTCTACATTTACCTCTGTTTCCTCATCTCTTTTTATGCTCTCGTTCTGCTCAATACTTTCAGGTTTAGGTTATGGAAGTGATTTACCACTTTAGTAGTGATTGCAATGTAATCCCTATCTTTCTTTGGGTTTTGAATGGTATCACTAGATAGTGTTCCATTATTTCTCTGGTTTAATGAGGTTGACAGTTGCTCCATCTGCTGTTAAAACTACTTGATAGATGTTGAATGCGAGTCTACAAGTTAACTTATAGTGGAGAAATCATTTCTCAACTCTTTTACCCCCACATCTATGGATTCACTCTCCGAAGGACCTTGGCTAATATGTCTTCCAGCCTGGACCCGCTGGAGCCACTACCTATTCGATCTATTTTACCTAGAGGTACATACACACCAATGTGCTCATTTTTATAATCTTCCTTGTTTTTCGAGTTGTCTTGTTCATGGTTCCCTATTATGTCATGTTGACCATCTCTGATAGTTACTACCTTGATTTCTAGAATTATAACCTTGGTTGCCCGAGTTATAATTTCGAAAACCCCTCTGGTTGTTTAAGTACTTGGCCTCCTCATCAAAATCAATTTCATGTACTTTATACCTGTTAGATGCGCCCACTATATTTACCTTTACTTGACCAGCAGTGAGACGTTTCGTGATAAGGTCCATCTTGGTTTTCAAGTGGGCCATGTCTTGTCCCTATTCTTCCTCTCTCTTTCTTTACTCAGAAGAGATTTCAAAAGTGAACCCAAGGTCTCGAACCTCTCCATCTCTTGTGTGCTAGGCTCGAGTGTTCGTTGATACTTCATTCATCACAACCACAATCTCAAAGAATGGTTTTATCATGAATGATCCACCACATACTACATCTACAACAGGTTTAGTCACAAAGTTTAATGACCTCTAAAATACCTGGCCATGATTTGGGAACTTCTTTATCTTTTGGAAAAACCTCCACCATGTGTCATGCATTGCTTCACCTAGTATCTTTTTATGAGAACCTATCTCATCCTTAATTTGCAGGTCTTTTTCTTTGGGGAAAAACCTCTCCATGAAAGCTTCCTTTAGATTTGGTTAAGTCGTGTGGCAAATCATTCAGCCAGTTTGTTGCTTCCCCGATTAGGGAAAAAGGAAACAACCTTAGCCTCATAGCAGTTTAGCTGACACCCAAAATCTCCGCTGACTTGCAAATAGCCACAAAATATTTAAATTTAAGAAGTTGGATCATGGTGCTAGTTATGGTGAAACTCACTCATGGAGGTAGCATTGGCAGTAATATGGCTCTAGTGGCTCTAGTTCCATCTAACTCAAGGCCATCTTCTTCAAACCACCATAGTGTCGGTTGTTGGACTTGACCCCTTGGAGCTAGTGGGTGGTGTTGATAATGGGCTATCTCTTATATCCCTTCATTTTCTTCCACCACCCTATTTGGGTCATTAGCATTGTTGTGAAAACCTCTAGCATGGGCCTCAGCTTCTTGTCTCAATCTCTGCCTCTAGGCTTCGAGTTCATATGCATTCACCATCTTCCTTATCATTTTACTCAGCATGGGGTTGTAAGGAATCAAAGGTGCTCGCTTACTTCTGGTGTTTAGCATGCATTATAGAACTCACCTATAAATGACACAAACAAGAAACAAGAAGTAAAATTATGAAATACAACTACAACTGAAGTGATAGTTAGTAAAGTATTTCTGAACCGAAATTCCCCAATAGCGGCGCCCAAATTTGATATGTCCAAACTTACACCTCAATTAAGAAGTATAAACAGTCGAAGTCAATTATAGAACTCAACTAGAGTTGAGGTCGATCCCAAAGGGAATTTACTACAAAAATAACCTTACTCGTGCTTTTATTCAATTTCGGTCGATATTTTCTAAAGAAAATAAATTACGAAAAGTTAATGTTGGATTGTTTGTGTTTAATTAACCAATTTTCAGTTCAGATCAACAATCAACAAGAGCAACAACAATTTCCAGATTTCAATAGTTGATTTAATGAGACTAGGATTGTGTTCTCTTCTACCTTTAGATCACTCTCGAATTACATACGAATAACTATTCATTGTTAATATTATATGTTCCTAGAAAGTTAGATACATGTAAGTGTTTTTCAACCCTATTAGATGACTTTTACTATTTTCCCTCGGTCTTTGAGTACTTAAAGTTTACCCTTGTATACTTGTTAAGAGGTTTATCTTCTCTCGATCTCAAATCTTCAAAACAAGTTAATGAAGTTTGATTCTAAATTTTCCTAATTATCACTTTTCTCTCGAACAAGTACTAAATACATGCAAGTTCTAATGCGTGCACTCATTAGAAAGCAGTCATTAAGAAATTTGACTCAACATATACGATTAACAACTAATGTTACTCGTATTTGAATCTGTTGTTAAGTTTTAGTCATGGTTTGCACAACCCTAGTTTTGGTGTTTAGCCGCTCATTATGTCAAGAAAATCAACAAAAGACATTATTAAAAGCAAGATATAAAAGACTTACAATAATAGCAAAAGAAAAGATTCTTGATTATCAATACGCAATCACGAACATGAAGTTTTGATCCAAAGTAATCAACCAAGCAAAGTGTTCAAAAATAGAAACTGACGTTTATCTATGCTCTGAATGTCTCGATGTAATGAACGATAAAAATTAATATTCAACTATAAACACTAAGTACTTAAAATAGTCTTTAAAATTAAGTCATACTCGAAGTAGGACTACACTGTCACAACATCTCATGATGGGCAGGGTGACGGCTCGTCAATCCCTCCATGATCCCACACTTAGATAGTGTGGGTCTTCCTTTACTTCTAGTCTTCATGAGCAACTAGTCGGCCCATCTTAAGCACCACGACCTTTCTAGTGCTCCATGGAGTTTGCCTTCACTTGGGTGGCTACTGACTTCACTGCCTCTCTTCTACAAGCAGCTGAACGACGCTTCACCTCAACCACAACCTATCTGGGGTTTTGTGGACTTCAATCTAAACTTAGGAATCCATAAGTTTCATTACCTCTCTTCCACGATGCCTCAGACGGCTTGTCAACTGGACCACGGCCCGTTTAGGCTCCATGGTGTTGACTTCAGCTTTATTTTCCTTCTTTTTTTCTATCTTTTGAATTCAAGTGTTTTACATGTTCAACATAAAAAAAAATCATATCCACATAAACAAACTCGATTCCTCGCACTAATTCTTAGTTCTGAGCGTCCAATGTGCTATGAGTTCACGGCACATCAGAAACCTCGTAGAGTACAATTGTAATTATGTAGGTAGTTTCATTTTCAATTGTAAAATTATATTTTGATAGCCTTCACTATGTTTTGTTATACATTCTATGATGTGATGATTTTTTCTGATTTATTTGAATCAAAATTAATATATATATATATATATATATATATATATATATTTGTCATTTCCAATTTCATTCTTGAAACTTCAAGACTCTCCTCAAGTTTTCATTCTACATTATGTTTGATCTATGTAAGTCTTTAGATATGTGTGCTCTAAATTAAGTACTTTTTTTATCTGAAATCATGTCTTTGCCACTGCTAATTCATGCACTACTAATCTCTAAGGGATCGTTTGGTTGGGAACAAGTTATCGCACGACTAGTTATCTTGAGACTGGCTATTCAGTGATAACTTATCCCGCGATATATATGGAATAACTTATCTCATTAATATGATATAAATGGTGGGATAATTTAAGGCAACATGGCAACCAAGCAACACACAAAAAAAATTATCTCATCACTATTTTCTTGTTCCATCACTATTTATTTTAATCCCTCAAACCAAACGACCCCTAAGTTATTAATCTTTATGCCAAATGGCCCCTTAATGGTAGCTCTTAACTTTTATACACAACATGTGTAATGAATATAAACAAAATGTCTAGAAATACCCTAATATTTCATTTAACAGTCTTAACTAGAATGTCAAATCATAAAAAACTGAGCAACACAATCACCAATCAATATAAATCATCAACACACTTGTCAAAGTACAAACAAGTCAATAAAATCTTAAAATCATATACATCCCGGCCTTGTAGCTGTATAATTACTACATTTGTCATAAAACACTAGCATATGTATAGGTCTAGACTGATGACCTTTTCAATATGTTGAAGTTGTAGATTCAATTAAAAAACTATAATCACAATTAAAAAATTTTACTACTAATGAACCAACACTTTTACAAATGCTGAAATTTAGTGAACGTGTGTCATAATATGACAATCATTATCGTTTAATTTTTTTAACACTCTGACAATGCGTAGACTTAACTGGAGCTAAAATGAATGGGGAAAGAGTCTAGAGAGAGGGCAAGGGCCTAGATCACCTAACAAACATGGAGGAAAACGATGTTTACATTGGTCCATTCGGCGATGGGCAGTAGCATCGCCCAAGTGCCTTGGCGATTAGCCAAATGGACTCTCCTCTCCTAGTGGGCAGCCTCCCCTAGACCTAGCTACTGGAATTTTAGGCGAGCTAGGTCGGGGCTCATCAACCAACTTGGTGCATCGCCCAAAAGACCTTCATCTCGCCTATTGGAAATGCTCCATGATGGAGCATTCTGGAAAATTAGGTGAGCCAAGGGTTCATTAGGTATTTCGCCTAGTGCCCTTGGCGAGCTAAAGGGGTGCATTGGGCGAGCCAAGTCGTGAAGGGAGGGAAAATTTAAGTTGTAACTTAAAGGGTCTCTAGTTTTATTCCCAAATTAAACCCACTTTATTCTTTTCCCAATAAGTATATAACCTTTTTAGACTTGAAATTCCTCTAATTAAGTCACTTTTAAAAGAATTAAAAGAAGACCTATCTCCTCTCCAATATTTATCTCACTAGAAATCCTCTATTGAAAAAGAACAAGAACTTGAAGGCTAGGGCTCAAGAACTCATCTTCTCAACTCCAATTCGTGGGGAAATATTCAATCAAGGTATGGGGGTCTTGACTCATGGAAAGCTTTCTTCCATGAAGCTCTAAAACTCTCAATTTCAAATTAGTAGATTTTTCAAAACCTAGGGTTTTCAATCTATGTCATGGGTTCTTCCTAAAAACGATTTCAATGAGTTAATTGTCTATTATTATGATTGAATTGTTGTTTCTTAGTGGTTTTCTGATAAAATTCCCCATGGCCCCATGAATTCCCCCATGACCCAATTTCATGAATTGTGATAGGCATATTGATGCAAGATGAACTATGAATTGTGTCTATGGTATGTTAGTTATTGAGATCATGTTATTATTCATGCCTATTGTAGTATTTCTAGGTGTGATTGTGAGACTTAATTCACAACCCTTGAAGGGTAAATTATGAGGGTTTGTACATATTGATGAAAATTGTGTATGAACTTATGATTCACTTAGAAAGTGAAGATCCTATGACTATTGTGTAAATTTTGGTATTGTTGAAAGATCATTCTCCCGTTACCTTTACACATTACTATGTATGAATGGTCTAGGATGATGATCATATGGTTGTGTTAATTGAAAGGAAATTCTCATGAAACACTATGAATATAATGTGAAAGGTTTACTCACATATTGATGATTCTAAGGTTAAAAGTCCATTCTCACCTAATTAAATACATGAGCTATTTTATAAGTTGTGTTGAATGAGGGTAAGATATCCCTTCACACATGTAAATGTAATTCAAGAGTAACGATGTATAATTTGGGAAATAATGCTTAGTACCGAGTGTATATGGACAATGAGGAAGAGGCCCTCCCGTCAATATAATAGGTCAGGTTTCTAAATGTTAACCTCATGAGATGGAAGCTCTCCCGTCAATACAATAGGCTAGGTTTCGAGAAGAAATCTCCCTATCCCTTAACTATGTGCCCACATAGGTCTTTAGCTAGTGGATCCACCTAAAAGCTAATACATGTAGTTCTACCTTAGGCAAATAGGACACCTTCTTTCGGTATGGGGTTACATGACACCAGATTCCATGTAGCTCACCTGGTCTATATCGGTTAAGGCTATTTTCCCTACATGACAAAATTACGAATATGACATGAACTATACCTACGACTTCTTAATGAGCTTCATTTCGCAGGAGTGGGGGTATGGGACTTCACTTTTACATTGAACAAGTAGACTTTGCAAGGGGTTATGGGGTGGTTTCTAATGCTATGAAAATGTATGAATGTATGCATGCATGTTGAATGTATTGTTGCTATGGATGACTTTCCTTATGTTCAAGTTAATGTACACGACTATTTCCTTATCTATGACTATTGACTATGATGAGATCTAAGGATGATATGTATGACTAAGGTGGCCTCAAAGGGGTATTTAGAATGATTGGTATTACGGGATGCCAACCATACATTGCATAGGTATACCTTAGGGTTACTAAGGTAATGGCTTTACAATGTTATAAGGATTTATATAATGAATATGCTATGACTTGTGTTTTATATTAAAGGTGCATGGTGATTCTCAAACTTAGTAAATGCATACTTTTCAATTCAATTGTCCTTTGTAGCATGTTTACAGATTTTATTGCATGGCCTCCATACTTAGTACATATTTGTGATAACCCTATTTCTTCTACATTTTCTCCAAAGTGTAGGTTCCGGGCATTGAAGTGTTTTCTTTCTTGACTAAGGCTTGGATTGCTTATCTCCAAGACTTGTGGTGAGTCCTCATGATTCGAGGACAAGATGTCATTCTCTTCTAGTTACTTTCCTATTGTTCTACGTTGAGACTTTTGATTGAAAAAGGGTTGTGACCCTATTGAAATTCTATTGTAGTAGATGGCTATGAGACAATGTCTAGACTTCACTTTTTATTTTTAATAAAAAGACTTTGATTGTTAAATTTTAAATTATGCATCATTTTCATTTACTATGTGTATGATATGCTAAGGGCTTGTTTGATACCCCTTTGGGGTCAAGTACGTCATGTTGCATCTAGAGGGTACCCTTGGGTCGTGACAAACTTGGTATCAGAGCTTAAGGTTTTGGGATTGATTTTTAGGTTGATATCTCTTAAACCACGTCTAGTAGAGTCTTGTTCATGAGTGTGTAGCGTGTCACAGTTATGAATGAGAGGCTGTAAGATGTTTAGGAAAGTTCACTTCATTCATTACTCCTTAGTCGTGCTTTAGAGTTTTAACTCTATGAATTCCTTTTCCTAACCCTTCTCTTGTGTTTATAGGATATGAATACAATAAGGGCGAATGCAAGAAGGATAGAAGAGGAGAACGTGAATGAGGGAGTTCCTCCCTAAGCTCCCCAAGGTCATCAAGCTCATATGGATAAAGGGGCTATGACAAATATGGAAATAAGAACGGCTCTCCACATATTGACTCAAGTCGTAACCGCTCCAGCTCAAGCCATGACAACTCAAGCTCAAGCCATGACGGCCTAAGCTACTAGGGGTGTTGTTGCTCCAACTAATCCAAATCTAAATTCGACAGCTTCTAGGGTTCGAGATTTTGCTAGGATAAATCCTCTGGAGTTCCATGGCTCCAAAGTGAGAGAGGATCCTTATGAGTTTATAGAAGAGGCTCTCAAGATACTTGATATTATGGGAGTGAGTTTGGTAGAGAAAGCTGAATTGGTCGGTTATCAATTGAAAGGTGTTGCTCAAGTTTGGTATACTCAATCGAAGGCCAATAGGCCTGTTGGAGCATGTCCCATAGAATGGGAAGTGTTCAAAAACGCATTTCTTGCAAGGTATTTTCACCGGGAATTTAAAGAGGCTAAAGTTGAAGAATTCATCAATCTTCGTCAAGGGGGCATGAGTGTGCAAGAGTACTCCCCCAAGTTCACTCAATTGTCTAAGTATGCTCCTTCTCTAGTGTCAAATCTGAGGGATGAAATGAGTAGATTCTTGACGGGGGTGTCCGACTCAATTGAAGAAGAATATCGTACGGCAATGCTTCATGACAACATGGACATATCACATTTTATGGTTTATGCTCAACAACTTTAGGGGTCAAGGCTTAAGAAGAAGAATAGGGAAGTGAAGATGGCAAGGATCAATGGTGGAAATTCTTCCAAAGGCAAATTCGAAGGTCAAGGTAAACGAAGGTTCAAGGGGAATTTCTCCAATCAAAGCTCCTCTAATGCTCTAAGGGGAAACAAAGGTAGGGTGTCTAACCCTAAGCCTCAAGGAGGAAATAGTGGTGGATCTTCCATAGAGAGGCCTATTTATGCCAAGTGTGGCAAAAAGCATGATGGTAAATGTCTTGCCGGCAAGGGTGTGTGCTATGGTTATGGTAAGAGTGGCCACTAATTGAAATATTTCCCAACACGTACGGCCAAGGGGAGAGAAGATAAAAAAACTGCTTCAAGTGGTTCAAATTCCAATGCTCCGAAGAAGAACCACTTTTATGCTCTTCAAGCTAGTGGTGACCAAGAGAGCTCCCCGGATGTGGTTACCGGTACGTTGCAAGTTTTTTTATTGATGTTTATGCATTATTAGACTATGCCACTCTATCTTTTGTGACGCCCTTTGTGGCAATAAGGTTTGATGTTCCTCTGAAATAATTATTACAACCTTTTTCGATTTCTACCTCGGTTGGTGACTCTGTGGTGGCTAAGAGGGTGTATAGAAGTGTCCCATTTCTTTGTCCCATAGAGTTACTCTTGTTGACTTGGCAAAACTTGACATATTAGATTTTGATGTGATTCTTGTTATGGATTGGTTGCATGATTGTTATGCTTCTATTGATAGTAGAACTCGGGTGGCTAAATTCCAATTCGCGAATGAACCTATTTTAGAATGGAAGGGTGGAAAATCTATGCCTAGAGGTCAAATTGTTTCTTGTCTTAAAGCTAGGAAAATGATCTCCAAAGGATGAATTTACCATCTTGTTAGGGTGAAGGATGTTGAATCTGAAACCCCTCTTTTAGGGTCGATTTCGGTAGTGAATGAGTTTTCAGAAGTTTTTCCCAATGATTTGCCCGGTATTCCCCCCAAACGGGAAATAGAATTTGGTATTGACCTTATCTTGGATACGCAACATATCTCTATTCCTCCTTATAGAATGGCTCCGATGGAGTTGAAAGAGTTGAAACAACAACTAAAAGATTGTAACATCTCGCAATTTGAAATAGTTAGGAAAAAGCTAAGAACTGGAAAGAGTCATTTTTGGAAATAATGAAAATCTGGAAATTTGTTTAAGATAGGAAAAGTTGAGTTTTCGTCAACTTAGAATGGTCATAACTTCTAGATCAAGATGAGTTACAGGTACTTCTAGATATGGTAGGAAATATCTTGGAATGATCTTTCCAACGCCGCTAAGTTTGTGCGATTCTGAGTTCGTATGAGTGAGTTATACTCTTTGGAAGTTGGGCTGTTGAATTAGCAAAGTCCAAATTTGAATTTTGGAAGGGTAATTTAGTCTTTTCCCTACCTAATTACTCTAATTCATTTTTAGGAGTTTAATTGGGGTAAAGTCTAATTTTAGTTAGTTTTAGAAAAGTAAATTTCACGCTAGGGCTTGGAGAAAGGAGAAAAGAGGAGAAAGGAGAAGAACGTTCAAGATTCGTCGAGATTAGCTTGTGGATTTCGTCGGGGGTGATCCCTACAAGGTATGTGAGATCACATAGCATTGGGTTAACTCACCCACACTCCAATCATGATTTATTTCAGCGAATTTAAGTTCTTGAAAGCTTAGAAATTTATTTATTCATGGGTTTGTTGAAGTTCTATTGAATTCTTGATTAGTTGAAATCATTGAGGAGTTGTTTGATCGGAATCTGTGATTCTAGGTTTGATTTAAGTAAAATATAATGTAATTTGAGCATATAATCGATTCGAAGTGTTTGGGGAAAGAACACATGGAGCTTAGAGGGTTTAGAACTGGAAAAACGAAGAAGATATTTCGTCGGTCAAAATTTGGCAATGCCTCCACATCGTGGAGCTAGTCCCTAATTTTGGAAAAAGTTGTTTTGCATCATGAAGCGGTCATGGACTGTTTTGAGTCAAAAGTTGTTTTCAAAACCAAAATTTAAATGCTTCTTCGCATCACGGACCATCCCTCAGATATTGATTTTTGGTCTATTCTCATGTTTAACTATCTAAATTCGTTCCTAAACATCATGAGATCTTTCCTATTACAAATCACGATCCTTGAATTCATAAATTCAATTCAAGGAAAGTTAAGAGTCAAGTCAAGAGAAGTCAAGAGTCAAGTTAAGAGAAGTTCATAAAGTTTTCCAAAAGTATTTTGCAAACGTTTTAACTTTGTTTTAAGACTTAAGTTTTGAGTTCAGTAAAGAATAAAGTTGAAGTTCATTTCTTCAAAATTATATTGGGGCTATGTATTCCCAAAGAGTTTAAAATATTTTTGCATTTAAACAAGAAAGGGAACCTCGATTTCCAAGGAGACTTGGAGCTAGTTTTTAAAAAGAGTAATTGCTTTCTAATTGAAGCTAGAGAGGAAACTTTGATTTTCAAGATAGCCTTGAGCTAAGTTTTTTAGCACTAATATCAAATCACAGAAAGAATTATATTTTTAAACATAAGAGCTAATATTATATTTTTGGGAGTAGTATTGAGCACCGATATGGGGGAGAGTTCAGACAACTCACAGCCCCCATAAACCATGTAGCCACCATGTGTAGAAAAGGGTCATACTTTTTAGATGATTCCTTTAGTGGTTTTTAACATAGACTAGTGGATCCACTTAGTGAGTTAGGTTCTATACCCCCCAGCAAGGTATAGGGCGTTCCTTGGCAGCATGAGGTAAAATGTTGTATCATCACTATAGCTCTTAAGTGATGGTTGTCGGTTAGAGAAACTCCCACAGCCGTATTTTGTATTTTTATATACAAACAGAGTTCATATTGTATCTTTTCACACATACAGAGTTATTGTATTTCTAAATACACAGAGTTGACATCATGCTTTAAACAACTTTTCCTAATATTGCACTTGTTTTTAAACTATTTTATATTAAAATGAGTTCAGTTACGTTGAGTTGAGTTGAACTAGGTGACTTCTTCAGTTCCTTTCAGATTCTTTTCAAGCTTAAGTTGTGTTTAGCATTCCAACTCGTATACGCATGCATTCAATGTACTGATGCCAGTTGGCCTGCATTGTCTTATGATGCCGAAGTAGGCAACCAGGATTAGCATCCAGCGGATCGTTGATCCAGTTGAGCTTCAGAGCTGTTGGTAAGCCTCCTTGCATCCCGGAGGATCCCCCTTTTACATTACTTTATCATTTTAGTTCATTAGGGTATCGTAGGCCTATCTCGACATCCATCTGAGTTGTTTTAGAAGCTTCATAAACAGACAGTCAGTTAGTTAAATTCATTTGTCACTACTTTGTTATTGGCTTATGTTCAAGTTTGAGTTGTCATTTTGGCTAAGTTAAATGTTTATTTTTAAAACATTATGAGTTCAGTTTGAGACAGTTGAGTTATTTAGCATATGAATCCTTTTCTTAATGCTTAAAGTCTTCCGTTCAGTAAGTAAGCTAGGCGAAGGGTTCACTTGAGGCCAACAATGGTTCTCAAGTGCCGGCCACGTCCAGAGTGTAGGCTCAGGGCATGACAAACTTGGTATTAGAGCATAGAGTTCAAGAGTCTTAGGGAGTCTATGAAGCCGTGTCTGTAGAGTCCTAGTTATCGGTGTGAAGCGTGCCACATCTATAATTAGGAGGCTGCAACATTTAGTAATTTCTTCACTTCTTTCATACTCACTTCGTGCAATAGAGTGTGTCTTTATAAAAGTCTCTTTCTAACTCGTGCTTACGCGTAACCGATTGTGAATTGGTCTATGGTAAAGAGTGCCTTCATAAGGCATTTCTTTCCTCGTGAGCTAAGAGAAACAAAGAGATGGTTGCTGACATGAAGAGCATGATGAGTTTACTCGTAGTTGGGTTGACTAGTCTGTCAAGTAAGGAAAGTAAGGCAACCATGCTAATAGGTTACATGGGCATAGTAAGGCTGATGATCTATGTGCAACAAATTGATTTTGAGAATAAAAGGGCTAAGACATCAGGGAATGAATCCGGGAAGCAAAAGAGTAAAGCGAACCGTTCTTCTTTCCAACATAAGCAGAAAGGACCTACTCCATCATCTGCTAGTGCAACTGCACCTAAGAACAAATGTGAGTACAATAGTCAAAATTTCAGAGGTAAGACTGTTTATTCTCAGGGTAGCATGGCGCAAGGAGGTGGTAAGCCTCCTACTTGCGCTAAGTGTGGTAGGAACCACTCAGGTACATGTCGTGAGGACTCCACTGGTTGTTTCAAGTGTGGTCATAATGGGTATTTCATGCGAGAGTGTCCAAAGAACAAGCATGAAAATGGTAATGGAGGCAATAGAGCCCAGTCTTCTTCAGTTGCTCCACCAGACAGAGCTACACCTAAAGGGGCGACTTCAGGTACTGGAGGAGGAACAAATCGCTTGTATGTTATCAATAGTCTCTAAGTGCAAGAGGATTCGTCATATGTTGTCACTGGTATGATCCAAGTCTTTGACTTTACTATTTATGCTTTGCTAGACCTAGGAGCGAGTTTATCTTTTGTAACTCCGTATGTTGCTATGAATTTTGATGTTATTCCTGAGCAACTTAGTGAACCATTTAGTGTTTCTAAACCTGTTGGTAAGTCTATTCTAGCAGAGAGAGTCTATCATGATTGTCCTATTTCCATCAATCATAAAAGCACCATGGCTGATTTAATTGAGTTAGACATGGTAAATTTTGATGTCATTCTTGGTATGGACTGGCTTCATGCCTGTTAAGCCTCAGTTAATTGTAGGACTCAAGTTGTCAAGTTACAGTTTCCAAATGAGCCAGTCTTAGAATGGAAAAGTAGTTTAGCAGCGCCTAAGGGTCATTTCATTTCATACCTTAAGAAAAGGAAGTTAGTTTCTAAAGAGTGTGGCTATCACTTAGTCCAAGTTAACAACTCTAGTGCTGAGATACCTCCTATTTAGTCAGTTTCAATAGTAAAAGAGTGTCCAGAAGTCTTTCTAGATGATCTGCCCGGAGTCCTTCCTGAGAGATAGATAGACTTTGGTATAGATATTCTCCCAGATACTCGTCCTATATATGTTTCGCCATATAGAATGGCACCAGCAAAGTTGAAAGAGCTTAAAAAATAGTTAAAGGGTCTCTTATATAAGAGCTTTATTCGACCAAGTGTCTCACCTTGGGGCGCTCCGGTCTTATTTGTGAGAAAGAAATATGATTTCCTTAGGATGTGTATAGATTACCGTCAGTTGAACAAGGTTATCATCAAGAACAAATATCATCTCCCAAGGATTGATGATCTTTTCGATCAACTTTAGGCTGCCACTTATTTCTCTAAGATAGACCTCAGATCTGGCTACCATCAATTGAAAGTAAGGGAATGTGATATTCCAAAGACATCATTCAGGAACCGCTATGGTCATTATGAGTTTTCTTTGGCTTGACTAATGTACCAGCAGCGTTTATGGACCATATGAATAGAGTCTTCAAACCTTATTTAGAATATGTTTGTTATCGTCTTCATTGATGACATACTAATCTATCAAGGAATGAAGAAGATCATGCTAGCCATCCCATAATAGTTCTCCAAACTTCAAAAGATAAAGAGTTGTATACAAAGTTCTCTAAGTGTGAGTTATGACTTGAATCTCTAGCATTTTTAGGCCACATCGTGTCTGGAGAGGGAGTAAAAGTTGATACTCAGAAGATTGAGGCAGTGCAGAATTGGCCTAGACCCACCTCTCTAACTGATATTAGGAGTTTCTTAGGTTTAGCTAGCTATTATAAAAGGTTTGTAGAGGGGTTCTCATCTATTTCGTCCCCGTTGACCAAGTTGACTAAAAAAGCGGTGAAGTTTCAATGGTTTGAAGCTTGTGAGAAAAGCTTTCAGGAATTGAAAAAGAGGTTGACTACTGCCCTAGTTTTGACCTTACCGGAAGGTACTCAAGGTTTTGTGGTGTATTGTGATGCATCTAGAGTTGGTTTGGATTGTGTATTAATACAGAATAGCAAGGTTATAGCCTATGACTCCAAACAGTTGAAAGTTCGTAAGAAGAATTACCTAACCCATGACTTAGAGTTGGCTACCGTAGTATTTGCTTTGAAGATATGGCATCATTATTTGTGTGGTGTTCATGTTGATATATTCACTAATCACAAGAGTCTTTAATATGTGTTCACTCAGAAAGAGCTTAATCTCATACAAAGGAGGTGGTTGGAATTACTTAAGGATTATGAAATGAGTATTCTTTATCACCCAGGTAAGGCTAATGTGGTTGTTGATGCTTTAAGCAGGTTGTCTATGGGTAGTACTGCCTATGTTGAGGAAGAAAAGAGAGAGTTAGCGAAAGATGTGCATAGACTTGCATGCTTAAGAATTCGACTAATGGATTCCACAAAAGAAGGAGTAGTGGTGATAAATGGGGCTAAATCTTCATTAGTGTGAGAAATGAAAGAAAAGCAAGACCAAGATCCAATTTTTCTTGAATTGAAGGCAAATTTTCATAAGCAAAAAGTATTAGCTTTTGAACAAGGGGGAGATGGCGTACTGAGATATCAAGGTAGATTGTGTGTACCAATGGTGGATGGACTCTAAGAGAGGATCATGGATGAGGCTCATAGCTCCAAATATTTCATTCATCCGGGTTTCACAAAGATGTATCATGATTTCAAAAAGGTGTATTGGTGGAATAGTATGAAGAAGGGCATTGCAGAATTTGTTGCTAAGTGCCCAAATTGCCACAAGTTAAAATAGAGCACCAAAGGCCTGGTGGTTTGGCTCAGAATATAGAACTTTCGAAATGGAAGTGGGAGATGATTAATATGGACTTCATCATAGTTTTACCAAAGTCTCGCAGGCAACATGATTCTATTTGGGTGATTGTCGATAGAATGACAAAATCAGCCTATTTTTTACCGAAAAAGACCAACCATACAGCAGAGGATTATGCCAGGTTATATATTCAGGATGTCGTAAGACTTCATGGGGTTTCAATCTCCATTATTTCAGATAGAGGTGCGCAGTTTACTACACAGTTTTGGATGTCATTCTAAAAAGGTTTGGGTTCAAAGGTGAACTTAAGTACCGCATTTCATCCTCAGATGGATAGGCAAGCAGAGCACACTATTCAGACTTTAAAGGATATGTTGAGGGCGTGCATGATCGATTTCAAAGGCAATTGGGATGATCACCTACCTCTCATCGAGTTCGCTTTCAATAATAGTTACCACTTGAGCATCCAAATGGCTTCTTATGAAGCTCTTTATGGGAGAATATGCAGATCTCCTATTGGATGGTTTGAAGTTGGTGAAGCGGGATTTATAAGACCAAAACTAGTTCATCAAGCTATGGAGAAGGTGAAACTTATTCAAAAGAGGTTGAAAACGGCACAAAGTCGTCAGAAATCCTACACTGATATTAGGAGAAGGGCGTTAGAGTTCGAAGTAGATGATTGGGTATATTTAAAAGTTTCACCCATGAAGGGTGTTATAAGGTTTGGTAAGAAGGGGAAGCTTAGTTCCCGGTATATTAGACCATATCAAATATCCAAGAGGATTGACAATGTAGCTTATGAGTTAAAGCTACCACAGGAGTTAGCCACGGTTCATCCGGTGTTTCACATCTCCATGTTGAAGAAGTGCATGGGCTATACTTCATTGATCATACCAACTGAAAATACTGGGATCAAGGATAGCTTATCTTATGAGGATATTCTTATTCAGATTCAAGATCGCCAAGTTCGCAAGTTGAGGACAAAAGGGGTAGCATCAGTCAAAGTCCTTTGGAGGAACCAATTTGTTGAGGAAGCTACTTGGGAAGCTGAGGAGAATATGAAGAAGAGATATCCACATCTCTTTGAATCCGGAGAAAGTGCAAACCAAGGTACTAATTCTCTTCTTAGTACTCTTTATATTATGAGTGAGCATGTTGTTTGTTTGCATTTGCTTGTTGGGTGTTTGGACTTGATGTTACCTCCCTTAGCCTAGTAAGAATAATCTTACTCGAGGATGAATGTTCCCAAGGGGGAGATATTGTAACATCTCGCAATTTTAAATATCTAGGAAGAAGCTAAGAACTGGAAATAGTCATTTTTGGAAATAATGAAAATCTGGAAATTTGTTTAAGTTAGGAAAAGTTGAGTTTTGGCAAACTTCAAACAATCATAACTTCTAGCTCAGGATGATTAAGAGGTACTTCCAGATATGGTAGGAAAGATCTAGGAATGATCTTTCCAGCGCCGCTGAGTTTGTGCGATTCTGAGTTTGTATGAGTGAGTTATACTCTTTGGAAGATGGGCTGTTGGAATTAAGAAAGTCCAAATCCGAATTTTGGAAGGGTAATTTAGTATTTTCCCTATCTAATTATTATAATTCATTTTCAGGAGTTTAATTGGGGTAAAGTCTGATTTTAGTCAGTTTTAGAAAAGTGAATTTCACGCTGGGGCTTGGAGAAAGGAGAAAAAAGGAGAAAGGAGAAGAACGATCAAGATTCGTTTAAGATTCATTGAGATTAGCTTGTGGATTTCGTCGGCGGTGATCCCTACAAGATATGTGAGATCATATAGCATTGGGTTGGTTCACCTACGCGCTAATCATGATTCATTTCAGCAAATTTAAGTTCTTGAAAGCTTAGAAATTTAGTTCTTGATGGGTTTGTTGAAGTTCTGTAAATTCTTGATTCGTTGAAATCGTTGAGGAGTTGTTTGATCCAAATCCGTGTTTTTAGGTTTGATTTTAAGTAGAATATGATCTACTTTGAGCATATAATCGATTATAAGTGTTTAGGGAAAGAAGACATGGAGTTTAGAGGTTTAGAGCTGGAAAATGAAAAAGATATTTCGTCGGTCGAAATTTGGCAATGCCTCCATGTCACGGAGCTAGTCCCCAGTTTTGGAAAAAGACGTTTCATGTTGCGGAGCGGTCACGAACCGTTCTGCATCGAAAGTTGTTTTCGAAACCAAAATTTAAATGCTTCTCTGCATCGCGGACCCACCCTCAGATATTGATTTTTGGTCTTTTCTTGTGTTTAACTATCTAACTTCATTCCTAAACATCATGAGATCTTTCCTATCACAAATCACGATCCTTGAATCAATAAATTCAATTCAAGGAAAGTTAATAGTCAAGTCAAGAGAAGTCAAGAGTTAAGTTAATAGAAGTTCATAAATTTTTCCAAAAGTCTTTTGCAAACGTTTTAACTTTGTTTTAAGACATAAGTTTTGAGTTCAGTAAAGAGTAAAGTTGAAGTTCATTTCTTCAAAAGTATATGAAGGCTATGTATTCCCAAAGTGTTTAAAATTTGTTCGCATTTAAACAAGAAAGGGATCCTCGATTTCCAAGGAGCCTTCGGGCTAGTTTTCAAAAAAGAGTAATCGCTTTCTAAATGAAGCAAGAGAGGAAATTTTGATTTTCAAGATAGCCTTTGAGCTAAATTTTGAGCACTAATCTCAAATCACAGAAAGAAGTATGTTTTAAAACGTAAGAGCTAATATTATATTTTTGGGAGTAGTATTGAGCAAAGATATGTGGGAGAGCTTAGACAACTCATAGCCCCCATAAACCATGTAGTCACCATGGGTAGAAAAGGGTCATACTTTTTAAATGATTCCTTTAGTGCTTTTTAGCATAGACTAGTGGATCCACGTAGTGAGTTAGGTTCTATAGCCCCGACAAGGTATAGGATGGTCCGGCAGCATAAGGTAAAATGATGTATCATCATTATAGCTCTTAAGTGATGGTTGTCAGTTAGAGAAACTCCTACTGCAGTATTTTGTATTTTTATATACAAACAAAGTTCATATTGTATCTTTTCATACATACAGAGTTATTATTGTATTTCTAAATACACAGAGTTGATATCATGTTTTAAATAGCTTTTCCTGATATTGTACTTATTTTTAAACTGCTTTATATTGAAATAAGTTTAGTTATGTTGAGATGTGTTGAACCAAGTAAGTTCTTCAGTTCCTTTCAGATTCTTTTGAAGCTTAAATTGTGTTTAGCGTTCCAACTCGCATACTCGTACATTCAATGTACCGATACCAATTGTCCTGTATCGTCTTATGATGCAGACGCAGGTAACCAGGATCAGCATCCAGCGCATCGTTGATCCAGTTGAGCTTTAGAGTTGTTGGTGAGCCTCCTTGCATTCTGGAGGATCCCCATTTTTCATTACTTTATCATTTTAGTTCATTAGGATGTCGTGAGCTTGTCCCGACATCCATCTCAGTTATTTTAGAGTCTTCATAGACAGACAGTCAGTTAGTTAAATTCATTTGTCACTTCATTATCATTGGTTTATATTTAGGTTTGAGTTGCCATTTTGGCTAAGTTAAATGTTTATTTTTAAAACATTATGAGTTCAATTTGAGACAGTTGAGTTATTTAGCATATGAATCCTTTTCTTAATGCTTAAAGTCTTTCGCTGAGCAAGTAAGCCAGACCAAGGGTTTGCTTGGGGCCAGCAATGGTTCTCGAGTGCCGCCACGTCCAGCAGTAGGCTCGGGTCGTGACAAAGATTTTCTTGACAAGGGTTTTATTCAACCAAGCATCACTCTATGGGGTGCTCCGGTATTGATTGTTAGGAAGAAGGATGGAAGTCTTAGAATGTGTATTGATTATTGGAAATTGAACAAGGTGACCATTAAGAACAAGTACCCACTTCCTAGGATTGATGACTTATTTGACCAACTTTAAGGGGCTAGCTACTTTTCCCAAATTGACCTTCGTTCGGGATATCACCAACTAAGAGTGAAAGGGGTTGAAATTCCCAAGAAGGCTTTCTGAACTAGGTATGGGCACTATGAGTTCCTTGTGTTGTCATTTGGCCTAACTAATGCCCCGGCGGCATTTATGGACCTTATGTTTCCAGCAATATTTGACATATTCATTATTGTGTCTATCGACGATATCTTGATCTACTCTAGAAGTGAGAGTGACCATATGGACCATTTAAGAGTTGTGTTAAAAGTCCTCAAGGATCATCAATTATTCGCAAAGTTTAGTAAATGTGAATTTTGGCAAAGGTACGTGGCATTCCTAGGTCACATTGTGTCAAGCAAAAGAATAAAAGTAGATCTAACGAAGATAGACTCGGTCAAGAGTTGGCCTAGACCACTATCACCAACCGATATTAAAATCTTTTTGGGTTTGGCCGGCTACTATAGGAGATTTGTTTAGGGATTCTCCTCTATTGCTACTCCTTTGATGACCTTAAATCAAAAGAAGGCTAAATTTGTGTGGTCGGAAGCTTGTGAGAAGAGCTTCCAAGAATTGAAGAATAGGCTAATCTCCACTACGGTGTTGACCTTATTGGAGGGTACCGATTATTTTGTTGTATATTGTGACACATTTAGAATGGGTTTAGGATGTGTCCTTATGCAACATAGGAAAGTAATTGCATATGCTTCAAGGCAACTCAAGATACATGAGAAGAACTATCTGACTCATGATCTTGAATTGCCAGCGGTGGTTTTTTCTTTGAAAATATGGAGAATGTTGATGTATTCACCTACCACAAGAGTCTTCAATATGTGTTTAGCCAAAAAGGCTTGAACCTCCGACAAAGAAGGTGGTTAGAACTTTTGAAGGATTATGACATAAGTATCCTTTACCACCCCGGCAAAGCCAATGTAGTTGTGGATGCCCTAAGTCGATTGTCCATGGGTAGTGTGGCCCATGTAGAAGATGAAAAAAAGGAGTTAGTTCGTGATATTCAAAGGTTGGCCCGGTTAGGTGTCCAACTAGTGGATTCCACCAATGCTAGTGTCACGGTCCATAATGGTTCCAAATCGTCCTTTGTAATGGATGTTAAGTCAAAGAAACACCTTGATCCTATTCTAGTTGAATTGAAAGAGTCGGTACTCAACAACTCTATTGAGGCTTTCTCCCAATAGGGAGATGGGGTTCTTAGGTACTAAGGTCGATTATGTGTTTCAGATGTTGATGGCTTGAGAGAGCAAATTTTAGATGAAGCTCATGGTTTGTAGTATTTTATTCATCCGGGAGCCACCAAGATGTATTGTGACCTACGGGAAGTCTATTGGTGGAATGGTATGAAGAAGGATATAGCGGGTTTTGTAGCCAAATGTCTAAGTTGTCAACAAGTTAAGGCCGAACACCTAAGACCGAGAGGCTTGTCCCAAGATATAGATATTCCCACTTGGAAGTGGGAGGATGTGAACATGGACTTTGTTGTGGGTTTGCCTCGTACCCGAAGGCAATACGATTTTATTTGGGTCATTGTGGATAGAATGACAAAATCTACCCACTTTATTCCTGTCAAGGTTTCCTTTTCAGCGGAAGACTATGCCAAATTGTACATCAAGGAGGTAGTGAAGTTGGATGGAGGTCCTTTATTTATCATTTCGGATTGAGGTACTCAATTTACTTCACACTTTTGGAAGGCATTCCAAAAAGGGCTTAGTACTAAGGTCAAGCTTAGCACAATTTTTCATCCCCAAACCGATGGTCAAGCGGAACATACCATCCAAACCTTAGAAGATATGTTGAGGGTATGTGTTATTGACTTCAAGGGTAATTGGGATGACCATCTTCCATTGATAGAGTTTGCCTACAATAATAGCTACCACTCAAGTATTGTCATGGCTTCTTTTGAAGCATTGTATGGTAGGAGGTGTAGATCTCTGGTTGATTAGTTTGATGTAGGTAAGATTGCTCTACTTGGTCCCGAACTACTTTGTAAGGCTATTAAAAAAGTCTGACTCATTATAGAGAGATTAAGGACGGCCCAAAGTCGGCAAAAGTCTTATGTCGATGTTAGAAAGAGGGACCTATAATTTGAAGTCAACGATTGGGTCTACTTGAAAATATTACCTATGAAAGGTGTGATGAGGTTTAGCAAGAAGGGGAAACTTAGTCCCCAATATGTCCCTATAAAATTTTGAAGCCTATTAGGAAAGTGGACTGTGATTTAGACTTGACGAATGATTTGGCTCAAATTCACCCAATATTTCATATTTCCATGCTTAAGAAGCGCATTGGTGATCTGGTATCTATCATTCCTTTAGAAGGTTTGGGAGTTGATAAGAGTTTTTCGTATGAAGAGATTCAGATAGAGATCTTAGACCGGCAAGTTAAACGGTTGAGAAATAAGAAAATAGCTTCCGTGAAAATTTTATGGAAAAATCATTTAGTTAAGGGTGCTACATAGGAGGCCGAAGCCGATATGAAGTCCCGCTATCCTCATTTTTTTTCCTTCTAGCTTGAGGTAAGTAGTTCCTTGAGTTTGGTGTTTTAGGAGTCATGTGTGCTATCTGTGTTCAATACGATTTCTTTATGATATGCATGTCCTTGTGAGAATTCATGTTTAGAATAAAATGAGTTTACATGAGTTTTATGTTCCTCATGTTGTTGTGCATTTTAGTATGATGATTGCATATTTGACTTTATGAGGTGATTTGATAAACATGCTTTGCTATACTTTTGATGAAATGGCATATTGGCTCCATAATGTTGTGTTGAGCTTATTTTAGTTGGAGAGGGTAGTTCCTCCTATGGCTAGGTGGAATAATAAGTTTTGTGCATAATGGGTTGTGGATGTAGCTCTTACTTCCTTGTGTTGCATTGATTATGTCTTGTGATGGAATTGATGTTTCCTTCTTTGAATTGCACATTATTTTGATGTTGCATGCATGATGGACTGCTAGTCTTGAGTCTTTACTTTCGTAAAGTGTCTAAATCGTCATTCGAGGATGAATATCCCCAAGGGGGAGATAATGTAACACTCCAGAAATGCGTAGACTTAACTAGAGCTAAAATGAATGGGGTAAGAGTCTAGAGAGAGGGCAAGGGCCTAGATCACCTAAGAAACATAGAGGAAAACGATTTTTACTTTGGTCCATTTGGCGATGGGCAATAGGATCGCCCAAGTGCCTTGGCGATTAGCCAATCGGACTCTCCTCTCCTAGTGGGCAGCCTCCCCTAGACCTAGCTACTGGAATTTTAGGCGAGCTAGGTCGAGGCTCATCAACCAACTTGGTGCATCGCCCAAAAGACCTTCATCTCGCCCATTGGAAATGCTCCATGATGGAGCATTCTGGAAAATTAGGCGAGCCAAGGGTCCATTAGGCGTGTCACCTAGTGCCCTTGGCAAGCTAAGGGGGTGCATTGGGTGAGCCAAGTCGTGAAGGGAGGGAAAATTTAAGTTGTAACTTAAAGGGTCTCTAGTTTTCTTCCAAAATTAAACCCACTTTATTCGACTCTTTTCCCAATAAGTATATAACCTTTTTAGACTTGAAATTCCTCCGATTAAGTCACTTTTAAAAGAATTAAAAGAAGACCCATCTCCTTTCCAATATTTCTCTCACTAGAAATCCTCCATTGAAAAAGAACAAGAACTTGAAGGCTAGGGCTCAAGAACTCATCTTCTCAACTCCAATTCGTGGGAAATATTCAATCAAGGTATGGGGGTCTTGACTCATGGAAAGCTTTCTTCCATGAAGCTCTAAAACTCTCAATTTCAAATTAGTAGATTTTTCAAAACCTAGGGTTTTCAATCTATGTCATGGGTTCTTCCTAAAAACGATTTCAATGAGTTAATTGTCTATTATTATGATTGAATTGTTGTTTCTTAGTGGTTTTCTGATAAAATTCCCCATGGCCCCATGAATTCCCCCATGACCCAATTTCATGAATTGTGATAGGCATATTGATGCAAGATGAACTATGAATTGTGTCTATGGTATGTTAGTTATTGAGATCATGTTATTATTCATGCCTATTGTAGTATTTCTAGGTGTGATTGTGAGACTTAATTCACAACCCTTGAAGGGTAAATTATGAGGGTTTGTACATATTGATGAAAATTGTGTATGAACTTATGATTCACTTAGAAAGTGAAGATCCTATGACTATTGTGTAAATTTTGGTATTGTTGAAAGATCATTCTCCCGTTACCCTTACATATCACTATGTATGAATTCTCTAGGATGATGTTCATGTGGTTGTGTTAATTGAAAGGCTATTCTCATGAAATACTATGAACATAATGTGAAAGGTTTACTCACATATTGATGATTCTAAGGTTAAAAGTCCATTCTCACCTAATTAAATACATGAGCTAATTTATAAGTTGTGTTGAATGAGGGTAAGATATCCCTTCACACATGTAAATGTAATTCAAGAGTAATTATGTATAATTTGGGAAATAATGCTTAGCACCGAGTGTATATGGACAATGAGGTAGAGGCCCTCCCGTCAATATAATAGGCTGGGTTTCTAAATGTTAACATCATGAGATGGAAGCTCTCCCGTCAATACAATAGGCTGGGTTTCGAGAAGAAATCTCCCTATCCCTTAACTATGTGCCCACATAGGTCTTTAGCTAGTGGATCCACCTAAAAGCTAATACATGTAGTTCTACCTTAGGCAAGTAGGACAACTTCTTTCGGTGTGGGGTTACATGACACCGGATTCCATGTAGCTCACATGGTCTATATCGGTTAAGCTTATTTTCCCTACATGACAAGATTATGAATATGACACGAACTATACCTATGACTTCTTAATGAGCTTTACTTAGTAGGAGTGGGGGTATAGGACTTCACTTTTACATTGAACAAGTAGACTTTGCAAGGGATTATGGGGTGGTTTCTAATGCTATGAAAATGTATGAATGTATGCATGTATGTTGAATGTATTGTTGCTATGGATGACTTTCCTTATGTTCAAGTTAATGTACACGACTATTTCCTTATCTATGACTATTGACTATGATGAGATCTAAGGATGATATGTATGACTAAGGTGGCCTCAAAGGGGTACTTAGAATGATTGGTATTATGGGATGCCAACCATACATTGCACAGGTATACCTTAGGGTTACTAAGGTAATGGCTCTACTATGTTATGAGGATTTATATAATGAACATGATATGACTTGTGTTTTACATTAAAGGTGAATGGTGATTCTCAAACTTGGTAAATGCATATTTTTCAATTAAATTGTCCTTATAAGCATGTTTACAGATTTTATTGCATGGCCTCCATACTTAGTACATATTTGTGATAACCCTTTTTCTTCTACATTTTCTCCAAAGTGTAGGTTCCGGGCATTGAAGTGTTTTCTTTCTTGACTAAGGCTTGGATTGCTTATCTCCAAGACTTGTGGTGAGTCCTCACGGTTTGAGGACAAGATGTCATTCTCTTTTAGTTACTTTCCTATTGTTCTACGTTGAGACTTTTGATTGAAAAAGGGTTGTGACCCTATTGAAATTCTATTGTAGTAGATGGTTATGAGATAATGTCTAGACTTCACTTTTAATTTTTAATAAAAAGACTTCGATTATAAAATTTTAAATTCCGCATCATTTTCACTTCCTATGTGTATGATATGCTAAGGGATTGTATGAAACCCCTTCGGGGTCAAGTACACCAATGTTGCATCTAGGGAGTACCCCTGGGTGACAATTTCACATATGATACCTCATATAATCATGATATATCAATTCTATTTATATATTTACTCTCAAATTTAGTTGAAATTAAATATAAAAATTTATGAATTTCACAATTATATACCATTTTCATGAAGTGTTAAGTGTCATATTCCACTAAATTTTGTTTAAAGTTTTTCATCTAGACTAGATGTACTTTTTTTTTTTTTGGCTAAAAGTGGCCCACAAACCCTTTATTAAAAATAGAAAAGATACAAGAAAAAGGTTCGATCCAAAAAGTGATCATGCCCTAGAAGACTTCGAAAAATAATAGAAGAAAATACAAATACCTAGAAAAAAAGAATTTAAAAAAGAACTAGAAAAAAAAAACGACAATAAATAGAAATGTGGTCAAATCCACATTAAACGATCCCAAGTCTTCTTTTAGGAAAGTTACAGAGTCCGCTTCACCTTCTTCTTCATCATCTTCGCCAATAGAGATCTGAAATCCTTTCCGTCAAGGTCAATCCTTCATTCTTTATATCATAAGAAACTCCGTTGATTTCATTTGATGAAATAAATGTGTGAAATAGAGGTCGGAGATTTGGAGAAGCTAATGAGGTGATGTCGAGTTTCTTGAGCTCGATGGTGGATAACTACTAGTGTAAGAAAATCCTTGGGTAGATGATGCCTAAGTAGCCTCAAGCTTTCACACAGGTGCTACATAATTTGTCCTTAGAAGGGAGAACCTCTTCTTGCTTTGCATTTGTCAATACCATCTACTACCAATAGATAAACTAGGCATGCTCTCTCACTAATTGAAAAACTAAATCGTTGATCTAATCCTATCATGATTTTCGTTGTCTTCTTCCAATGAGTTGAATTTCAAAGAAATTGATACCACCATCTAGGAAGATCCATTTGATATCATGATTAACTTACACTCGAAATAGATTGCTCTTTACCATTGTTTAAAAAATTATTGTTGTTGTATCTATTT
This sequence comes from Solanum bulbocastanum, assembly GCA_037074985.1. Classification (NCBI taxonomy): domain Eukaryota; kingdom Viridiplantae; phylum Streptophyta; class Magnoliopsida; order Solanales; family Solanaceae; genus Solanum; species Solanum bulbocastanum. The sequence goes on along the minus strand of CM073603.1, from coordinate 32,191,854 downwards.
TGCTCCTTGTCATGTTGTTTGAGTAACTGATTGTTAACGATAATCTTAGTCTTGTTCTCTTGTTCTAATAGGTGTAAACTTGAGATTAAGAATTTGTAGTTTGTCCATTTTTAAGAGGGTTTTGCCCTTTCCTGGTCACTCATGGTAGTTGTTAAATTCTGTTGTACCTACAAAATTAGAAGCGTAGTTAGTAAAAAAATCTGCCACCATATTTTCCTCCCTCATAATATGTGTCACACGAGTTTCTTTTCTATCCCTTAGCTTGTTAATAGATAGTAGATCACTTCTGATGCTCTAGGGTGAGACCTATTCTCCAATAATAACCTTCTTCAGGACTAAAGAGCATGTCTCAATAATTAGAGGGAATAGATCATGAGAACTACAATACTCTAAACCCTCTTTTATAGACTTTGTTTCTGCATTGATGTTGATAGCATCCTTAATAACCTTAGACCTTACATAGACAAAATCTCCACCTTCATTCCTTGGGTAGAAAACAATTGAGTTTGGTTTCGAATTTTCTTTTAATGCTCCATCTAAATTGCATTTAAACCATCCCGATGGAGGTTTAGATCAGACAATCTGGACACATTTGATGCTCAAACTATAACTTTCTAGGCACCTAATCATCTGTTCTCAAAACCTTGGGATGTTTTGTAGCCAAAAAAATCTACTTCTTGCAAAAATATAGAGGTTTTCGTTAATTTCATGAATACCTCTCCCTCTAGTCATATTCCCCTATTAATAAGAGTGTTTCTTCATTTTCATATTTCCCACAAAATAAAAATTGGGGTAGCCTGAAACATAGGCTTTTCTTACGTTTACAATCTTCTTTCCATCATTTAGATATTATTTGATTGATTTACAAAAATGGTCTATTATACCTACAATACTAGCATAATGAGCCCATACACCATTAGCAAATTGAGCTGAAAGGAACAAATGACTATGGTTTCTAGCTGAGGTGCATCACAACAACAATATCTAAAGACCATGCCAATGCCACACCTAACCATTACCTCGTCAACTTGTAACTTTTGTTTCCACAACCTTCATAGGAAGAATGAAACTTTGTTTGGAATCCCTTTAGTTCACATCATATTATAGTACCATTGTTCATGATCTCTCTGTCTGATCAAATCCCAAGCACTCTTCACTGTGAATAATCCTGATTTTGTGGCAATCCATCAAGGATGATTCCATATATCTTCAAAATTTACAACCTCTAAATTAAAGTAAATATACTCAGCAATAACAAAAGGAAGATGTTGTTAAACTAATGAGATGTTCCAATTCCAATTCTCCATAAGGAAGTCTAGGTTGTCCATTCTTTCATCAATTTGAATGTTTTCTAGCAATGCTTGATAAAGAGGACCAAGCTTAGTCCAATTTGCAAATCATAGGTTATTTTTACATTTTTCTTATAACTTAGGGGTAGGGTTGGGTGTTCGGTCGGTTCGATTCGGTTTGTAAATTTCGATTCGGTTTTTCAGTTTTCGGTTTGGCTAAATGTGAAACCAAACCAAACTGAAATAAATTCGGTTTGGTTCGATTATTATAATTTCGGTTCGGTTTATTTCGATTTGGTTTTTGGTTTAACCAAATTTAATTAACAGTGGCTTGTGGCATATGGATAATTTTAGTAAATTAAAAAAAAAGGCTTCAGAACAAGTGCAGACTTCAGAAGTTGAGGTATTTAACATTGTCATATTCTTTTGCATATTCTCATCTCTGCGGGAACTCAACAAGTGCATATTCTCATGTCTTGTGACTACAACTCAACAAGTGCAGGACACAACTCACAAGTCTGTCACAACTCACAACTTTTGTGATCACAACAAGTTCATAGTCTCATTTCTTTACAAGAAGGTCACAAGTCACAACTCACAAGTATGTTAGTTAAAAGCAGAAATGGAAAGCAGTTTGACCAATGTTGCTGCAAGCATTTGTTACCAAGGAGCAGACAAATTTCAACAAACATTTAACTTGCAACTTACCATATCACTAACTAAAATATCCAGACAAAACTGATAATTCTTGTCCAAGCAGTCCAGCAGGAAGTAACATTAACAAACTAGGCGAGAATAAGAATAAAAAGACTATCAAGAGTCAAGACAACAACACTAGAAAATTCAACATTTTCGTGCCCAGCCCTAAAATATAGTTTGTTACAAACTAAAGTCCAGCTGCCAATAGAAAGCATTGCAATTTGCAGCAACCAAAAGATATAGAAAACCAACAAAACATTGTTGTGCAACCTCCAGTGCAATAGCTCCCAAGTTCCAAGTTCCAACAGATAGCAACCAAGAAAAGAATAAAACATTGATGTGCCTGTGAAAAAGTAGAACTCTTTAGACAAATGATCTACATTTCATAATAAAATATATAAAACTATCAAGCAAGTTATGTAAATAAGTACTTTATTTACCCATTACCACGCATCTCTAGTTGATAGTTGAACTTCAAGTTGCAACTATATATCAATAATACTAGATTCAGTCCCACTACAAGCAAAATCTAAAAAAATATGAAAGAATTTGTTAGTTGTTAAGAAACATAAGTAAAAAAATTATTTTCAAGATAATTAATAAAAATACCAAATTCTTACCAAGTTCAAGTTGCTCAAGATACTCTAAATCTTCCTCAATATTGATTGGAAAAGGCTCACTTCTAAGCCAATCTTGAACACAAATAAGAGATTGCACAAGTTTAGGAGTTAATGAACTCCTAAAGGGATCAAGAACACGACAACTTGTGCTAAATACACATTCTGATGCAACACTTGAAATGGGAATGACTAACATATCACGAACCATCTCCGCGAGAATAGGAAATCTCGGCTCATTAACTTTCCACCACATTAATATATCAAATTCATCACTATCTAGCTCAATTTCTTCAACAAGATATCTTTCCAATTTTGATTTACTACCTGAACTCCCACTAACTTCTTTATGCTTCTCAAGTTATTGTTTCCTTCTCATTCTTCCTCTATTAACAAAGTTGTCACAACCACTCACACTAGATATACTTGATGAATTGTCATATGAAGTGGGTGATGATGGTACATGTGAAGAGCTTTTTGAGGATTTCTTAACATAATAGTCAAATAATTTTTTCATGTATTTTTTCACTTCTGAACATAGCTTGTCCCCTACTTCTTTTCCAAACATATCCACAATTGCAAATGGAACATAATAAAGCTTGTTATGGGGATCCAACACGGATGAAATAAAGATCATCTTGTTCATTTTATGTGGTTCACCCCAATACTTTTTGAACTATTCATTCATACTTTTTGTCATTTCTTTCAAATTACCATCTTCATTTCAGCAATTTCAAGAAAGTGTGTATTGCTAGTGACATAATTAGAACCAGAGACCTTCAAAGTAAGTACATAAAAAGTTTCAAAATTTTCACCATTGACCTCACATTTTTCCGGTCAGCACTTGTAAGAATATTTGCACTAGTTCCATCTTCATCTTCAGAAGAAACAGAACCAAAGGTATGAAGATGATTCAAGTATTCAATACCATAAAAACTATATCTTTCAAATGCAAGTTCAAAATGTTGTGCTACATCAAGCATCAAATATGTAGAGTTCCACCTAGTAGGAACATCTAAACACAATGATTTCTTACAAGTTATCAATTGAGATTCACAACATTCTTTGAACTTTCTAAGTTTTGTGGGAGGTTGTTTAATGTACTTCACGGCTTGTCTTACTAGCTCGACAGACTTACCAATTTCCTTCAACCCATCTTGCACAATAAGATTAATGATATGTGCCATACACCTCACATGAAGATGGTCACCATCCATAATGTTAGTTCCCCAATTATTCAATTGTTTAAACATTTCTTTCACAATAACATCATTAGAACTAGCATTATCAACTATAATAGTAAACACATTATCCAAACCCCATTCAAGCAAACAATTAGTGATGCAAGCCGCCATATCCCCGCCCTTATGACTAGAAATAGGACAAAAATTTATTATTCTTTTATGCAAAGTCCAATTTCTATCAATAAAGTGGGCTGTCAAACACATGTAGTTGATTTTTTGTATAGAGGTCCAAGTATCTGTCGTAAGACAAACCCTTGGACATACTTCTTTGAAAACCTTCTTCAAAAGTTGTCTTTCTTCAAGGTATAGTTCATAACAATCTCTCGTCACGGTTCTACGAGAAGGAATATGAAATTGTGGCACTATAACTCTCATGAAGTTTTTAAAACCCTCTTTTTCAACAAAACTAAATGATAGCTCATCAACAATTATCATTTTGGCTCACGCTCTCCTACTTTGTGCTTGGTCAAATTTCCAAGTGCTAATCACCCCTTTCTTTGCTCCCATTGAAGATGGTAGAAAATTAATTAGATTTTGACCTTTTTCTAAGGTGTCACGAGGAAATTTAGGACATATTCTCATATGATTATTCATTGACGACGTACCATTACTTAATGTAGAAGCTGCATAAGGTTTCTCACAATACTTGCATTTGGCTTTTTTAGCTCCACTTTCATTAGTGAACTTGTCAAAATGCTTCCAACAAGTAGCTCTAGGTTCCATGATTTTTCTTTTATTTGAAGTATTAACATCAACTTCAACCTCATTGGGAGATGAGGTGTTAGGTATGCAGTCATTTGAAGCTCCACTTTCACTTATCCTACTTCCAATTTGTGTCATCTGTAAAAAAGTGAAACAAACAAGAATAACAAGAATCAGAAAGACACAGTACATTACAGTTCACAAATCACATAAATAATCACAAAGTTGCATACTTGCATTCAATGATTAAACTTACGCAGTTCAGTTGCGGTTTAGAACTCAGAAGAACAATAATCACACAGTACATTACAGACTTATAGTTCACTAACCGACTCACTGATCAATCCGTAACTAACAGACACTTAAACAGAGTAGGCAAAGCTTCTATGGATCATGGTAGAGGATCAGGGTACTACTAACTTGACTAACAATAAGCATAGGCAAGTATTGTGTTTGGTACCATTTTAAACACGTTAGGGACCTTTCTTTTCAAAAGATTTAGGTGATTTGAATTATGAAACGAACACCAGTGGGATCAAACATGTTTTAACTTTTTCATTCCCCTATAACTAACTTACATTTATAGGTATGACAAATTGATCAATTTACAAGTACAATGTACACCCCTCAATACTGACTACTCAAGTACTCATCTCGTATTTGAAATTGAATATAACATAATAAAGATTTCTAGATGAAGTTAAGACTTAAGTCGCGATGAGTAGTGAGCACTGACCTTCGACTTTTGAGTCGCGAGCACTGAGCAGACAACAGTTGAGGGCAGCGAGCACTCAGCGTCAACGATGAGCTATGAGCAACGGCAGGCTTAAGATGACGAGCTAAAAGATGAGAGATGAGAGATGAGAGTTGAGAGACGAGCTCGGAGCGGCGGCGTAACTGAGAGTCTGAGACGAGATTAGAAACTTATGGACTACAGTGGCCTCAGATTAGGGATTTCTAAATTCAAATTGGAATTTGGGCTGGGCATGAGCTATTGGGCTGAGAGTTGTATTTTTATTAAAGGAATGCGCTGAGATTTAATGAAGGGGTAAAGAATACATATATCTAATTTTGGTTTTTTCGATTAACAGATTTTTTAAGCTAAAAAATCGAAAATCAAACCGAAAAACTGAAATATTGAAAATCAAAATCAAAACCGACCGAAATAACCAAAAATTCGAAACTGAAACCAAAATTTAAAAAAATCAGTTCGGTCGATTTTTTCGATTTTAACCATATTATGCCTAGCCCTACTTAGGGGTATGGAAAGAGGAAAGAGAATTACAATGGAAGAAATGAAACTCTTACTAATAAAGTAAAAATTTATATAGCCAACCAACTAAACTGTTGAGAATTTCCAATTTTATTTTTGCATTAAGAAACGATTATTTTTAATTACATGTCAAATGTGGCTAAAATTTGAATTTTGATCCAAAAGTGGCAAGTCCACCTAATATATTTTTTCAAGTTTTCTTCATAACCCTGATTCACTACACCCAAAATATTCCGGTAACAATGACGACAGCCATGGACTGCAGAAACTGGGACGAAGACATATACAGAGATTCCATTATACTCGAGAGAGAATCTCAATGTCGAACGGTCTTCCGGACTGCATTCGCCACGAACCCAGACCATAATTCCTATCCGGACCTCATCGTCACCGCCATTAGCGACGGCTCCATTGCCGCTTACTCTATCTCTTCTTGCCTTGTAAGCTCAATGTTACAGTCTATAAAGTAAGAAAGAACGTTAATACAGGGATTGCTCTACAAACTAATTGCTATTATTTGATTCCTTTTTCTTATTGATAGGGATTGAGCTCCGCGGGCAAGTGAGTTTCTGTCTTCTCAATGTTTTCGAAGTGTTCTGGTCAGGTTTGGTTTGAATTGATATTTTATTTGGTGACGTTGGTTTAGTTCATTGGTGCCAGTAGCTGAACCTAGTTGGCTGGTGCAAGGACATGATGGACCTGCTTATGATGTTAAATTTTATGGTAACCATGGAGATTCACTGTTATTGAGGTATGTTTTCAGAATTTGCGTCTATCTGTACTGATAAAAGCTGTAGGTAAATTTGCACAGATTGGAGATAGTACAACTTTTTTTTTTTTTAGAATCAAACTTATGGGAAAATGTTACTTCAAGTATCCAAAATGCAGGCACAGAACTTTTAGCTTGACTAGAGCTCATATGCTATATTGCTTGGACTCTTCAAAAATGTCATCGGGTGCGTGTCGGATTCTCCAAAAGTAGTGTCTTTTTGAAGAATCTGACACGGGTGAGGCATCGAAAGTGAAGAGTCCCCGCAACTTAGCTCATATGTTAGGGCAAGTAGAGAAAATTTGTAAAACTATTTGATACTGAGGTTTTAGAGAGTTGTAGTTAATGACTGAGCTGTGAAACTTCGTGAACTAATTTTCTTTTTAATCAAGTAAGCAAGAGAGGCAATTATCGTGGTAATTATTACATAAAAATAAATAACTCCTAAAAATTTCTCCGCTTAGTGTTATTTATTCCATCATATGTCTTTGTTAATATATGTAATTTCATGCAGTTGTGGTGATGATGGTCGGATTCGAGGATGGAAGTGGAAAGAAATGTTGGGGTCTAAGGAATCGGCACAGGGTACCATCTTTTTTGTGTGTGTGCAGTAATGAATCCTTGAGTTGTTTGAGATTGAGGAGTAGTTATATTGTTGTTGAATGACGGATTCTAACATCCTAATTTTGAACATTTTAAAATGTTGAGCTCCTTTGCTTGGTTTTGCTTCCAGTTCTAGCATCCAACTCTTTTGCTTTATTGAAACTCATGCAGCTGAGTGATTTCTTCGCTAGACAAACTTGTTATAATGTCCTCACATTATGAAAGGAAGTTCAGGAGGGGAAAGAACAGGGGATGCAATGCATATGTATGCGTGCCTTTCATCAGCTTAACAAATTAGAAGTTAAAAATGTCAATTCAGCAACTTAAGATTTTCAATCTGCCCCTCTTGTAGCAGTTCAGCTGACGTTTTTTTTTTATTTTTTGACGAAGGTAACAGCTTATATTAAATCACAAAAAAGGCTGTGAAGCAAGTATTTACAGGAGTATTAGAAGGCAAAAAAAACTATTCTAGGAAGATATCTTCTAGCAAAAAGGAAAACTATAGAGACTCTAGGTCTTGACGTAGAGTCTCTGTGTCTTCTATGTATTCTTTTTTACACCAAAAATGAAATAGCAAAATACAACTTAACTTTATCTTTTGGATTGGGTTGCTTTTGCATTCAAAACATCTTAAATTTCTTTCCTTCTAAATAGTCCTCCGTATGCATCCTGGGATTATGCTCCATCTTCTTTTCTGAACTTTGGTGCCCCCTTTTCTGCTCCAGCTAGATAGCATCTCTAGTGAACTCCCTGGCGTAGTTCAGCTCATGCCTGTCATAACCCAAAATAAATCCCAGAGTTGGGTGGTTACTCTGCAGTACAGGAACAAATGATTATATTTCTTGGCAGTCCTTCCATATAAAAGATAGATAGAACATAGCTGTAGTTGCCTTCTTTGTTGCTTATCCTGTGTCAAACAGGCCTTCTTACCGTACAAAACAGGGCACCTTATATGGAATCATAGTCTTCCATCTGTGCTTCCAGGGCCAAAAGTCGCTAATATTGTTGCCACAATTCAGCTAGTGGTTTGCTGTTTTGACTGAGAATTCACCTGAATTGTGGTTTTTTCCACCATAATATGTCTCTGAGGAGGGTGGTTCCAGTAAATTGAGCAAGTGTGTCGTAGAATTCTGCAAATCCGCCAATCTCCTATAGCTAAAATTCCAGCCATGATTACTCCAGACTTCACTGATATTGGCTCTTTGCTACTGATTCAGGATCTAAACCTCCATGAAGAGAAATTTTAAGGAGCCGATTCAAGCCAATTATTCTTCCAAAAGGATAGTTTTTCCCCATTTCTAACTTTGAATTTTTTTCTATAATTGAAAGATTGGAATAGGTTCCTAATAATCCTTCAGATACCGACCCCATAAATTGTGCTCAGTGCCTTTGTCTTCCATGATTCATATTCTCCATACTTGCCTTCAATAGCATACTTCCATAAAGAATAATCTTTATTAGAGTATCTCCATAGACCATAGCCACTTCATGAGTAGGCTTTGGTTCTGCTTTCTGAGTTTTTTCTTTGCCTACGCTCCTTGTGTTTTAACAGTTTTCCATTTGATAAGGTTGTAGCCCCTCTTCTCCTTGTTTCCCTGCCACAAGAAACTTCTTCTAAGTGCATCAATTCTCTTCTCAAGTTTCAACCTTCGGGGGGATTAGAAATAATGACATCATGTATGTGGAAGGGCATCTAAAACACTATTCATTAGAGTGAATCTGCCACCCAGAGACAAATATTGGCTTTTCCATCTGGAAAGTTCTTCTCACACTTATCTAGAACCCCATTCCATATGTCTTGAGACCTGCTTTTTGCCCCCAATGCCATTCCAAGGTAGACAGTAGGTAATGTTCCTATTTCACCTCCCAGGATCTCAGAACATTGGTGGAAGTTCTGAGGATAATTGATGGGATACATCAAGTTTTTTCTCTGAGCCATTTGTTTCTTTTTAACCTCTCCATTTCTATCAGAAAAAGGAAAGGAGACAAAGGTTCTCCTTGCCTCAGTCCTCTGTGAGATTGAAAGAAACCTTCAAGTGAGCCATTAATCAAGACTAAAAACTTGAATGTATTGATCCAGTTCACCCACTTACTTCCAAAACCCATTTTCCTGAAGTTCTCAACAAGAATCTCCAATTCACATGGTCAAAAGCCTTTTTCCATGTCTAGTTTGCAAAGAATTATGCTTCCCCTTCCTAGAATCTAGAGTCTAGGCATTCATTTGCAATTAGGGCAATATCCCTAATTTGTCTTCGTTTGATGAGAACTCTTTGATGCGTGCCCACCAATTTATGCTTCATCACTGTTTTGAGCCATTCTGTTAGAAGCTTGAAAACAATCTCGGAGACACTGCCAATCAAAATGATAGGTCTATAGTCTCTGTGCTCCTTAACTCATCGGTGGCCCCCTAAAGTGAACACTAATTTTCAATTAGACACTCCAACTAGACTTTGTTTATTTTAGACACCTCATGTCATGTCCCGCTGTGTCATTTTGACATTTTTTGCCGACATGACATAGTGAGTGATACACTCCTTACCATCGTGTAGAGAACTTATTTAACCTATTTTTATTTTATTTTTTCTTTTTCTTCCCCATTTTAGCCACCATTTTCTAAAACTTAAACTCCTTCCATGGAGAAATAGATCTAATGGTGCTACAACACCAGTAGATTTCAAGCTCAAACAACTTTTCTTATTTTGTTGCCATTCTTCCTCCTCGAAATGTTTTTAAAAAAATCGAAATATATATATATTTTCTTAAAAGTTCTAGGAAATTCTTTTAATAGGGAACTGTTTGTTTAGATTTGAAGAATTTAATTTTATTTTAAGTTATAAGTAAGACGAATTAGTTTTTGCAAAGAGATTGTGCTTTTGTAAAATATTTTTTTTTCAAATAGTTAAATTACTATGGAAGTATTTTGGAGAAAGACAATTTGGATTGGGGAGAGGTTGGGGTTCGGGGAGGTGGGAGGTGGTGGAGATGATGATTTGAGTGTGGGAGGGGTAGGGGGTTGTGGACTGTGGAGAACACAATATGGTGGGGGAGGGGTTGAGGATCGGGTGTGGGGGTTGGTGGAGAAGACATCAAAGGATAGGTTGTACAAGTGGTTCATTTTTTTAAGATTATGTGTATAAAAATTGCCACGTGTCATTAAGTCATTGCCTTCTTTTTACACATGTCTTTATTTAATTCGTCATGTTGACACGTCATCGTCGGTGTGTTACACACACCTTACACATTTGGCTGATTATAAAAAAAGTGTCAAAATGACACACCGAAACATGACATGAGGTGTCTAAAATGAACAAAGCCTAGTTGAGGTGTCTAAGTGAAAGTTAGTGCCAACTTTAGGGGGCCACCGATGGGTTGGGCCTTTCTTTTAGGAATCAAAGCAATGTTGGTGGCATTAAGGCTTTTTAAAAATAATTCTTGACTGTGAAAGTTTTGAATGGACATAATGTGTAGTGATGACCTCCCAGCAGTGTATATGAAAGCCCCTACTGAACCCATGTTGCTTCAATTTATTGGAACTATCTCTTCTGATTGTAGAACTTAGAAGTAAGATACTTCTCTCCCTTTGTCAATTCTTCATGTGGTATATTCTTGTTAGGTAAAAGAGAAACTGAATAGTAAAGACAAGTAGAGTAGCATAAGGGTACCCTTTGGGGTGGCCCAGTGGTTTGGACTTGGGACTTCCATGTTGGAGGTCTCAAGTTTGAAACCCCTTGCCAACGAAAGCAAGGGGTTTGCCTTCTGGGTCAAGCTTGTCGCACTGGGCTTGCCTAGTACGAGTTACCTCTCCTATGTGGTTTGTGAGCTATTGCATAGGAGCGGGGGTTTTAACCTGTGTGCACCTAAAGGTTAGCGGCTGCGGGTTTTCCTTGTCATAAAAAAAAAAAAAAAGAGTAACATGAGGGTAGCAGTGAAATGGCCTGCAAAAGTTGTGTCAGACATAAGTGAAAAGACTATTGGAGTTACCATGTTGTTTGTGCGATGGGAACATGGACTAATCATATTGTCTTGGACAATCCTCCCCCCTTGAGCTTAGCTTTTGGGGTTGAGTTTGCCCAAAGTTCATGTCTTTATCGTGATATGAGAGTTATGCTCAAACCAATTCATTGTTCCATTCAGTGTTGCACCTCCCGTCTTATATTGTGCACGCTCCAAATCTCCAGTCCAAGCGTGCTGTGGATGTTGAGGCCCACATGGGTGGGATTAGGGAAATTTGGTCTCCTTGTAGGGTCTTGGGCAATCCTTCACTCTTTTACCTTAGGCCTAAGTCAACCTCAAATTCTCGTTCAAGAGGAGAGGATTCCCCAAGACCATATAAGGAAGACCTAAGTTGCTCATACTCTTCGCTTTTGGTGCCACACTCGTGTCGACACGATGTGGGTGTGGGATTCGTGTCCGATTTGGTCAACCGATTTTGGGTACTTTTATCAAACTCGATGGGGAAAGTGTGGACAATTTTGATGATTTTTGTAATCAATACAAAAGCTAAGGTGAAATTGAAGGAAATGGAATACCTTTTATATAGAAATTTCTATGTCACTGCCTTTCCTTGGATCTCCTTCCATAATTCTTCTCAAGTTCTCCACATAATATCTCATAATTTAGGTTTTATAGCTCTATTTTTAGATATTCCAATTATTTTTAGGCGAATCCCCGCACCCGTATCCATACATGGATCCATATTCCTAGATCTTAAAAATTAGACCATGAAGGATCTGACCTTTAGATCTGCACCTATATCAGACACCCATACTCGAGTCTGAGCAACTTAGAGGAAGACTAAATTTCCCTAATCTCAGTGGTGTGGGACTCAACATACCCTTGCATGCCTAGGACTGGAGTTCTGGAGCGTGGTCAATACAAGATAGGGGGCCTAACATCAGATGAAATAATGAATTAGGTTGGCCATGGATCTGATATCCCGATAATGAAATGAACCTTAGGCCTAACTCAACGCCAAAAGCTAGTCCATGAGGGGAGGATTGCCCAAGACCAAATTTCCTAAGCCCACCAATGTACGACTCAACACAAGCAAAGAAAAATTGGATTCTAATATAATGGCTCTATTGCATAATAGATCTACCAGTGCAAGAAATATTGCTAATCTTGGATGAAAGAGAAGTGAGGGAATGCACTTTCTGCCGCACCTAATGATCTGGCAAAATATTAGTCTTGAAATGTTCTTGCCTAATTCTGTAAGATGCCCCTTTCTTGCTTCCCACATTATATTTTGTTGTGTGCCCTCTTAGATACTAGTTTAGCAGCCACAAACCAAATTACCTTTTGAACATCAACATCCTTTTTCTGTTTGGGCAGAAAAATTCTGCAAGTCAAAGCATCAGCTGAATGCCGATAGGCTGTCTGGTTTTCACTGTGATGTTGATGCAACTTGAAATTATTTTGTTACTGCTTTTGGCTATGAGTTGAATTCTCTGCTTACTTTTCTTTTGTTACTATTCAGGAGGCGTATCAAAGCCGGTACTTGACCTGGTAAATCCTCAAAAGAAGTAAGTTACCAAGAAACATAAAATAATTTCAGATTTCTTCAAATATCCCATGTTGTAGGGGCTTCAAAGAAAGCTTGTAGTTTAGGGTGGAATTTTACTAACTTCTCACACAGTTTGCATTACTGTTATGTGTTGATATTGCATCCTTAGCAATTGACGTGCAACAAAAGATGTCCTGTTCAGGATTTTAAACATTTTGTCTTTTCAGGTTCCTGCTTACTGATGGTTATGGAAATTTTCCTCTCAAACATAATGTTAGTAGCTTTTATTGTTTACCTGGAATCAGGGGGCTTGGGTGTTGGGGGAGGGGGGACTCTGAACAAATATATTATACAATTAAAGTTTTTGATTGCTTTTAATTTAAAAAACTTCTTGGATTGGTGTGTAGATTAGAAGAAATGTTGTCTTTGACCTATGCCTTCTATATCTGAAAATTTGTGTTCCAACCATTTTCTCATATCTCAGAGGTCCGTGGGGGGCGCTTTCGCCAATTCCTGAAAATAATTGCATGGCTGTTAATACTCAGGTATGTTATCCTCTCTATCTTTTTCTAAACCAGCTGAACGGCTTCTTGATTGATGCTATAGGGTGAGAGGATAGAACTATTGGTAAGTCTGATTTCTGGTTATGCGTTAGCTGCTAGGAGGTAGATGTGAATCGTGACTTAGTTATCTTCTAATGTTAGATGCTTCTTAAATCTGAGAGGTAAAACCAGCTGTATCACTACAGATGCTCTTCGTTGTGAAGGAATGTCTTGGGTTCTTCACTAGATTATGATGTTCTTCTGAAACCTATCTGCTGTGCTGCAGTGAGGCAATAGTTTGTTTCATTTCATTTTTTACGAAGAAGAGAGCAGAGCATGGTAGTGGGGGAAGCTATCATTTCAAATCATACAATTTACTGAAGTCTAAATATTGGATGAACTACAAAAGAACTTTATAGTGGTGGACAATTTGTCCTATACTCATATTCATCTGTTTCTTTGATGCTCTGTGTGTGTTTGGGGGGTGGGGGTGGGGGGCGGGTTTACAATCTTCTTTAGTACATCATAAACCTACTCCATTTGGAGTTGAGAATTGTGCATTTGATATTATAATACCAAATTTGGAGAAGGCTTCTGCAACAACCCTATGAGGTGGTAGGGAGAGAAGAATTAAGTAGTCATTTAGGCATTCATGCTGAGTGGACTTTGGGGTCTGGATGCCATAGTTGAAGCTGTTAGATCAAAGCATGTGACTTAGCTAACTTTGTTTATACTTATGCGTTTAGCATTTATATCTCATGGATTCTTCTCTTGCTTCTCTCAAGTCCAGTTTCCTACCTCCACGTTGTCTTGTCTACATATGTTTATTTCATTTTTTGTGTTCTATCGTAGACCGGATCCATATTTGCTGCTTCTGGTGATTCTTGTGCATATTGCTGGGATGTGGTATGTATTTGTGCATTGTGCATGGTTGATTATGATATTATAGTATTTCTTAATTTCTTTCTTTTCGTTTCCACTAATGACTAGTCCCTACCTAATTCATTGCTTCTTCTTAAAAGGATTTTTTTTTTCTTTTTCCGAATTAGAGAAAAAAGAAATCTTCCAACTAAGACTTTTTTTGATGATAATGTGATTTAAATTATGGTGCTCAGGAGAAGAATGAAATAAAGATGGTTCTTAAAGGACATTCAGACTACTTACATTGCATTGTTGCGCGAAATTCTCACAATCAGGTAAAAATTTCTGTTTGTCTCTCATGCATACACACTCTTTCTCTGTGGCTAGTCATACCCATTTCCATTTTATGCACTTGTTAAGTACAACAGCACCCTTTTGTTTTTTAAATATAATATTTCTTGAAACTTCAATTGTACCTTGAATTTGGCCCAATTTTGCTTCTTTTTTTTTTCCTCTCTCTCACTCCCTCAGCAATTTTCAGGTTATAACTGGTTCAGAGGATGGGACAGCACGGATATGGGGTATATCTTTCATATTCCTTCTAATAATAGGAGCAGTAGTTATTCTTGCTCAAAAAAAAATAGGAGCTGTAGTTATAAAAAAAATTTGGAACACAATGCCAGCCCTGATGAATTTGCCAATTTTGCCTTCTATTGATTGCTTTGGGCTCTTCCTTACTTGGGAGTAACACATGATTTTCTCAATTTTGATCTATCTTTATGCGTTGATTATTGACTGCTATGAAATTGTCTTAGATTGCAGAACTGGTAAATGTATTCAAATAATTGATCCCCAGAAGGATAAGAAGTTGAAGGAGTTGTATCCATATGTCAGTTGCATAGCTCTTGATGCAAGCGAGAGTTGGCTGGTAAGAGTTCAGATGCCATTACCAAACTAACTTTATTGTCCATTTGCTGCTGTACGAACTATAATAATTGTTGTTTGCTTAGAGCTGTCATACTGCAATTACTTTTGTTGCAATGTTCAGTGGGCTTGACCATGTAAACAAAATATTTTTCACTTTATTTGGAAAAGTCACATCTCAAAATACCCCCTAGACTGGCACCCGCTAACACCACCTGTCGGGCGAACCATTCATCCATTCACTTACCCAATCATATAAGCACTGAGAGCAATTACATGCAAGTCTGGACACATTAATAAAAATCAATAAATGTAGAATAATAATCCAACGAAATCCATAGTCAATCTAGTAATTCAAAGATCACTCATACTAGTTCTCTAGCCGTAGTCAAACAATATGACTATGGAACATTTAATAGAGTGACATGCGTTTAACTGTCGGACATGCAAACCCAAGTAAATAAACAAATGACGTTAAATAAGGTAAGTTGAAATAACGGCCTCCACGAACAATGGAGCGGCTCACCTCAACAATAGAAGCCACTCAACAAACTCTTCAGCTGCTAGCCTCATCCATAACAATAATATCTGCATGGACATGCAGATAAGGAGTGAGTTGTACATAATATAACCTAGGAAGTCTTTGACTCGCCACTAATACCCCTGGAATAAGTGTTAGAAAATACAAACACACCACAAGCACAAAATATTATGCACACGAATCATATCATAATAGAATATCCAATAAGTTCCAAACAATTGTTTATCAATAAACTATGTTTCTCAAAACAATTCAGACTAAAGACTTGTCATGAATTATAGTTAAAACAATTAATCAACACCATGAGTCCCCAGCAGCATACACAATGCTCAGGGAAGCATACACAATGCCCCAGTAAAATCAAAAAGCATACACTGCCCCAACCTCATGGCACAGCCATATCACATCACAAAACAATTTATAAAAAGAGTTTTCGTGTACTTGAAAATAAAGTATACGTGGCTGGCCTCAAAAGACCGCTGATTCTGCCAAGCACACGCTTGTCCCAACATATATACCGGGCAGACAACATTTCTGAATCGGATTTGAAAAGCAAGCACCCAAAGTGTGAAGTCTCACTTACCTTGGTAATGACAAGTTCCCTAACGTTGCAACACATAAAGCACCAACCAAACAACCTTCAAAGGTCTCAACTATGCAAAAACATTGATTAACTATATCAATTATGCTAGTTGAGGTTAAGTTTCATTATCCCTAGCTTGCAAGCTTAAAGCTAACTTAAACTCTCACATATTAAACCATGAATTAAAGGGGGAAAATTATCAAAGTCCAACCTAATTGTTCAATTATAATTTATATAAATTAATACCCATACTCCAAGAACATTAAGGGGTCGTTTGGATGTAGTAGAAAAAATAATTCATTTATTAGCTTTGGACTTTGTGTATTACTAATACCTTATTTGGTATCATGCTTCATATAACTAATACATGGGAAGCCATGGTATTAGCAAGGCAAGGGGGTTTAATGCATGCATTAGCATGAGTAACGACACAATTGCTCCTCAAAATCTTTTCCACATTTTTTCCACTATATTTGTGGACGTATACTTGTAAACAATTTTTTTTTTCTAGAAATATGCAATGCATGAAATAATCTCAACATAGCTAATGCAAGCATAATTAATACACCATATATATCACTATTCTTATACACCCTACCAAACGACCCCCAAGTAAATACAATATCTTTATATCTAAAAGAATAGCATTCTAACAGTGGCTAAAAGAAACTGTTGAAAGTCGAAACCCTAACTAGATTTCTGGTGCAATATTTGTACCTGGGCTCTCATTTGAGAATCCAAATTCCATTGCACTATATAAACTTAAGAATATATAATTGCAGAATCAATCTCAATTAGCCACATTATCAAGCATTTTACTTCACTGCAACTCCACTGAAAAAGGTTGGGACTAGGTATTAAATTTTTACACTCAGTGAATAGTTATAAAAATACCTTCCATTGTCTTCTCATTGTTTCTACTAATCCTTTCTACATGTTTGGTTCATTGTTGAGCCATAATTAATTGCACTTCTTAGACAAGAGCATCAAGCAACATATATATAATTAATGCTAACGAGAGCATCACGACAACAAGAAGTTTCAATACCTGACTATGCAATCTCTACTGCACCAGCTTCCTGTCCTGGCTGCGAACTCCTTAAAACTCTTCTATGAGATTGCTTCTTCCCATTTAAAAAAATTAAGAGATCAGTTACCCTACTTTTTACTCCCTTAGTTGAAATGTGGCAGCAACAAGAATAAGAGAATGGGCTTGCCCACTCCTTTTAATTTAATACCCCTAGTTAGAGTCAACTAAACAAGTAGAGTTGAAAACTTAGCCAATTATTTAGTCACTATCTTATATATAATAAAATTCTTTCCACTAGTTTAGTATTTGACCCAATAGCTATGAATAAAATTAATTCTTCACATCATATAAATAAACTGGGTTATTACAGACATACTGTAGTCTGTTTAGTTATAATAATCATGTCAATGATGACTGGTTTTGCTGATGACAGTAAGATATGAATCTCCTAATTTTGGAGAGTTGACTTTGTTCATTCATGATTTTCTTTGTATTGATTCTCTTTGTTATGTCTGATGAAACAGCCCCCCCACCCCCTTCCAAAAAAGCTTTACATACTAAAGTTATTTCTCTTTCCTTATAAAACAAAATAAGTTGGTATATATCTTTACTTGGCAAAGGAAAAAATAGCGAGGTGGGGTGGGGATGTGTGAACTACTTGCTGTCTTTACATAGAGCATAACCTGTATTTGGCCTTGTGAAACTAAGTTTATGTTGAAATAACATGGTAACGAGAACAGCTTCATGCATTAGACGTAGAGCCTCAAGACAGGTACTGTGTTGCTTGATTGCTAATGGACATCTGAGGTATTTGCCACTGTTGTGATGCCCCTAATCGCAAGGGACGAACAAGGGTCCATATGAGTACCTGCTATACAAATGGCTTGTGCTAATCAGATGACCCGCTTATACATAAGACAGTAGATAGATGCTATACATAAGGCGTGCTGGCCAATTGGCCACACTAATATAGTTGGCAACTGAAACTATAATTACTCATGACAACTTTAAATGGTCTACGAAGCCTCTAATGGAATCTATAACCATATAATGACAGATCACCGGGACAGGGCCTACATACGTAAACTGTGACTATAAGTGTGACTTAATGGTATTTGATATCTCTTGGCTCCAGATAAGAAATGGAGCTTACCAACTGCTTCGCTGAATATGCAACAGCGTACCCAAACTTCATGTTGATGCATGTTTTGCATCTGACCATGCAATCTGTGTTTCAAGTCATCTCCTGGTTTGTTTCAAGTTGTTTCTTTTTTTCATCTTCTTTTGCCTGGTTTATTGTTGCTTCACACCTTTGAGGTTTAAATCAGAGAAATGAATATGCTCATTGACTTTGCAAGCGTAAAAGTAACTTTCCTTCATCAGGTATATTAATTATGGCCACTCTGTTTGACTTCACAGGCTTGTGGAAGTGGGCGGTCTTTATCTGTTTGGAATCTTCCAGCTTGTGAATGTGTTTCAGGTATCACGACAAGTGCTGCTACCCAGGATGTCTCATTTGATGATAATCAAGTGAGTTCTTTGACTTGCATCAAATTCCAAGTAGTTTTGATGTTTCCTGTGTCTGTTCAAAGAGAATTACAATTATCCTTTCTTTAAATCCCCCTTTTCTGATGGTTCCACTAATAAACTGTGTTGGTTGGCTGCAAGCAGTACTATAGGTCTTGTTAGATCAAATACAAAGTTGTCTGATCATTTCATCTAAAAGCTTAAGTGGTTAGAGAGAACATACTTTTATTTACTTAATTTGTATCTCCAACAGGAGCAGATCTAGGAGGAGGTGAGGGCATTCACCCGAACCCCCTCGGCAAAAAATTATATTGTGCATATATAATGTCATTTTAAAAATTGTGTATTTATATAGATTTTGAATCCCCTGGATACAAAAGTAGAGGTTGACTTAGTGGTTTAGAGATTCAAAATTCACCTTGAGGTTCCAAGTTCAAATCCTAGGTACTACACTTTTATTTTTCGAACCCCCTTAGTGAAATCTTGTCACTAATCTCCAAGATGTCTACTTAAGTGTGCACTTAATACTTTTTCATGAGCCAAAACGTGGATTTTTTTTTAAATAATTGCTGACTATGAGACGCGAACCCTGGAGCTCTACTATGATATCATGATAAGAAAATGAACCTTGAATCTAACTCTGACTCACACCTGGAAGCTAGCTCATGAGGTGGGGATTGCCCATGATCATAGAAGGAGATCAAATTCCCATCCCACAACTGATGTAGGACAAACTCAATACCCCTGCACACCCAAGTCTGCCTGTTGGAGCGTGAACAATATAATATTAGATCCAAACATCGAGTAAATCACAAATTGGGATGAGCCTCATGAGCTAAAAGTTTATTTCCAATAGCATGAATAATAACTCTAATACCATGTTAAAGTTGTGTGACCATCTCATCTAAAAGTTTGAGTTGTTAGAAATATCATATTTTTATTTACTTAATTTATATCTCCAACAAAGCTATTCATTATTTGATCTCCCCTATCTTCTTGTATAACATCTAAGAGTAGATAGCTGTAGCTAAATAGATTTCATTCTTAGTATTTGAACAAATTTAGTAATCACTGAGACTAATTAAAATTGTGGGACAAAATTCTCTCATACACTTTTTCCGAGGTTGTCAATGTTAGTCCTTTTGGAAATTTTCACTCTCCAGGGGAGAAATTCTTCTCCATCTGCTCTGGTCGGAGTTTTCAATAGATATGGGGGAAGATAGGATTTTTATAATGCAGGGTTTAAATCCTATGACATTATTAGGATTTAGGAGATATTTAGATTTAGAAGTATGGTTCGACTAGATTGAGTGCAACAGATAATTAATGAGACAAGTCACTATTAGCATTAATGTCGTGGTTGGTGTTCGTCTTCAATGTAGCTACAAAAGAAAAGAGGAAGACACTAAAGAGATAGAACATGAAGGACCACTTTTCAGAGTTCTTTTGTACTCTGAAATATAATGAAGCTGGTAGATACATAAGCTTCACAACCATTCAAGGGGGAAGGAAATATATCATTATTACATCGAGGGTCCTCTTAAAGAGGGTTGGGCAAATATTGCGAAAAAATTTACTAATTTTATCAATGATACAAACCGAGTGAAGAACCCTATTCCTAGCAGAAATAGACAAATAGAAACGTCCTACAAGGAGGCTTTCAGAAACAATAGATGGATGACGGAGGAGACGAAAACAACACACATAACAACAAGGACATAATCAGATCTATTGAGTCGATGCCTAGTTGGAAATTTCCAGTTGCCGCCAAAAGAAACGCCAACTTTGAGTGATGTGAGGAAATGGGCATGTAACTCATGGAAGTCAACTTTTGGAGTTAATGTCATCAACATGAATGATTCTCAGTATCTCTTTGAATTCCCCACAAGGAAAGCCGCAGAACATGGCATGACATGAGAATGGACTTGGCCAAAGAAAAAGCTGAATCTCCAATGGTGGAATCCTACCATGGGATGTTGGCCAGAGGAGATCAACAGGGATTGGGTCTGGGTCAGATTGCTGGGTTTACCATTGAATTTCTGGTTACAAAAGATATTTGAAGAGATAGGTAACTGTTGTGGTGGATTCATTGAAATAGAGGAGACAACTGTGAGAAATCATCTTCACTAGGTTCGAATCAAAGTGAAGGGGCAAGGGTGATGGAAATGAGCTTCCTAAAAAAGATGGAGAGGTTAGTTTGATCAATTGAGGAGATTGATGAGGATGCCGCGCATCATATTATAGAGCAGAGTGGATGAAATGGAGGCTCACATTTGATATTTTGTGTGATAAGAATGTGCCACCCATAATTAAAGGTTCGATCTATAGGGTGGTGGTTAGACTGACTATGTTATATGGTGCAGAGTGTTGGCCAATTTGAAACTCTCATGTTTAGAAGATGAGAGTGGCGGAGGCGGGGATGTTGAGGTGGATGTGCGACACATCAGGAGAGATAAGATTAGGAATGAAAATATTGAGGATGTGGGGGACAAGATACGTAAAGTGAGACTGAGATGGTTCGGACATGTGAAAAGAAGATGTGTTGTTCAAATGCCCAATAAGTAGGTATGAGAGGTAGGTTGTAGTGGGCTTCAGAAGGGGTAGAGGTAGGCCAAAGAAGTATTCAAGTGAGATGATTAGGTAGGATATGGAGCATCTTCAACTCTGTACTAACATCAAGATCGTCGCTATCATCAATATCATAAGACTAATGGGGCACATAATAGGTGCACGATCTACTTTGCATGTTCCATCCTTCAGCTCTTCGCCTATCGGCTTATCTTAAGCAATCACGTATCAAGACCCTTGACACAAATAGACGGTGACCAATAGTGAAGTAGTACCGTGATGGAAGGGTGAAAAGAAACACTTTTAGGGCTATGCCATCCTAAGGTGATGCTAAATGGATGTGAAATATCGATTGCTTATTGAACCCAGTGAATTGTGTGGAAGTATGAAACTCCAAAATTCGGGGGTTAAAGAGTTCAATAGAAAACCTTTAGGGCATATGACCACTAGTTCAAGATATTGTCTGGACAATTAGACATCCAACACGTAATTGTAGTCGTGGGCCTTTTGCCTCCTTGTAGACTCGGGTGGATGAAGCGGAAGTGAGAATTTTTGAGGAGTAGGGTTTGCCAAATCGTCTGCAGATACATAAACTCCTTGAATAGAGGTTACCGTCGTGTGAGCCCACCATTGTGTGGAGAAGGCAAAGACCACCCTAGGCGCTAAGCATCCATGGCTAAATGGTTGAAGCATCCAACGTTGCCGCATACAATGAAGGAAGCGGTTCCTCATCTGGCCCTTTCATTTAATGAGAAAATGGGCCAAATTCACAAGATATGACATGATTCCTGATAGGAGGTTGTGGATGTTGAGAATTAGGATAGAGGATTAGTAGGGAGTTGGACATATTTCTCTGTGTATTAGTTTTCTTCTTGTTTTTCAGTGTTTTTTTTTCTTCAGATTTCTATTACTAAATGTTCCTTTAGCCTCGACTATCTTATTAACTTGTTGTATCTATTGCCTTTTTTTGTCGTTTTTTGAGTCGAGGATCTCTCAAAAACAACTTACGTACGTTCTCAAGGAAGGGATACGGTCGGGGTAGACTCTACTCTCTCCAGACCCCACTTGTGAGATTATAGTGAGTTTGTTGTTGTAGTATGATCAATTGGAATCAGGAGGATGCTTTATAGATGTACATATATCCTTGCAAGATCATAAAAAATGTGAGTGTGAGAAAAGCCTATGTTCAAATGGTGACCCTATAAAAGTACGGAATTACCTTTACATACATTGGACTAGTGTGTAGCTTACCAAAATATTCAATGTTATATTAAGCATTAGAAAGATGCGAAACGGGTGAGGAAAGTTCTTTGGTTAAATAAATACTCCCTCCATCCCATTTTATGTGAGGTAGTTTGACTCGGTATGGAGTTTAAGAAAGAAAGGAAGACTTTTAAAACTTGTGGTCCAAAATGAATGATAGAAATTTGTGTGGCTGTAAATCATTTCATTAAAGGTAAAATAGACATTTTATAATTAAATTGTTACTTAATATAGAAATGTGTTGTTCTTTTTGGGACTGACTAAAAAGGAAAATAATTCACATTAATTGGGACAAAGGAAGTAATAAATAAGATATTCAACATTGTGCTTGCTATCGCAATATTCATATGATGAAATCATGGGAAGAATGATGAGAGCATTGATACAACACTAGAATGACATATAACCAGTTTGGATATATACCGATAGGTCTACAAAGAGATTTTGTATTTGTTAAAAAGATAGAACTGAATACATAGGAAGTGGAAGAAGAATCTTCACATGATACTCATTAACTCAGAGAAAGCGTACAATCAATGGCGGGATCAAAATTTTCATTAAGGGGTTCAAAATATAAAGAAATAACACACGAAGAAGTTGAAGGGGGTTCAACATCTAATATATATACACTTAAAAAATAACTTTAGCCATGTATAAACATTATAAAGCGCTACTTGGCTTCGTCCTTGCGTACAGTAGAATGCAAAGATGTCTTCCGATGGGGTATTAAAACAAAAAGGAATTCCTTTTTAAATACATTCTCTTTATAAAGGATATTTACAAAGAATCCATCACAAGTGACAGAAAAGTGAGATGAGAAACTTCTCATAACATGGGTTTATACTAAGGATCATCCTTGAGAGCCCGTACACATTTACCCAAACTATGGATGATCTAACAACTGATATACAAGATAGATTTTCTTGGTGTATGCAACAAGCAGATGTTAAATGATGAAACTAGTCCGGGGATCGACCAACAACATGAACTATGGAAAAATACTCTGAAGAGTTGGGGTTTTAAGATAAGTAGAAGTAGGGAAAAATATGTGTAGTACAAGTTCAGTTTGCATAATAATGAAATTGAGGTGAATCCAGGTGAAATTATGGTTCCAAAATGCAAACAATTTAGATATCTAGGTGAAGTCTTTTAAGAAATTGGCTTAACAGGTGAAGATGTTAATGCATAATGCTAAAATGGAGATTCAACAAAAATGAGGAGTTACTATGGGAGGAAGTTGCTTTACTTACGTTAGTCTGGTGTTCTCCAGAAGTTTTAGTTTGGTCAGATATTTGTAGATCAATATATGTGAGATTCAGAGAATTGAGGCTACTTTTGTCTCAAAGGACAATTAATGAAGTTATGGAATGAAATGGACCAAATATTGAGCAGAATGTGTACATACGATTCATATAATTGATCCCAACTAGTTTAGAATTGAAGTGTACTACTTGTTGGAGGAGGGTAAAGGTGCAACTCATCCCTCACCTTTGCATGGCCAGCCACCAACCAAAAGGTAAAGGGAAAAGAAAATAGACTTATCAAGAAAATACAAATTAAATTCCTTTAGGAATGGGGTGGGGGTGGGGTTGGTGGGGGAGAAGATAATAACAACAATTCTTCGGTGCACTAGAATTGTATGAAAGAGAGTTGCCTTGAAGTGGCAATATACGTATATATATGAGAACACTCTAGATAAGTAAAGCTATTGGTGACAGCTAAGAGCTTTGAGTATTTTGAAGTGGATGACTATCTCATTGAAAAACTTAAATTGTTAGATAGAGCATACATTTCGTTACTTAATTATATTTTATCTCAGTGCAGTCCCTCACATGTGGGCTTCATTTTGTTTTATGACCCAAGCATCTGATTTTTTTTTTTTTTTTTGATAGTGGGTGGAAGTGAGACTCAAAGTCTAAATTTCTGTCTGCTCTGATACTATGTTGAAACGTGTGATCAATCTCATCTAAAAACTGAAGCTGAGTACACTCAATTTACTAAATTATATTTTATCTCAACAGGCTCTAGTCTTCCAAATATGTTAAACTCCTTGAACTATTTACACTTGTGTTGTTTGTCATACCAGAATTATGGTATAATCTTCTGTGCTTAATGTATCCCTTTTGCATATATGCTGCCCTCTCTTTTTGTGCCTGTGGACTTAACAAGGTCAATCTAGTTGATTGCAGTCTTCAATCCACCATTCTAGTGGGAGTAACCAATTCCATCAAATACTTTTAAGGATATTTCTAGTTCTTTTTTTCCCAAGGAGCTTTAATTTTCCTGTCAGGTTTTAGCAGTTGGAGCAGAGCCACTTCTTAGTCGCTTTGACCTGAATGGAGATATTATTTCACAGATACCATGTGCTCCTCAGTCATTGTTTTCCATTTCTGTACATCCTTCAGGGGTAAGAGACTACTTTTATTTAGTTTGCAACTGAAGTTGAATCGCCGTTGTGGCAGGAAGGATATTACAATGTTTAATTATTGTTATCGGTTATCATAACTCAAACATAGTTCCACCTGTACATAACTTTCAGGTCACAGCAGTAGCTGGTTACGGAGGAATAGTGGATATTGTATCACAATTTGGCAGTCATTTGTGCACATTCCAGTGCAGAGGAGTTCAGAAGGGACTGCCAATGCAGCTTATTTAACTTTGGGACATTGTTAGATGAATCAGTCAAGACAGGAAAAAATTGCCTGCAAAGAAAGTTGTCAGTGAGACTGTTATGGTTAAGGAAAGCCAACATTTTCTCTGAAAAAAACTTGGTCACCATTTACTTGCAGCAAGCTATATGAGTTTCACTTCAAAAAAATGAAATTTAGCCCTGTATCATCAGCTTGGGGAGGAATTACAACTAACAAATATTAGAGTTATTTTTAGTGAAGTGAGGTGTACATATGAATAGCTGATGAAAGTATCACTGTGTAGTAACTATTGCCAGCAAAAATGAAACAGTACTTTCTTAAGTCTAAAATAAGTGTTGTTTAAGGTTTTTAGGACACCCATTAAGATAAGAAAAATCACATATCTCATAAACTGTCATTTATATCTCAGTTTCCTAAAGCAACACTTTGGACCAAATTGGTGAAAAATTAGATGACCATTTATTTCTTCATATATTACTGTAAGAACATAGAACTAGCATTAGAAGAGACTATTTGTCGAATTGGTGAATCTATACTTCTGAGCTCATCAAGATTTTCATATTGGTAGATAAATTTCTGGATTTTGGATATGGTAGGGAGACAAGAAATGAGCACTTCGAGCTTTGAGAATAGAGAATTTTTTTGTAAGGAGCGTTTCCTCTTTTAACAGGTTCTACATGGTGCAAATTTTGATTAGTCGAGTCAGTGAGTTATAAATTCAGATGATTAAATAAAAAAGAAAGAGCTTGCACCCCTTTGCCGTGTAGAAACACCAGATTAAGGATGTGCTTAGACAAAAACATTGTTTAGGCATGATCGCACTTGTATACAAAAAATGTCAGACAATCCCCCATTCTTTTCTTTTTTTCAAATAAGATACTAAAATTTTTAAAATAAACTTAACACACTTAAAAATTAAGTGAAATAATAATTTTGTGTTTATAAATAATTTGTCTCTGGGGTTGTTCAATGGTGTAATAGTCTACTATGAATTTATAACTTGGGGTGGTACGTATATTTGTTTTGGTTCAAAATTTTCATTTATCAAGTTAAACCAACAATTTTTTTAAAAAATATATAAATCAAATCAAATCAAATAAAGTGGTTTCGATTTTTCTTAGTTCTTTTTAAAAAAAGTTGGTTTGACTTTTAAATATTTTTTTTCGATAAGGTCTTCCAAATATGTAATTAGTTCTCCCCAAGGAAAAATTGTCCTAGTGAAACCAACAATTATAAGACGTTTAATACAAAATACGAGACGTGTTCTGACATTATGTTAAAATATGGTGTTAGCAAATATCATAGAAATTTATTGAACAAGTACTACTAATAAGAGAATGAAAATGAAGATTTGAATTTAGGCTTTATTTGAGTTATTAATATGTATAAGCTATAGTTTTGATCAAGGCCACAACCTTTATAGAAAAGAATTATTTTTTCTTTTGTCATTCGATAGTTCATTGTTGCTTCCGAAAGCACACAGGAGGGTATGTGGTCGCTCAAGTAATATATGGCTCTAAAAGAGCCGGATTATCGAACCTAAAAGATTTGTCGATTAACTATTTTACTAAATTATACTAGTCTAAATATTTAGTCAAGAGTGCCAAAAGAATTCAATTTTTATTTGTAAACAAAAGAATGCAAGAATTAAATAATAATATTAACTTACAATGATTGAGGCAATTCCAAGGCAACAACATACTAAGAGTTCATGCATCACATCTTTTTCATGGATTTCATAAGGTTATCAAATTATTGATTTATAGGGTTGATATTATAATCATGATCTCTCGATCTCTAACCACCTACCCAAGTTGACCGTCTAATTACATCGTTGAGCGGAAATAGATAGACTCAAGTGTTGAACATTTTTTTTATCTTGTTTTGTAACCACACACGGTATTTGTGTGAGTGTCAAATCTAAACACAAATCTAAACAAGTGGTATGCAATAAAGATCATACTCCTTATATTCTCTGTTCTATCTACCTATTCGTCATTCAAGTTAAAGAGTAGACAATATATTTATTTTATTGGTGGCCTAGTATCAAAATACTAAATCAAGAATACAAGAATAATAATTTATATAATAACCAAATTCATCCATAAAAGCGATGTTCAACAATCATTCATAGCTACAGCCACATAACAAAAGTCTTTAGTGAAACAGAAGGGGGGAGGGGGTGAATTAATAATTCCTTTAGTCGACTCACCTATAGATTAATTTAACAGTATACGATAATACTAAATGTAGTAAATGAAGGACTCAGAGAATATTATGCTGGTCCGGAACACCAAAGTGGTGCCTACTTCCAGTCCCCTTGGGTTTAAGGCGCGTCCTTAAGATCTTGTTGAGAACTTGCGTGTTTACAAAGTAGTTCGATCTACTTTGACACAACCTCTACTTGTATAACCTACACTTTGATCTTTCTTTCTCTTTTCTTTTTCAGTTGTATACTTAAGAGAATACAAAGCTTTTATGAAAAACAACAGAAGGCAATAATACAAGTTCAAGTGAAGTGCGTACTTCACAACTATGGCCAAAGGAGGTTTATATAGATAGGTGGGCTGCTTGCTCTTGTAAGGAAAAACCCAAAGGTGTTTCTCTCAATCAAGGATATTGAGGGATTCCTTGATTGAAGTGATTTGCTGATTCACGTCCATATTAGATATGTACATGATCAGACTTTCCTTGATTAAGGCGATTTGTAGATTCATGTCCATATTAGATATGTTCATGATCACTCCTTCCATCTTGAGATGATCTTCTCGAATCCCGGCTTGATTTGAATCTCTTTCTTTGCTTAATAGAACTGCTTTTGGGATTGAAGGTATCTTGAATTGATTTGTCATTCCTCTAAACGTGGCTTTCCTATCTTCCGTTGGATATCAGTTTGTACATGCTTGACTTATTTTCTTTTTGATTTCTTTCCTACGAAGGGTACAAATATTTGTTAAGAGTCATTTATCAAAAATTAGTTGGTTTTATGAGGGTAACAATCTCCTCATTTTTTATAATGACAATTAATTCACAATTTTATATAATAGAGCTTCCCTATTTTCCCTGGAGTGTGTGGTTGTAGATTCTAGTTTAATTTATAGCCTCCCCTGCCTTTATGGTTTGTTGTAGCTCCCCTTGTCTTTATGAAAATTGTGGGAACAAATCTCCCCCTTTGGCATAATCAAAAAGAAGAAAAATTAGGAAGACACAGGATAAGGCCAAACCAAGGTTGCAACAGATAATAACAGAGCAAGATTCCTCAATAAGCAATCCAAAAGGCAGATAGAAGTAGGGACATACCCTTTGTTGAAAGATAGTTCAAAACTATCAGTAGACAAAAACAAAAGATCCAAGGTTAGATATTCAATGATCAGCTATAAATTACTTGTGGGTGTTGATGATCTTTCCACAGTAGGAATTGTAGGAGCGCTCCACACTCCTAGAAAGACTGGAGTAAAAGATATGGACACTGACATCAAGTTCATTGTTTGAAGAGCTGACTCCACTTTTGAGAGAGTCAACTTGTTGAATCAACTTGTTAACTGTGGAGATCCCTTCCTGTTTTATGCCAGTCATAGTAATACGCAACTTATCAACGTCAGTGCTCGTATCCTTTTGAAGGTGAAATACCTTTTCAACCGCATTATGAAGAGTCTCCAAACCACATTCCACTGCTAGAATGCAGTGCGTTGTTGTCCTGCATCAGGAGGGCAGCCGACTTCGTAAAGATCTTTGTGGGTTTGTCACCTTCAACTCTTGCTTTAACAGAGGCCTTTTTCACCCATTTATTTTCCACCTGCGCATACCCCATACTAGAGAAAGTACGAGAATCAGAAGTAGCATTAATAACAACATGTGTAAACATTGAGAGATCCACAAGATGATTCACCAGGATGCGCAAGACGAGTAACCCTTATGGCAAATTTGCAGAGGCATTAGGGTCTTCAGCACTTTCCAACATGTATTCTTTGAACCAAACCGCCTAGTTGATGCGGTATTTCTTGAGTAAACAGTAGAGAACAAACACGTATAGAGTAGAAATACTACTCAGAGATCCTTTCCTAGAAATAAGAGTAGCGGCTACAATATGTGCCAGAATACGATGTTCAAAACAAAGAGACAAAGGACCAAAATTGGATACGTCAGAGTCCGGCTCAGCCACGGATCTCTTGGCACCTTCCAAAGAGACCTCAAAATCATCAGGCCAAGTTCCATTCATACATGTAATTACGCTAGAAAACTTAGTACCAAACACATCTTAAAACAATAGTTCGTTGATAATAATACGATTTCTTATAATGAGGGTTTCCGCCTCACCATTGTCAGAAGAGATGCAAAGATTTGCATAGAAGAGTCAAACAACTTCTTCAAAAAATTCAAGACCACACAGACTAAACAACAAAGAGAGTTTTTGAGCCTTGAGAAACAAACATACCGCACATTGGGAGTCCTTCAATAGACTGAGATTGATAACACAGCCAGGAATGATAGGTCGAGTTTTGAAGCTGTCATGCTTGATCTTATGTTCGATTCTCCAGAATCATTGCATGTATTCAGGAGATAGAGATCCTGATGCATTAGGACGAGGTTTCTTTAGATTCTTCTTATCGGAAGAGGAAGCTTTCCTTTTGATGGGAAAGGTAGGAGAAACGAGCAATTCATTATAGAAATTGAAAGAGAGGGATAAGATGTTCACTTCATCGGAGCTTGAAGAAGTTGCGTTCTTGAGAGAGGCCATGGAGTGAGTTCTAGGAATTTTGGATGAGAGAAGTAAACAAAGAGAGGAGACAAATAAGGAGAGGGGAGAAAATTGAAGGGTTTTAAAAAAGAGAGAGAGAAAAGTTAGAAATGAAAGGGAGACGTCTGCAAGAAAGTGAAAAGACGGGGGTTATGGAGAAGAGGAAAGGGTGATACATGTAATAATTAAGGGCATGAAATCTGAAAAAGAAAATAATGTTAACACATAAAAGGAAAAAGTCACATTAATTAAATCAAGTAATACCAAGGCCATTTCGAAGAAAACGAAATCTTTCCTAAAGCAGAGGTTTTGTAAAAATGTCAGCTAACTGATTTTTTGAATCAATGAATTCTAGAGAGAAATCCCTATTTTCAACATTATCTCTAATAAAATGATGCTTAATATCAATATGCTTAGCTCTAGAATGATTCACATTATTTAGAAAGGCTAATGGCGCTGGTATTATCGCAAAAAATAGGAAATGCTTCATAAGAGAGATCATAATCAAGTAATTGATGCATCATCCATAATAATAGAGTACCACAACTTTCCGCTACTAGATATTAAGATTCAGTAGTAAAGAGTGCAACAGAGGTTTAGTTTTTGTTGTGCCATGAGATCAAAGATTGTCCTAAAATTTGACAAGTTCCACTGGTACTTTTACAATCATTTTGATCACCTGCAAAATCAGCGTCTGAGTATCCAATTAAATCAAAGTGAGATGAGTGAGGATACCATAACCCTAATTCAATAGTTCCAATCAAATAGCCAATAATTCTTTTTACTGCAGTGAGATGTGATTTCTTTGGAGCAGATTGAACGCGTGCACACTTTCATACACTGTACATGATATTTGGTCGACTTGCGGTGAGATAGAGTAGTGATCCAACCATTCCACGATACATTTTCTCATCCACATCTTGTAACACCTGATACAGTGCAGTGACGAATTAGCCAACGAGAAAACTTTAAAAAGGATCGTCTTTGTCTTTTTACCTCTAAGAAAGCCCTAAACAAATTTCTTGACTAATTAAAGACCCAAAACAATCATATATTCATCTCTTAATCCATCATTCTCTTCTCTCTCAAACCCTTAGGCAAAACCCTAAGGAAAAATCAAAGTAAAAGACTCCATTCAAGATATTTTCAATCTTTTTCAGGATTCTTCTTCAAGAGATTTCAAGAAACTAATTCAAGAATCTCAAGAAAGGTTTTTTTTTTTATTGTTTACCTTCAATCTAGGGTTTCAAGGCTTCTAATAAAGTTCTTATTCAATATTCTTCCAGAACCTTGTTCTTCCAGGTATATAAAGCTATCATAGTGTTGGACTGGTTCATCCTCACACCCTACATCTACTTTCAAATGAGTCAAAGAGTAATCTAGGATTCTATCCCTAGATTTGAGTATTCTTGAGATGAGTTGATTTTGAGTTCTTGAGTTCCAAATTCTTTTTGAAATTCTATTCCTAATTATTGAATTTTTATATGAATTGCATTAAGATTCTTGAGTTGATTAGTTCATGTCTATATTTCAGCATAAACCCTATGAATCCATACTGCTATTAAGATCCCTGAGTTGAGTCGCTCATGTCCATAATTCCATTGGAATTGCTATGTAGGCTTTTGTTTACCGAGGGTTCGAATCCCTCTCTTTCCGCACTTTTCCATATGAACCCTATGAATTGACTTATAAATATTGAGAAGTTTTTTAAAGCCAACACTTGAGTTTTAAACTGAGTATTTGAGGAATTAAAGATGAGTTTTGAGAAAGAGTTTCTAAAACGTGATTAGTATGACAATCGAATATGTCATTAATGTTTAAGCAGTATGGTATCTAGTTATGCCATCAATGTTTATGCAGTATGACTTCCCGAGTTATCAGTGATCATATCACAATATGATGTTGACATATTTTTTAGAAAGAGTTTTCAAGTATGAATTGAGTAAGAGTATAAGGGAACTAAGTATTCCCAAAGGTATCATTTTTTACATTGATAAAAGAGAAATTTTGATTTCTAAATGAGTTATGAGTTCAAAGATATTTCAAGAGCAGTTACCTCTTTTAGTAGGATAGTTTGAGCAATTATCTCAAACCAGATGAAGAGTTTGTTTTTAAACATTGAGCATGAGTATATATTATTGGGAGTAGTATTGAGCACCAATATAGGGATGAGTTCAGACAACTCACATTCCTCATAAACCATGTATGCCAACATGGGTACAAGATCATACTTTTAGATAAATCCTAAGTGCCTTTGAGCAGAGCCTAATGGATCCACTTAGTTGAGGTGTTCTATACCCCGACAAGTATATGACAGTTCTGGCAGCGTGGGTAAGATGTTGTATCATCACGTAGCTCATAGTGATGGTTGTCGGTTAGAGAATCTCCCAAATAGAGTTGAAAGAGACTTTTTATTATATCACTTAATATGTTGAGTTCTGAGATGAGTAATTATCTTTGTAAAATTTTAACGATTTCACTTCTTTATTTCTTTACATTCAGTTGAGTATATATCTATATTTATAGTAGTCCTTTCATTCAGTTATATTTTTATTCAACTATATTACATACTCGTACATTCAATGTACTGACGTCATTCAACCTGCATATTTTAATGATGCAGATAGAGGTTCTTAGGTACCTCAACAAGAGTTTGTTAAGATCACTTCATCCGCTCGTCAACTTTCGAGTGAGGTCTCCTTGCTTTCGGAGGACTCCAGTTTTGTGAGTTGCTAGTAGTAGTTCTTTTGAGGAGTCGAGTGTCTTGTCCCAACTCTGATCTTTTTATAGTAGAGGCTTCATAGAAAGAACGTTTTGGAGAGTCTTACATTTTTAAATGTTTTATTTAAAACTAACGTTTCACACTTAGTATATTTAGAGAGTTTTGAGATTTATTACACTGTTTTTTTAAAATGTTTATTTCAATTTGATGATTATATATGCTTGAGTTAGTCTTCCGATTGTAGTCAGCCAAAATGAGGGTTCGCTTGGGACCAATAATGGTTCTCGAGTGCCGGTCACGTCCAGGGTGTAGGCCTAGGTCGTGACAAACTTTATCCCAGAGCATAGAGTTCAAGTGTCATAGGGTGTCTATGAAGCCGTGTTAGTAGGATCTTATTTATGTTGTGAGGGCCCCACTTCTATGAATGGGGGACTACAACGAATTAAGAAAAGTTTCCTTTTTTTCATACTCTATATCGTGCAGTAGAATTGTGTCGTAAGGAATTTTTTCTAACTTGTTCTTTTGTCATATCCATTCGAATACCTTTCATACTTAATGTTGTTGAAAAAGCAAAGCCAGATCCTTATCGATGAGCTACTCTCAGCATAAATCTTGAGAAATTCATGAGACTGAAAAAGGGCTTGAAAGAAGCCCGTGAGTGAGTTTAAGTGTTGAATTTCGAAAGAATGCACTTATATTCATGTGAATTGTGCGTTAAAGCTAAAAATGAGATGTAATCTCTTTGCTAAACCTTGTTTCAATTAAGACCCTTATGAGAACGTTTGTTGTAGAGCTGGGGTAGTATTTGCACCCGAAAAGATAGTATGAGTACAAGGTTATAAGTACTAGTAGTAGTAAAAGTGCCCAAGGTTAGAAGAATGTATGCAGAGTTTCAGTAATTTAAGAAAGGGAGATAGTGATAAGGTAAATTATGCTATTTTAGTCATGCCCTTAGTGAGTTATTAATGAGGATTTTTCTTTTATGAGTAGACAAAGGAAAAATAATTTTGTGTAGATTTTATGAGAGAAGATAGAGTAAGAGTTACTAGTATGGATGAGTTAGAGTATGCTTTAACTAGAAAGGTGTTTATGATGATGTGTCAATATGTTAGTAATGATCAAGTATAAGTGTTAAATAGAAGCGGAGGAGTATTCATAAGGTAAGAGATCTACGATAGGCTTATAACTTTTTCTTAGGGATAGACTATTATTTATAGAACTAATTAAGTAATTATGTATAGTGAATGAGTAAATAGTACTTAATTTGTGAAATGGAATGTGACGGTAAATTGTACATATGTAGAACTGAGAGATAAAGATTGACTACTTGTCATGAGGTCTTAGTGGGCGAGTGTTTCTTAATTTTATCTAGAAGTCATAAGTAAGTATAGTATGTGAGCATATATATTGATATCCATGTTTAGTAATAGACACTAAGCTTGAATTTGAGATGAGTGTCATGATAAAAAAATAAGATGATAATATGACGGTGATAAAGTTAATTTTGAGAGATCTGGTAGATTTGACATAGAGTAGGTGGGGAATTAAGATGTTAGTTGCAATTAATGTGAGTGGTACAAGTGTGGGATTCTAACTTAAAGATGAGAGCAATAAAGTGTGATTACGTCATTAGATTATCAAGAGCATTAAGGGGTGCACCTGAGATCGTATGTATTCAGACGAGATTTTAATAAAGTTTATGACTTTCAATATGTATCTAGATAGTATATTTGAGTTATCAATGTAGAGTAGACTGATTTGAGTTTTATTTATTACCCTTTATAGGTTCATCGAAGGAACTATATATAGCCAATGATGAGCCTTTCAAGCATAGTTCAAGTTTCCTCCGGTTAGATTGATATGAACTTAGAAGGACAATATTAGTGGGCTAAGAAAGAGAAGTCCTACTATTAAGGTTAGATTAAGTGGGTTTATATGTCAATGTGAATAGGTTAAAAGAAGCATCTTAGAAAGAAGCTCTAGAAGGAATCTTAGTATTTGCACATGGAAAGCTCTGTAGACATGATATTAGAATTTTTCCGAGTATTAAAGTAAACTGAATATAGACTAGTTTAGAAAAGATGGAATAGATCCATAACTATAAAGTATCAGTTTCTGACGTAAGGGGGATATGATAAGATGAGAAACCAAGTCAAGTGTTGAAAATCAGATAGTGATGTGTTTAGAAAGAGTTAGAATGATATATCGATTCATTCATACTCTAGCGTATTCCTCAAAAATCAGTCGTTACAACATATTGTTGATAGTTCTAATATCAAACTTGTCTCTATTACCTATGCTCATACACTTCAAAGAGATACACATCTACCCGCAGTTCACAGAATGATGGACAAAAACTTTAGCCTATTTGTCTCAATCTTATCCATAAAGTTATGAATATCAGTCTCATGATATAAACCTATTCATATAAGCACTTATGTCTCATACTATGTTCACTCTCACAAATTCATAATTTACTCTCAATGGCTAGCTACATAATGTTATGTCATGCATATTATTATATAAGATATCTTGACTGAATCGTGCTTATAATCTTTTGCCCTAGAGCTATTTAAGTAATCCTTTTTAGTATTGAGAATGGTGTTGTTGATAGTAATTGTTTAAAGTATAGAGAAGAGGATTGCTATTTCTTATTGTGATAGTGATGGTGTGTTTATTCCATCTAAGGTTATAAATGTGGAGGAAGAAGGAGAAAAGGTTTAATGATGAGTAATAAGTCAGTTTCCTAGTAATAATGCATGAAAGTTAAGTTGGTAGAAGTGATGAGAGAATGAGAAATTCTTATAAGGGTTAGTTAGTAGGAGTTAATGGAGTGGTTATAGTACTAGGATTGAATGTGGTGTTAGTAGCGTGTGGATTAATGCATGATGCATTAGATATTTCTTGATATGGGCTCAAGTTTAGTTCAAGGCAAGTATAAGGAGAAGTATTCTTAGGATGAGATTCCTTATAGAGGTATAGAACCTGAATCTTATGGTTTAGATAAGTATAAACATCTCATGTTTAACATCTTGTGATTTAGAGATTAAGCTTGAACACAATAGAAGCAGACAATCTAACTTAGACCTTGGTAAGAGTAGTCATAAATCCTTGTAGGACTTATGAGTTACAGTTAATGACGCGTGGTTTAGAGGTGTTGCTAGGCTTGAAAGTGAGAAGTTGTATTTCTTAAGGCATAATAGTCTTGTTCTTGCTTCATGCCAAGATTCCTTTGATTCATGTAAGTTAACTTCAGATAGAGCGTGACTATGTTCAATCCAATATCGTTCTTCACTTATGTGCTATAGACAGTTCCACACTCTTAGTATGATTCAGTTCTGCCTATGTTAGTAGGGAAGTTCAACTGTCAAAGTGATAGTAATAGTAACTCCTTTCCTTTCCATCCTCAATGTAACCATCATTTGAGGATGAATGATTCCAAGGGGGAGATATTGTAACACCCAAAAAAATTCTATGTTAAGACCCGAACTATTCTTCATTTACATGTAAGGTCATATCGGGTTATTCTTAAATTGACCATAAGTGTAAAGGTAAATTCTTTAGTGTGGGAATGATTTTGGATATTAATTAAGGTCACTAGAAACTCCTAGCACAAAGTTGAGTTGAAAGTTTCCTTATCAATTAAGTTTTGATGTAAGATTCTCTTTGGGTCAACTTCAAATGACCATATCTCCTAGAATATATAGAGTTACGTAGCCCATAATAAATCAAATTAAAGGTATTTGAATCTTCTTTCCAATGCCACAAATTTCGTAACAATCCGAGTTTTGAGTAAAAAATTATGACCATTTTAGTAACCTGATACATTGCAATGACGAATTAGCCGATGTGAAAATATTAAAAGGGGTAGTTTTAGTCTTTTTACCTCTAAGAAAACCCTAAATGAATTTCTTGACTAATTAATGATCCAAAACAATCAGATTTTCATCTCTTAATCCATCATTATCTTCTCTCTCAAACCCTAAGGAAAAATCAAAGTAGAATACTCCATTCAAGATTCTTTCAATCTTTTTCAAGATTCTTCTTTAACAAATTTCAAGAAACTAATTCAAGAATCTCAAGAAAGGTTTTATTGATAGTTTACCTTTAAATTAGGGTTTCAAGGCTTCTATCAAGTTCTTATTCAAGATTCTTCCAGAACCTTGTTCTTCCAGGTATGTAAGGCTATCATAGTGTTGGACTAGTTTGTTCTCATGCCCTACATCTATTTTCAAATGAGTAGGGTTGGGTATTCGGTAATTTGATTTGGTTTCATTTTTTTTATTTTTGGTTCTTGTACCACGTGTACCAAATACCGAACCAAATTATTTTGGTTCGGATCAATTTTCTATTATTTCGGTTCTTTTTATGTTATTTCAATTCGATTTTTGTTTGTTTAGTTTTTTGTTATGGGCTTGCTTAGTGTTTTTTTTTAACTTTAAAATTTTACAATTTTTTTTGTTTGATTTTTTAGCTTAATGGGCTAAAAATAAGTGGTCTTTAAAGTGTTATGGGTATGTTTGTGGATATGGAGAGTCTAGAGGATTTACAGAGGACGTTTGTGGATATGTTTGGTGGAGATTTAACAAAGATGATGGGTGATGAAACTCCAACGGTGAAGAAGACTAGAAGGGGGCACATGATTTAGGTTGCAACATAAGAGCTGCGTCAAAAAGCAACAATGCTAATGCCTCTTAGATTAATTAAATTAGTAGTACATATTTTTGTGGCTCTTCCAAAATATCTAATTTCTATTCTAATTTCTATGGTATGCTACTATGCTTTAGTGGTCCTAATTCCTTAAGCTATTACTAATTATCAAATATTTAGACTTTAGTAATGACTAGAAATCTAGCCAACTGTACTAGGCATTTAACAAGTAAAAATAATAAAGCCAAAATGGCACTAACAATCAATAATTTAACAATTAATAAAACTTCACTACACTTCACAAATACAATGATCAATTGATCATGTCATTACACAACAACATAATAACAATATAACAAGAAACAATAATGCACCAATGTAGTTTCTTCCATGAGACCACTTTCAAGTTTCAAGTGCCAACAATAACAAACAACAATAATGAGCAACAAACAATGTAGCTTCTTCCATGAGATCACTTTCAAATGCCAACAATAACAAATAACAATAATGAGCAACAATGTAGTTTCTTGGCTTTCTTCCATGAGACCACTTTCAAGTCTCAAGTGCCAACAAAAACACTAACATAACTTAGTACTCTACGCCTTTCTTCATTGTCTTGACTCTTGGACCTTTTAAGATAAATTCAAATGTTAGAATACTAATTTTAAGATTAAAAAAATGATATGATTAAATAAATGACGTATTGAACTCACCACTATTAAATACTTGAGAGTTGCAATCATAGATCAACAATGTAAGAGTTTCTTCCACTATTTACCATCTCTATAAATAAGAACATCAAATATGTCATACAACAAATAAAATATAAAAAGTCTTACAAAGTTCAATTTTTTCAAGAAACTTCAAATTTTCTACAACACAAATAGGCTTAGTTTCTTGTCTAAGCCAATCTTGGACACAAATAAGGCATTGCACACATTTGGGAGTCAATGAATTTCTAAATGGATCAAGAATACGACCATCGGTGCTAAATCAACATTCTGATGCCACACTCGACCTAGGAATCGCCAATACATCTCGAGCTAACTGTGAACGTATAGGAAATCTAGGAGAATTAACTTTCCACCAAATCAAAATATCAAAATCCTCAGATTTAGGCCCTTGGTCTTCTAGAAGATGTCTATCCAACTCAGATTTAACACCTAAACTTCCAGAATCTTCCTTTTGTTTCTTCATGTAAAACTTAGTTCTCAAAGAATTTGTTTTCACATTTTGAGAAAGACCATAAGTAGATGAATCAGATGAGTCAAATGAGGATGATTAATTTTAGAACATTTTGCATACTTACCTATATACACGCAAATAATTTCTTCAAGTAAACATGTACTTCGTTATTCACTATATTTCTCTTTTCTTCCCCAAATAATTCTTCAAGAGAAAAACTTACATACACAAATTTATTGCGAGGATCCAAAATAGAAGCAATAAAAAGCATTTTGTTCATATTTTTTGGAGTACCCCAATATTTCTTGAAGTTTTCTTTCATCCCCGAAGCTATTTTACTCAAATCAACATCATCACTTGTCATGCATACTTTCAAATATGCATCAAGCTCACATATATCCTCAAAATGAAAATTACAAGTAACATACCATGAACCGGAAACTTTCAATGTGAGCTCATAAATTTTTCAAGAAACTTTGTGACATTCCTTACATTAGCCCAATCCTCATTTTGAATTGAACCTGCAATACTTCCATCTTCACAAACATCAGTAGCAAGAAAAGAATGAAAATTACCATCATAAAGATCAAACCTCTCAAAAGCCTTCTCAAACTTTTCTGACGTGTCCAACATTAAATAGGTGGAATTCCACCTAGTAGGCACATCTAAAGAAAATATTTTATCACATTCTATCTTTTGCATTTCAACACATTTCAAGAAGTTTCTTGTCTTTGTAGAAGATGATCTAACATATTTCACCATTTGTC
Organism: Solanum bulbocastanum; assembly: GCA_037074985.1. NCBI lineage: Eukaryota > Viridiplantae > Streptophyta > Magnoliopsida > Solanales > Solanaceae > Solanum > Solanum bulbocastanum. Next base: position 32,152,603 of record CM073603.1, on the reverse strand, counting down.
TCACCTGTTTGATAGAAGGACCAATTTCTTTCAAACCATCTTGCACAATTAGATTAAGTATGTGAGCCATACATATCACATGGAGATGCTTACCATCCATCATATTAATTCTCCACATATCTAATTTTTCGGACAACTCTAAAATTTCCACATCATTTGAAGAAGCATTATCAATTGTAACAGTGAAGACATTGTCCAAGTTCCAATCAGATAAACAATTACTAATACACTCAGCCAAATTCTCACCTTTATGACTAGTGATAGGACAAAAAATCAATATTCTTCTATGAAGCACCCAATCCCTATCAATAAAGTGAGCAGTCAAACACGTATAATTGATTCTTTGCACCGAGGTCCATTTGTATGTTGTGAGACAAATTATTTGTTGTATTTCTCTAAAACACTTTTTAAAATTCATTCTCAATTCACCATAAATTCATAAGAATTCCTTGTTATGGTTCTACAAGAAGGAATCTAAAACAAAGGTTGGACTTTACTCATAAACTTCTTAAAGCCTTCTTTTTAAACAAAACTAAAATGTAGTTCATCCAAAATTATCATCTCAACTAAAGCTCTCCTAGATACCTCTTACTCAAATTTCCAATTCTCTATCGAAGAACCGTTACTTTGAATATTTAACAATTTTTGAATACCAGGTGCAACAGGCGGGGGCTTATACACTTTACATCGGTTACTCAAATGTTGTCTCAGTCCACTTGTTCCATTTCTATTTGTATTAGAAACATAGTTTTGTTTACAATGTAAACACTTTGCTTTAAATAATACACCATTTTAAAAAAGAAAATCAAAGTGTTGTCAAACTGTAACACCCCGAAAACTAGTAGGATAAACTAGAGCTTGACGTGAGCGTTAGAGTCGTGAATAGCTTCATGTACCTAAAAATAAAGGGTTTTGTGTTATAACATCAAGGTACGATCCCCAAAGACCAACCATGGGTCCTTGAGGAAGACCCTAGAGAATTTCCTAAACAGTGGCCAACGGAAGGGACCTATGCTTCGTTGGTCAGTCCACGCTCGTGGGTGAGGGGTCGTGGGTCGAGGTCCCAAGAACCAAGTCCCAGAACCAAAACAAGGTTCACTAGTACAGGCCATGGATCCAACCATCGTCCATCTGTGGTAGGTCGTGGGTGGTGACCTTGGAACTGTTTTAGGGAGTTAGTTTAAGGGCACTTTGGGGATTTTCAATTTTAATTAATATTAAGTGACAACATTTTATTCCAATTTATACTAACTATATATTGATTTTAGACCCCTAAAATAACTCATCCAAATCATTATTTCTAAATTCCCAAAAGAACTAATCCTCTCCAAAAAAAAAATTCTCTCTCTAGAACTCAAGGAAGAAGAATAATGAAGTTGGAGCCTAGGGTTTCAAGGAGCAAGGCTTTTCTACTCAATTTCAAGGAGATTCATAGCTAAGGTATGGTAGTCCTTCATCCATGGAGTCCCTTCAAAACCAAATTTCAAGTTAGAAATCCCTAAAAAATAGGGTTTAACTCCAAGTTCATGATTTCATTTAAAATTCATTTATAATAATTGAATTATGTTTTATTATGGTAAATTGATGATTTTACATGGTTTTATGTTGAATTCCCCTATTTTTCCAAATATGATCTCAAAGTGTGGGTATTGATTGATGCAAGGAGAATATTATAGAATTATGCATGTAGTAATTGAGCTACTTGAATTATGATTATATCCATGTCTAAGGTAGTGAATTCTAGATGTGTTGATTGAATATGATCTATGGTCCTTGAAGGGCAAGGTATGAGTATTATTCATGATTATGAGATTTATGTATATGTTTTATGAACACTTTGAGAGTCAAGTGATTATGATTAAGATTATGATCTTGTTGTTGTGTTGTTGAAAGGCTATTCTCACATACATGCCTATGCAACAATATGATATGATGTGAGAGGTTTTCTCACAATATGATGATTCTAAGGTTGAAAGGCTTTCTCACCTATTTGAATCTAAGAGTTATCTTAAAAATTATGTTGGATTGAGTGTCAAGACATTCCTTCCATGATTATGAACTAAGTCAAGACTTAATATAAACTCTGTGGGAATAAATTCTTAGCACCGAGTGGATATTGATATGAGATAGAAGCCCTCACAATAATAAAGGTCGGGTTTCTAGGAGAAATCTACTGGGATGGGAGCCCCCACGATAGTAGAGGCCGGGTTTCTAGAAGCAATTCCCTTATCCAATAAAATATGTGCCCTCATAGGTCTTTAGCTAGTGGATCCACCTAAGCTAAGTGTATGGTTCTACCTTAGGCAAGTAGAACAACCCTTTTTGGTGAGGGAGTCACCGAATTCCATGTTTAGCTCACATGGTCTAATGTCGGTTAAGGCTTATTTCCCACAACATTAATATGAATAAGACTAAGTTATGAATTATGGTTACTCAATATGAACAAGAATATGAACGATGGCCTAAAAAGGATTACTTTGCATGGGTGAGATTTATGGCGTCTTATTCATGCATTGCACAAGTAAGCTTTAAGGTTATTTATAAAGTGTCCCTTTTATGATGATTATAATTATGTTGAATATACTTATGACTTATCTTTTAACACTAATCTTCATGATGATCCTTAAACTTGGTAAAGTGTATGTTTTCAACTAAAATGTCATTTTTGGCATGTTTTCAAGGTTTTTATGCATGGATATCATACTTGGTGCATATTTGTACTACCACATACTTTTCCTACATTTCCCCCAAGTGTAGGGTCCGGTTCTCAAGGTGGTCCTCATTGTGGCTAAAGCTTGTATTTGTTCATTTCTCTTAGCTTACAGTAAGTCCTTATGATTCGAGGATAGATGTTTCACTTGTAGTTACATTTCTCGTGTTTACTTTTGGACTATTTTGTATAGGTTGTGTCCCTTTCTCATTTCAAAGATTGTAATAGATGGCTATGTTGAGACTTAGAGTCTAGACTTCCGCTTTTGTTGTGAATGAAAATTTTAGACTCGGACTTGAAATGAGTTTTTACTCTTATTGTTCTATTGCTTATGTTATGACATGCTAAGTGGCTTGTATAGAGTCCTTCGGGGTTCTGTACGTCATGTTACATCTAGGGGGTACCCTTGGGTTGTGACAAACTTGGTAATCAGAGCACAAAGTTTAGAATGATTCTAGGATCATGTCATGTCTCATAAGCCACGTCTAGTACAATCTTATTCATGAATGTGAAGCGCGCCACATTTATGAATAAGAACCTATAAGATGTTTAGGAAATTCCACTTCTTCCATTACTCTTTAGTCGTACGATAGAGTTTAACTCTATAAGGCCTTTCTCCTGATCCTTATTCGTCCGTCTACATGATATGAATACTAGATGGGCTTTCGCAAAAAGGGTTGAGGAAGACAATGTGAATGAAGGAGTTCTTCAAGCTCCAATTGATCCTTCGGCAATGTCGAATGTGAAGGTTAGGTTGGTTTTTAAAATCTTGGTCCAAGCTTTGACAGTTCAAGCTTAAGCTATGAAGGCTCAAGCCAATAGAGAGGTCTTAGCTTCCGTGCATCCTAATGTGAATTCGACAGCTTCGAGAGTGACGAATTTTTCAAGAATGAACCCCCCCCCCCTGAATTTCATAGCTCCAAAGTGGAGGAGGATCCTCAAGAATTTGTGGATGAGGTTTATAAAGTACTTGCTATTATGGGTATGACATCGGTTGAGAAAGAGGAGTTAACCCTTACCAATTGAATGGTGTTGCTCAAGTGTGGTATAATCAATGGAAGGATGGGAGGCCAATAGGAGCGGGTCTCATAGAGTGGGAACTGTTTAAATCAGTATTTCTTGATATATTCTTTCCCCTAGAGTTGAGGGAGGCTAAGATGCAAGAGTTTGTTAACCTTCTTCAAGGAGGTATGAATGTGAAGGAATATGCTCTAAAGTTCACCCAACTATCCAGGTATGCTCCAACTATAGTGGCAAATTCAAGGGCTAAAATGAATAAGTTTGTGATGGGAGAGTCCGATATGGTAGTCAAGAAATGTCGAAGACAATGCTTATCCTTGATATGGATATTTCACGTCTCATGGTGCATAAATGGAGGAAGAGAAACTCACGTAAAAGAATAGAGAGGTGAAAAGCACTAGAACCGGTGATGGGAATTTCTCCACTACTAGGTCCAATGGACAAGGTCGACCAAGGGTCAAACAAAGGTTTTCCAACCAAGTCTCCTTTAGTGATCCAAGGGTCAACAAAGATAGGGTTTCCAACTTTAAACCTCAAGGAGCTAATGGTAGTGGTTCTTATATGGCTAGATCTACTTGTATGAAGTGTGGAATGAAACATGATAGTAAGTGCCTAGTTAGGACGGATGGTTGCTATGGTTGTGGAAAAAGTGGCCACAAAATGAGAGATTGTTCGATGCGTATGGCTAAGGGAAGAGAGGGAAAGTAAACTTCTCCTAGTGGTTCAAACTCCAATTCTCCAAAGCAAAACCGCTTCTATGCTATCCAAAACTGAGGTGACAAAGAGAGCTCCCCGGATGTAGTGACTGGTAAGTTAAAAGTTTTCCATATAGACATGTATGCTTTGTTAGACCCCGGTGCTGCTTTGTATTTTGTGACACCATATGTGGCAATGAGATTTGTATTCTTCCCGATATGTTGTTAGAACCTTTTTCTGTCTCTACTCCTGTTGGTGATTCTGTGGTGGCTAAGAGGGTTTATAAAAGATGCCTCATTTCCCTATCCCATAGAGTTACTCTTGTTGAATTTGTAGAGCTTGAAATCTTAGATTTTGATGTTATACTTGGTATGAATTGGTTGCACTCTTGTTATGTGTCGATCGATTGTAGAACTAGGGTAGTCAGTTTCAATTCTCGAATAAGCCCATCCTTGAGTGGAAAGGGGGAAATTCTATGCCTAAGGGTTAGTTTGTTTCATTTTTGAAGGCTAGAAATATGATCTCTAGTGAGGGATGTAGATTCTGAAACCCCTACTCTTAAGTCGGTCCCCGTTGTAAATGAGTTTTTGGAAGTGTTCCGAAATGATCTGCCCGATATTCCTCTCCATCGAAAAATAGACTTCGGTATTGACCTTCTCACCGATACAAAACCTATCTTAATTTCTCCTTATAGAATGGCCCTGACTGAGTTAAAGGAGTTGAAAGAATAGTTGAATGATCTATTAGGCAAGGTTTTTATTCGACCGAGTATCTCACCATGGGGTGATCCGGTATTGTTTGTGAAAAAAAAAAGATGGGGTCTCTTCATATGTGCATCGATTATCGTCAATTGAACAAGGTGACCATTAAAAACAAATATCCTCTTCCAAGGATCGATGACTTGTTTGACCAACTTCAAAGGGCTAGTTATTTCTCTATGATAGATCTTCATTTGGGTTATCACCAATTAAGGGTGAGGGGTGAAGATATTCCCAAGACGGTTTTCCGTACTTGATATGGTCACTATGAGTTTCTAGTAATGTCCTTTGGTTTGACTAATGCTCCGGCAGTGTTTATGGACTTAATGAATAAAGTATTTCGAAAATATCTTGACATGTTCATGATATTGTTTATCGATGATATTTTTGATCTATTCAAGGAGTGAGAATAAGCATGTTGACCATTTGAGAATTGTATTGCAAGTTCTTAAGGACCATCAACTTTTCTCAAAGTTTAGTAAGCTTGAGTTTTGGTTAAGATCTATGGCTTTCCTTGGTCATATTGTGTCAGGTAAGCATATTGAGGTAGATCCTAAGAGGACAGATGCGGTAAGAGTTGGTCTAGACCTCTAACTCCTTCAGACATTAGAAGTTTTTTGGGCTTGGCCGGTTATTATAGAAGATTTGTTGAAGGGTTTTCTTCCGTTGCCTCTCCGATGATGACTTTCACTCAAAAGAAGGCTAAGTTCATTTGATCAGAAGCTTGTGAGAAAATTTTTCAAGAGTTGAAAGATAGATTTACTTCCGCTCCGGTGTTGACCTTACCGAAGGGTACGGATGGTTTTGTGGTGTATTGTGATGCCTCTAGAGTTGGGTTGGGATGTGTGCTTATGAAAAATGGTAAGGTGATTGTTTATGCTTCAAGGAAAAACAAAGTCCATAACAAGAATTATCCTACTGGTGTTTGCGTAATCAAGGACACAACTTCTGATGCAAGTGTACGATCGTGCAATAGTATAATAACCCAAGGGTTGGGATCGTTCCCAAGGGAGTGGTCTTGAGAATTAATATAAAAATAAAATTGAGTTCTAACTAGTCATAGCTAAAGAGATTAAGGATTAAAAATATTGTAAATTAAAGAGGGACACAAGAGTGTCAATTAACAATGGGGGTTTGGTCACAAGTAAGTAAAAACAGCAAAATAAACAAGGATGTCTAAGTAATGGGAGGGGGATTCTTGGGATGTGAATGGAATACGGGATAGACTAAATCATTGGGTACATACTTTTGATAGAGAACTCGTAGAGTAATTATGAAGGCTAGACTTTAAGGAGGATAAACTCTCTCTCGAGTAACTTACCCCTTCTCAAGCGAGTTCCTCTCGGACACCCACTTTCTGCATGAAGAATAGTCTCCGCCTTAACCCCCTCACTCTCTCGAGCTGAGTGTATGGACATGGGACTAGGGTACACTCTTTCGAGCTGAACCTCATGTCGACCCACTCGCACTGGCCATCAATTTAGCGGTCTTAGTTTTACAGCCTCTCTCCTAAGCAAGTTGAAAACACATATATGAGATTATATTTACAACTACAACCTCATTAAGTTCATCCACAACCACTAAATGAAATCACATTTAAACTACAAATGGACTATCAGCAAGCAAGATCCAACAATTAATCTAACCCATATTCACAAAATCACACCCCAAGAATTGGAGTTTATAGCCACATGTATAAGAGATAGAAATTTATACCAAATTGAGCTTGCATTCAAATAGGCATGAAGATTTAAGTCTTACTACAGGCAAAAATTGAAGAATCCAAGAGACCCAAGTCCAAATCTTGAAGATGAAACCCTTTGGATCTTCAAGTCTTCAAAACCCTCTCAAACTTAGTGGAAAATATCAAAAATTACTATTCTATACGAAAATTATAATAATTATTCCACACACTAAAACTAACGACTCTAACTAGTATTTATAGTTATCACAGATTTGTGCTGCAACGGATCGTTTGGCGTCATTAGTCGGAATTGCCGATCAACTTGGCGATTCGACTTTGGTGTAGTTCATCACCATCTTGTACCATCCTTCAGCATCTTCGTGCTCTGGGTCATTGGGCAACATGGTACTGCTCGGTGACACGCCGACTACTCCTTCTTTCCACCAACTTGATCCTTTTCTTCAGGGCTCAGCACACTGGAACAAAAGGCGAAGTAAGACCCTTCAGCAACTCACCAAGTGGACTCGGTGATCCTCAGGCCTTCATTTCTTTATTCTTTTTAGCCTTTTCATTCCTTTTTTTGTGACGTGATGTCCATGCTTTCCTTAAAACTTCAAATACCTGAAACTTAATTATTTTCATCAGATATTGCGATAAAATAAGCATTTGAGGACACAATCTCTATTAAAATATATCCCTGAATGAGTCCAATTTGTGGACTCATCACCTACCCATGACCTTGAGTTAGCGGTAGTTTTTTTTGCCTTGAAAATTTGGAGACATTATTTATATGGGGTTCATGTTGATGTGTTCACCGATCATAAGAGTTTACAATATGTCTTTAGTCAAAAAGACTTGAATCTTTGATAAAAAAGGTGGTTAGAACTCTTGAAGGTTATGATATGAGTGTCCTCTACCACCCAGTAAAGATAATGTGGTAGCGGATGCTCTTAGTAGATTGTTCATGGGTAGTGTGGCTCATGTAAAGGATAAAAATAAAGAATTGGTCTGTGATGTGCATAGTTTGGCCCGGCTAGGTGTTCAACTAGTGGATTCCACGCCAAGGGTGGTGTCATGGTCCATAATGGTTTCAAATCGTCCTTTATGATGGATGTGAAGTCTAAACAAGTCCTTTATCCTATTTTAGTTGAGTTGAAAGAGTCGGTACTTAAGAAGTCCATTTAGACTTTATCCTAAAGGGGAGATGGGGTGCTAGGTACCAAGGTCGGTTATGTGTTCCAGATTTTGATGGTTTGAGGGAGAAATGTAACATCTCACAATATGAAATAGCTAAGAAGAAGATAAGAACTAGAAATAGTCATTTTTGGAAATAATGAAAATCTGAAAGTTTGTTTAAGTTAAGAAAAGTTGAGTTATGCACAACTTCAAATGGCCATAACTTCTAGCTCAGGATGAGTTAGAGGTTCTTCCAGATATGGTAGAAAATATCTTGGAATGATATTTCCAATGCCGCTGAGTTTGCGCAATTCTGAGTTCATATGAGTGCGTTATGCTCTTTGGAAGTTGGGCTGTTGGAATTAGAAAAGTCCAAATTCGAATTTTGGAAGGGTAATTTAGTCTTTTCCCTACCTAATTATTCTAATTCATTTTTAGGAGTTTAATTGGGGTAAAGTCTGATTTTAGTCAGTTCTAGAAAAGTGAATTTCACGCTAGGGCTTGGAGAAAGGAGAAAATAGGAGAAAGGAGAAGAACGTTCAAGATTCATTCAAGATTCGTCGAGATTAACTTGTGGATTTCGTTGGGGGTGATCCTTACAAGATATGTGAGATCACATAGCATTGGGTTAGTTCACCCACACGCCAATCATGATTTATTTCTGCGAATTTAAGTTATTGAAAGCTTAAAAATTGAGTTCTTGATGGGTTTTGTCACGCCCCAAGCCTACACCCTGGGCGGGACTGGCACTCGAAGACCATTGTTGGCCCTAAGCGAACCCTTGGCCTGGCTTACTTAACTCAGTGAAAAACAATATTCATATCTATAATGATCAATGAACTTAAATGAACTGAATAATAAAATAACTGAGAATGTTTTAAAGATTAAACATTCAACTTGGCCAAAAGTGGCAACCCAAGTCTTTAACATAAGAATGATAATGCAAAGACTACTGAACTATTAACTGTCTATGAAGCCTCTAAAACAAAGAGGGATTTCGGGATAGGACCCCCGATAATCCTAACATTTGACAGATTAGAAAGAAAATAAAGGAGTCCTCTGAAATGCAAGGAGGCTCACCAATAGACTCTGAATGCTCAAGCTGGATCAAAGAGGCGGTGAATGCTGATCCTAGTTACCTGCGTCTACATCATAATAAGATGCAGGTCAACTGGCATCAATACATTGAGTGTACGAGTATGCGAGTTGGAATGTTAACAAACATAGGCTCGAAAGAGATTATGGAAGAAACACCTACCTGGCTCTTCTCAACTCATGGATACTCAACTCAATATAAAGCAATAAAACAGATATGATATACATATATATATATATATATATATATATATACACATATAAAGCTTATAAAACAACTAAAAACAATCTTAGTTCGTTAAAGATAAAGCAATAACAAACTTAACTTTACTCATTTAGAAAGTAATATATTTTCTATGAGAGATTCTCTAACCGACAACTATCACTATGAGCCTAAGTAATGGTACAACATTTTACCTCACGTTTCCAAGGACAGTCCTAAACCTTGCCATCAGTATAGAACTTAAACTACTAAGTGGCTCCACTAGTCTATGCTAAAAAGCACTAAGGAATCATTTAAAAAGTATGATCCTTTTTTTTCCCATGATGGCTACACAGTTATGGGGGCTTGAGTTAATATGAACTTGCATCCCCATATCGGTGCTCAATAATACTCCCAAAATATACTTAGCTCATATGTTTTTAATACAACTTCTTCTCTTGTTTGAGATAATTGCTCAAACTTAGCTTAAAAAACTCTCTTGGAATCAATGTTCCCTTTTGTTATTCAAAACTCTTTTGGAAATCTCAGTTTTCTCTCATCTTAAATGTGAAAACATTCACTCTTGGAAATACTTAGTTCCCATATATCATTTTAAAGAAAATGAACTTTGCTCTTACTTTTTACTCAACTTCAAAACTTAAGTCTTAAAACAAAGTTAAAATGTTTGTAAAAGACTTATGAAAACTTGAAATGAACTTCTCTTACTGACTCTTGACTTCTCTTGACTTTGATCTTAACTGTTCTTGACTTGACTCTTAACTAATCTTTGAATTGAATAATGGATTCAAGGATTATGATTGGTGTTTGGAAAGATCTCATGATGTTTAAGAATGATTTTTAAATACCTAACCATGAGAAAAGTCACGAAATCACTGTCTTGGAACAAATTCGTGACGCGGAGGTGTTTCTAAATAAATGGTCGAAAAATTAAATTTGAGACAGAGGAGTTCTCGTCTTAACCATGACATGGAGAAACTTTTTATTCACTGAGGGAACAGGTCCTCAACGCGGACCTGGAACCTGTTCCTTGTCCGACTTTTTCCTTCTTCGTTTTCTAGCCCCTATTCGCCTAAACTCGACTATTATTCTCAAATTCATTTTAGGTTCAGATACCCAGTATATGAACTCAAGAACCTAACTCAAAACAAATCTAAAACTCAATGTAACGATCTCCAAAACTCGTCAACTCAACCCAATTTAAGAACAACATTCAAATTCAAGAATTCATGTCAAGAACATCAACTTTCAAACTCTTTAAGGACAAATTTTGCTGAACGAAACATGTTTGGTGCTTGGGTTAATGAACCCAATGCTATGAAAGACTCACATACCTTGTAGCTTCAATTTCTTAGCAAACCCACAACCAAAATCGATCGTTCTTGGCGAATATTGCTTTTACTCTTCTCCTTTCTCTTGCGTTCTTTCTCCAAAAGCCCTAACTCTATTTCTCAAAAGACTAAACTGAACTAACTCAGTTTTGACCCCAACTATTTTATTAAAAATGGATTTAGTTAATTTGGGTAAAGAAAAGACCAAACTACCCTTTAAAAATCCGGATTGGGTATTTCCTTATTCGAACAGCCCAACTTCCAAAGGGAATAGCCATCATGGGTAGAAAAGGGTCATACTTTTTAGATGATTACTTTAGTGTTTTTTAGCATAGACTAGTGGATCCACTTAGTAGTTCAGGTTCTATAGCCTCGGCAAGGTATAGGATAGCCCTGGCAGCGTGAGGCAAAATGATGTATCATCACGATAGCTCTTAAGTGATGGTTGTCAGTTAGATAAACTCCCACAGCAATATTTTGTATTTTTATATACATCAGAAATATTTGTATTTTCATATACAAACAGAGTTCATATTGTATCTTTGCATACATACCCAGTTATTATTGTATTTATAAATGCACAGAGTTGAAACCCATGTTTTAAAGTTTTTCTTTATACTGCATTTATATACACTGCTTTTTATTGAAATCATTTGAGTTGAGTTGAGACAGATAAGTTCTTCAGTTCCTTTCAAGCTTACGTCTTGTTTTAGAATTCCCCTCGCATACTCGCACATTTAATGTACTGATGTCATTTGGCCTGCATCTTATTATGATGCAGTCACAGGTAACTAGAATTAGCATCCAGCGCATCATTGATCCATTTGAGCACTCAGAGTCAATTGGTGAGTCTCCTTGCTTTCCGGAGAATCCCTTTGGTTATGTTTTGTTATATTGCTTGCTTATTTCAGTTGTTAGGATGATCGGGGATCTTGTCCCGACATACCTCAGAGTTTAGAGGCTTCATAGATAGAGTTGGTTGATGTTAGTTTATGAGTCTTTGCTTTTCATTTTCAGTTAAGTTGAGACTTGAGTTGCCACTTTGTAGTGAATATTATTTATTACATTCTCAGTTATTTATTGAGCAGTTCAGTCTACTATTTTAAAAGTATTTATCTTGAGTAAAGTCTACCTCTGAGTAAGAAAGCCAGGCCAAGGGTTCACTTGGGGCCAGCAATGGTTCTCGAGTGCCGGCTACGTCCAGGGTGTAGGCTTGAGAAGTGACAGAAAATTTTAGTGAAAGCTCATAGTTCTCAGTATTCTATTCATCCAAAAGCAACCAAGACGTACCGTGATCTACGGGAAGTCTATTGGTGAAATGGGATGAAGAAAGATAATGCGGCATTTGTAGTTAAATATCCAAATTGTCAACAAGTTAAGGTTGAGAATCAAAGGTCGGGAGGTTTATCCCAAGATATAGGTATCCCCAATTGGAACTGGGAAGAGATAAATATGGATTTTATTGTGGGTTTGCCTCGCACCTGAAGGTAACATGATTCAATTCGGGTCATTATAGATCGAATGACAAGATTGGCTCACTTTATTACTATCAAGGTTTCTTTTTCGGCGGAAGACTATGCCAAGTTATACACAAGAGAGATAGTGAAGTTGCATAGGGTTCCCTTGTTTATTATTTCCGATCGGGGTACTCAATTTACTTCATATTTTTGGAAGTCATTCCAAAAAGGTCTTGGCACTAAGGTTAAGCTTAGCACAATTTTTCATCCCGAAACTGATAGGCAAGCGGAACATACCATCCAAACATTGAGGATATATTAAGGGCAGGTGTAATTGACTTCAAGGGTAATTGAGATAACCACATGCCACTAATAGAATTCACCTACAATAATAGTTGTTACTCAAGTATCGGTATAGCCCCCTTTGAAGCCTTGTATGGTAGGAGATGTAGGTTTCCATTGGCTGGTTTGAGATAGATGAAGTTGCCTTACTAGGCCTCGAGCTAGTTTATGAAGCCATTGAGAAAGTCCAACTCATTAGTGAGAGATTGAGGACAACCCAAAGTCGGCAAAAGTCGTATGCCAATGTTAGAAAAAGGGATTTAGAATTTGAGGTTAATGATTGGGTCTACCTAAAAATCTCACCTATAAAAGGTGTGAGGTTTGGTAAGAAAGGAAAACTTAGTCCCTGGTATGTGGGCCCATACCAAATTTTGAAACGTATTAGGAAAGTTGCCTATGAGTTAGACTTGCCAAATGAGTTGGCTCCGATGCATCCGGTGTTTCATTTTTCCATGCTCAAGAATTGTGATGGAGATTCGGCATTCGTTATTCCCTTAGAAGGGTTAGGGTTTGATAAGAGTCTTTCATATGAAGAAGTTCTGGTAGATATCCTAGACCGGTAAGTTAAAAGGTTGAGGGTGCTACTTCAGAGGCCGAGGCTGATATGAAGTCCCGCTATCCTCATTTCTTTCCTTCTACTCCTACCCTAGTTTGAGGTAAGTAGTTCCTCTTGAGTTTTCCTTGTTTTGGGAGTCATGTGTGTTATGTGAGTTTTTCCATGATTTTCTTATGTTATGCATGTTCTTAAGAAAGGAATACATGTTTAGTAAGAAAATGTGTTTTATGATTGATTTTCTTCATGTTGTTGTGCTTTGAGTGAGAGTTACCTATATGCTTCATGAGTTGAGTTGTGAACATGCTTTAGTTGTGCTTTTTGAAAATATTTTGCATAAAGGCTCCATGAAATTGTGTTGAGCATGCTTTTAGTTGGAAAAGGTAGTTCCTTTTATGAATATGATAAATGTTGAGTTTTCATGCATAATGGGTTGTTAGATGTAGTTCCTATTTCCTTGCGCTGCATTGATTATGTTTGGGATGGAGTTGAAGTTTCCTCATATGAATTGTGCATCATTTTGACGTTGCACGCATTATGGGATGCTAGTCTTGAGTCTTTACTTTCGTAAGGTGTCTAGATCATCATTCGAGGACGAATGTTCCCAAGGGGGAAATATTGTAACACCCCAGAAACTAGTAGGCTAAACTAGAGCATGATGTGAGGGTTAGAGTCGTGAATTACTTCCCGTACCTAAAAATAAAGGGTTTCATGTTAGAACGTCAAGGTACAACACTCAAAGACTAACCATGGGTCCTTGAGGAAGACCCTAGAGAATTGCCTGGACAGTAACCAACAGAAGGGACCTACGCCCCGTTGGTCAGTCGACGCCCGTAAGTGTGGGGTCGTGGGTCAAGGTCCCAGGAACCAAGTCCCAGAACCAAACCACGGTACACTAGCATGGACCGTGGGTCCAAACACAATCCGTCAGTGGTGGGTCATGGGTGGTGACTTGGGAACTATTTTAGGGAGTTAGTTTAGGGGCACTTTGGGGTTTTCCAGCTTTAATTAATATTAAGTGACGTTATTTTATTCCAATTTATACTAACTATATATTGATTTTAGACCCCTAAAATAACTCATCCAAATAATTATTTCTAAATTCCCAAAAGAACTCATCCTCTCCAAAGAAAATTCTCTCTCTAGAACTCAAGGAAGAAAAAGAAGGAAGTTGGAGCCTAGGGTTTCAAGGAGCAAGGTTTTTCTACTCAATTTCATGGGTATTGATAGCTAAGGTATGGTAGTCCTTCATCCATGGATAACCTTCATCCATGGAGTCCCATCAAAACCAAATTTCAAGTTAGAAATCCCCAAAAGTTAGGGTTGTGACTCCAAGTTCATGGATTCCTTTCAAATTCGTTTATAATGATTGAATTATGTTTTATTATGGATAAATTGATGATTTTACATGGTTTTATGTTGAATTCCCCAAGAATCCATGAATTCCCCTATTTTTCCAAATATGATCTCAAAGTGTGGGTATTGATTGATGCAAGGAGAATATTATAGAATTATGCATGTATTAATTGAGCTACTTGAATTATGATTATATCCATGTCTAAGGTAGTGAATTCTAGATGTGTTGATTGAATATGATCTATGGTCCTTGAAGGGCAAGGTATGAGAATTATGCATGATTATGAGATTTATGTATATGTTTATGAACGCTTTGAGAGTAAAGTGATTATGATTAAGATTATGATCTTGTTGTTGTGTTGTTGAAAGGCTATTCTCACATACATGCCTATGCAACAATATGATATGATGTGAGATGTTTTCTCACAATATGATGATTCTAAGGTTGAAAGGCTTTCTCACCTATTTGAATCTAAGAGCTATCTTATAAATTATGTTGGATTGAGTGTCAAGACATTCCTTCCATGATTATGAACTAAGTCAAGACTTAATATGAACTTTTTGGTAATAAATTCTTAGCACCGAGTGGATATTGATATGAGATGGAAGCCCTCACGATGGTAGAAGCCGGGTTTCTAGGAGCAATCTCTTGGGATGGGAGCCCTCACGATAGTAAAGGTCGGGTTTCTGGAAACAATCCCATTATCCCATAAACTATGTGCCCTCATAGGTCTTTAGCTAGTAGATCCACCTAAGCTAAGTGTATTATTCTACCTTAGGCAAGTAGAACAACCCTTTTCGATGTAGGAGTCACCGGATTCCATGTTTAGCTCACATGGTCTAATGTCGGTCAAGGCTTATTACCACAACATTAATATGAATAAGATTATGAGTTATGAACTATGGTTACTCAATATGAACAAGAATATGAATGATGACCTAAAAAGTGTGTGTTAACATGGGTACAAAATCATACTCATAAATCATGTATGCTAACATGGGTACAAAATCATACTTTTTAGATGAATCTTAAGTGTCTTCGGGCAGAGCTCAGTGGATCCACTTAGTTGAGGTGTTCTATACCCCGGCAAGTTATACGACAGTTCTGGCAGCGTGGGTGAGACGTTGTATCATTACGTAGCTCATAGTGATGGTTGTCGGTTAGAGAATCTCCCAAATACAGTTAAAAATGTATTTTTGTTATATCACTTAATATGTTGAGTTCCGAGATGATTAAGTATTTTCGTAAAGCTTAACAATTTCACTTCATTATTTCTTTACATTCAGTTGAGTATATATCTATATCTATAGTAGTCATTTCATTCAATTATTTGTTATTCAACTATATTACATACTCGTATATTCAATATATTGATGTCATTCGACCTGGATCTTTTAATGATGCTGATAGAGTTTCTTAGGTACCTCAACAAGAGTCTGTTGAGATTACTTCATCCGCTCGTCAGCTTTCGAGTAAGGTCTCCTTGCTTTCAGATGACTCCAGCTTTATGAGTTGCTAGTAGTAGTTACTCATCTTTGTATAGTAGAGACTTCATAGATAGACAATTTTGGAGAGTCTTTTAGTTTTAGGTGTTTTATTTAAAACTAATGTTTCATATTCAGTATATTTAGAGAGTTTTGAGATTTATTACACTGTTTTTTTAATTTTTCTTTCAATTTGATGCTTATGTGTGCTTAAGTCAATCTTCTGCTTATAGTCAGCTAGGATGAGGATTCGTTTGGGGACTAACAATAGTTCTCAAGTACCGACTACGTTCAGGATGTAGGCTTGAGTCGTAACACATCTTTTCCTGGTGCATCTATTTCAAAGCAAGTGGATGGACTCATAGGAGTTTCAAATTTATTTTTCTTTTCTAGGCTAAATTTTTTGTATAAGTTCCTTTGTATATTTGATTCGACTGATAAACGTTCCATCAGTTGATTGTTGATTTGTAATCTAAGGAAGAATGTAAGTTCTCCCATTAGACTCATTACAAATTCACCCTTCATAAGATTAGAAAAATTCTCACATAAAGAGGGGTTAGAACTTTGAAAGATAATATCATCGACATAGATTTGAACAATAAAAATGTATGCACCAGATCTTTGTATAATAAGTGTTGTATCAATTTTCCCCATTGGAAATCATTTTAAAGTAAAAGGTACTTAATCTCTCATGCCATGATTTTGGAGCTTGTTTGAGACCGTACAGAGCTTTGGAAATTTTGTAAACACAATCAAGACAAGAAAGATTTTCAAACCCAGGGGTTTGTTTAAAAAAAACTTCTTTCATAAAACCATTCAAGAAAGCGCTTTTAACATCCATTTGAAAAAGTTTAAAACGTTTAAAAGATGCATATGCGAGAAGAATAAGAATGGATTCTAACCTTGCTACCGGAGCAAAAGTTTCATCGTAATCAATACCTTCTTGTTGAGAATATCCTTGAGCTACCAATCTTGCTTTGTTGCGAATAACTTTTCCATCTTTATTTAGCTTATTTCAAAAGACTCACTTGGTTCAAATTATTGAATAGTTCTTCGGTCTTTCAATAAGAGTCCATACTTGGTTTCTTTCAAACAGATCAAGTTTTTCTTTCAATTCTTGTCTCCATGATTCATCATACATTGTCTCATTTATACGTTTAGGCTGAATTTGTGAGACGAGTGCTACAAATGCATGTTTTTTCAATGATGCTCTAGTCTGTATTGTGTCGGTTTTCTTACCCATGATGAATTCGTTCGAATAGTTAGCGCTATGTCTCCATTCTCTGGGAATGCCAATCTTTTCAACGGTGAAAGTCCGCTCTAGTCCTTAAGTAGTCGACTCCTCTGGTGTAACTTGGTCAGACATGTTTGTCAGACTTTCAGTAGTTATAGTAAGGGTAGTTTCATCATTAGTAATTTCTATTTCCTGCATTATTGGATTAGTATCATCAAAAATAACATGGACAGATTCTTCAACACTTAAAGTTCTTTTATTAAATACTCGAAAGGAACGACTGAAAGGTGCATAACCTAAAAATATACCTTCGTCACTTATTGGATCAAACTTACTCAGATTTATCTTACCATTATTGTGCACAAAGTATTTGCATCCGAAAGGATGAAATTAGCTAATGTTAGGCTTCTTACCTCTCCATAGTTCATATGGAGTTTTCTTTAGTATTGGTCTGATAAGGCACCTGTTTAGAATATTGCATACAATACTTACTACTTCTGCCCAGAAATGGTAAGGAAGATTTCAATAAAGAAGCATGGTTCTTGTTGCATCCTACAACGAGTGATTTTCTCTTTCTACACTCCATTTTGTTGTGGTGATCTAGGAGATGAGAAGTTTTGAGTGAAACCATTTTTATCACAAAAAATCCTCAAATTTTTTATTGTCAAATTCTCCACCATGATCGCTGTGAATTGTAGATATAAAATATCCTGCTTCTCTTTGAACTTTTCTACAAAGCACTTCAAAGTTAGTGAAAGCTTCATTTTCATGAGATAGGAATATGACCCAGGTGAATGTTGAGAAATCATCGACAATGATAAAAGCATATTTCTTACCACCAATACTAGTTGTTTGAGTGAGACTAAAGTGATCCATATGCAGAAGTTACAAAGGTTTATAGGTACTTATAGTATCATTGACTTTGAACGAAGAATGAGTTTGCTTACCAAGTTGAAAAGCATCACATATATGATCATTTTCAAATTTTATCTTTGCAAGTCTGATGACTAGTTCAAGTCTGGACAGTTTTTCAAGAGCATGCATGCTTGCCTGACCAAGTTTTCTATGACATTGCCAAGACTCTTTTGACACTGCATGAGACATGTGAGTGTAGAAAAATCAAAATTATTTAGAACGTAGATATTTTCAACCCGATCTCCAACAATAGTGATATCCATAGTCGTATGTTTGATGGTGCAGTTTGTGGTGTGGAATGAGACATTAAATCTGACATCACATAGCTGACTGATGTTGAGCAAGTTGTGCTTGAATCTGTATACAAGATATACTTCTAATAGATTGCATGATAAGCTGAGAGTGATTGATCTGACTACTACTGCTTCTCCTTTTGCATTATCTCTGAACCGTACAAATCCTTCATCAAATTTTTGAAGAGTTTTGAAGTTTTCTTTCTTTCCATATATGTCTGGAGCATTCACTATCTATTACGCACATTCTCTTTTTGTAGGTTTTCTTGATTTTCTCCTGCAAGACAAACATATTAATTTCTTTTAGGTACCCAAGTATTTTTGTGTCCTTAAAATTTAGAATTAACAGCTTTTGGTCTCCAAATCCATTTTTCAAATTTCCTGCAGTGAAAAGATTTAGGGCCAACATCATTGCAAGTAAAACAACTGATTTTAATAGATTTTTCCGCAGAATGAAAAAAGGATTTATGGGAGACATTTAAGATAGATCTATTTGATCTGACAGAACTGTGACTAGGAGACTTTCTAATACTATTCAACTACATTTTTACTTCCTCTAGTTCTTCTTCCAGCAAGTCGACTTTCTTGAGAAAAAAAAAATTAGTCCTTCTTTTCTTGAGAAAGTTTGATATATTCATCAATATCTTTCTGTAATTCGTCATTAACCATATCCAGAGAATTCTATAAGTTATTGCAATTTGAACAGTTAAAAGGTCTTACCTCACTTGATTCCCCTAGTGCCATTAAGCGTATGTTGGCGAATTCATCATGATAATCTTCGGATGTTTCTCATTAACTCTGGGCTCCAAGACTCCTTGGATATTCATTTCTTTGGTTATTTCTTAGTTTTTGTTCTAGACAATTTTGTTTAATGTGGCCTGATTTTCCACAGTAGTAGCATCGATCATCATTCCTTTGGTATTCATTGTTCTTGAAACTTTGTTGAGGCCTTTGTCTCATTTGTCTCGGCGTTTATCTGACTCCTCAATTGATGAGGGTCATCTATTCT
The DNA here is from genome assembly GCA_037074985.1 of Solanum bulbocastanum. Lineage (NCBI taxonomy): Eukaryota > Viridiplantae > Streptophyta > Magnoliopsida > Solanales > Solanaceae > Solanum > Solanum bulbocastanum. Next base: position 32,133,269 of record CM073603.1, on the reverse strand, counting down.
TCAACTTCAGTAGTTCCAGCAGTGAATGTGACAATTTTTTCTTTTATCATCTTTGTGGTATGTATTAATGTGATTATTGTTATTCCCAACTGCACAGGCAAGTGTACGCGGTCGCTCAAGTAATATAGTGGCTCTTAAAGAATCGAAGGATTGAACCCAAAGGACTTGTCAATTAACTATTTTACTAAATTATACTAGTCTAATTATTTATTTAAGAGTGCCAAAATTTGATTTTTATTTAAAGAACAGAATGCAGGAATTAAATAATAAAATTACTTACAATGATTGGGATAATTCCAAGGCAGCAACATATATCGGATTTAATGTATCGCATCTCAAGTAATGAACTAACTAAGGTTATCAAGTTACTGATTTACAAGATTAATTTTATGATCATGGTCTCCCAACCTCCAATCGCCTACTCCAATTAGTTGTCTAACTACATCGTTGAGCGGGCATAGGCAGTCCTAATTGGCAAGTATTTATATTTTTTCCAGTTTCATAACCAAGCTAGGTGTTCATCCGGGCGTAACTCAATTTAATGGAGGATCAATCTTTCTGTGTCCCTTGGTATATCAACCTTAGCGTCTCCCGAGTTAAAGAGTAGACAAGAGATCTCTATGATGGCCGGTCAAAAAATACAAAAATAAGAACACAAAAGTAACTTAAAATGATAACCATGAATTAATTCAAAACCATTGATACTCAATAATTATCTGTAGCTACAGCCCTAGAACAAAGGCATTTAGCCATTAATCTCGAAGAAGTATTGACAACTTTTTAAAAAGTATTGGCAACTTTTCCTTACAAAGTATCCCCTAAAGTTTTTTTTTTTTTTAATAATTATTTTCATGGGCTGTTTATAGAGGTAGAAAACCCTAAATAAAATAACTGAATCCAAAACGAATTGGAAAACCAAAACCAAAAAGAAATTGAATTTCTAAGTTGTAAGCAAGAACAGTAACCGCCTTAGCATTTTGACTTCCGACGCCTTCAATAGTTAGAGATGCCTTACATGCTGCCACGTGGTAGTAAGGCCAATATCAATTGGCTTTTTTTTTCTGTCTGCGCAATTTGCATATAAATATGAATATAATATTCAATTTAATCAATTAAGTTGTTTGCTTTATTTCCTTCTATAATCATCCATCTTTAATTTATTTTAGCTTCAAACTTCTTTAACTTTACACCAATTTACTCCTACAAATAAAATACACTATTTAGCACAATCCATAAAATTCATGCTCAAAAAGGAAAAATACAAATAATAAATTTGGGGTAAATAATGAGTAAAAATACATATTTTTGGCCTCACATCAAGTATGTTCATAGGCCATAAGATTTCCTCTGAGTTTATCATAAGTCATCTTTTCCATATCACCATCTTCTAAAATGATTGCTTTAGTTTCCCAACTTTTAGGAGACTGCTAATAAGTTTCCTGACTTGTAGTCCATTTGAGTATATCATGCTCAAGGACTTGGGTTCACAAATGATTTTAGTAAACCTTGAGAACATGTTCTCAATGTTTTCATCTTCAACCATTTTGAATAACTCATATTTATTCACCAATGAACTAATTTGAGCTTCCTTGACTTTGTTGGTTCCTTCATAGGTAACTTCGATTTTGTCCCATAAAATACACTATTTAGCACAATCCATAAAATTCATGCTCAAAAAGGAAAAATACAAATAATAAATTTGGGGTAAATAATGAGTAAAAATACATATTTTTGGCCTCACATCAAGTATGTTCATAGGCCATAAGATTTCCTCTGAGTTTATCATAAGTCATCTTTTCCATATCACCATCTTCTAAAATGATTGCTTTAGTTTCCCAACTTTTAGGAGACTGCTAATAAGTTTCCTGACTTGTAGTCCATTTGAGTATATCATGCTCAAGGACTTGGGTTCACAAATGATTTTAGTAAACCTTGAGAACATGTTCTCAATGTTTTCATCTTCAACCATTTTGAATAACTCATATTTATTCACCAATGAACTAATTTGAGCTTCCTTGACTTTGTTGGTTCCTTCATAGGTAACTTCGATTTTGTCCCACATTTCTTTTGCAGTTTCACAGGTTGAAATGTTGTCATATTCAGCTCCGCTAACTGCACAGTACAACTAACTTATTGCCTTAGCATTAGTTTGAATTACCTCTTGTTGTTTCTTTGTAATGTCAAAAGATTCTGGATCAAAGGGATTGTTTGTAAAATTCTTTCAAGTGAGTTTAGGAATTGGCTCTGGTCCTTTCTTGATGACTATCCATGATTGGAGATTGTTTGAGGTAACAAAAATTCTAAATTTGTCTTTCCAATGAGAGTAGTGTTCACCATTGAAGTAAGGGGGCGGTTCAAAAAGTGTTCGTCTTGAAGGAGAGCACATGGGATCTGATAGTTCTCCATAGATCTTAGCTCACGTGTGGTTAAACACTTTAATTGTGAGACCTGCTTTGATACCAATTACAAGTGAAGAGGGAGAGGGTGAATTAAAAATTCCTTTAGTCAACTTCCTGTGTGGGATGGTTGACTCAACTGCAAATTAGTTTAACAGTATACAATAATAGTAAATGCAGTAAATAAAGGACTTAGAGAATTATATACTGGTTCGGAACACCAATGTGGTGCCTACTTCCAGTCCCCTTAGGTTTCAAGGGCTTTCTTAAGAGCTTGTTGAGAACTTGGGTGTTTACAAAGTAATTCGACTTGGAGCCCTGTCTGATATGCAATTCAGATCTTACTACTTTGACACAACCTCTACTTGTATCACTTGCACTTTGATATTTCTTTCTCTTTTCTTTTTCAGTTGTATACTTAAGAGAATACAAATCTTTTATGAAAGATAATAGTACAAGTTTAAGTGAAGTGTGTACTTCACAACTATGACCAAAGGAGGTTTATACAGATAGGTGGGTTGCTTGCTCTTGTAAGGAAAACCCCAAGGATGTTTCTCTCAATCAAGGCTATTGAAGGATTCCTTGGTTGAGGTGATTTGTTGATTTATGTCCATATTAGATATGTGCATGATCAGACCTTCCTTGATTGAGGTGATTTTCTTATTCATTTGCATATTAGATATGTTCATGATCGTTCATTCCTTCTTGAGATAATCTTCTCGAATCCCGACTTGATTTGAATCTTTTTCTTCTCTTCATAGCTTCCTTGATTCTTGGTTGGATTGTTGATGATCGTCCTTTCTTAACCAAATTGTTTCTAGGATTAAGGGCATCCTGAATTGATTTGTAATTTCTCTAATCGTTGCTTTCCTATCTTCCGTTAGATATCAGATTATATATGTTAGACTTCTTTTCTTTTTTATTTCTTTTCCTGCGAAGGGTACGAATATTTATTAAGAGTCGTTAATCAAAATTAGCTAGTTTTATGAAGTTAACATTTATCAATTAATGTCTAAGAGAAGGAGGAGAAGAAGGAAAAGTAGAAGGAGAATAATGAAAAGGAGAAGGAGGAGAAGGAGAAGGAGAAAAAGAAGGAGAAAAAGAAGAAGAAGAATAAGAAGAAGGAGAAGGAGAAGGAGGAGAAGGAGGGCGAAGGAGAAAAAGGAGGATAAAGAGGAGAAGAAGGAAAAGCAAGAGGAGAAGGAGAAGGAGAATGAGAAGGAGAAGAGATGGAGAAAAGGAAGAAGGACAAGAAAAAGAAGGAAAAGGAGAAGAAAAATAAAAAGAATGAGGAGAAGTAGAAGAAGAAGAAGGAGAAAGAAGAGGCAGAGAAAGATAGTGAGAAGCATAAAAAGAATGAGATGGTGAAGGATAAGAAGAAGGACAAGTAGGGATGGCAATAGGGCGGGGCGGAGCGGGGCGAGGTGGGTTAAGGCTATGTGGGGCGGGGCAGGGCGGATGCGGAGTGGGTTGAAGTGGGTTTTTTAAAATTAATGTGGGGCAGGGCGGGTTGTGGGTATATGTGATTTTATGTGGGTTCAAACTTAATTTTAACTTTTTACATGTTATAAGAGTGATAGATAATTATTTATTAAAATAATTTCATTAAAGTTACTAAAATATTCAAGATAATAAATGAAAATGGTTAAATAAAATATAATACAATTTCTTACATGTTTTCTAACTGACCTCTAAAAAATAAAATTTTAAGTCACTATCCTATTAAATTAATACAACTTAATGAAAAATGAATTTCATTTTTAGTATCAAACATAACTAGAAAATGAAAATATTAAAAAGATTATGCGGAGCAGGTTCATGCGGGGCGGGTCTATGCAGGGTGGGGTGGGGTGGAGTGGGTTGAAAGTGAAAAGAGTTGCTATGCGGGACGGATAAAAAATTTTGCGGGTTAAGTTCAACCCGCACCACCCCATTGCCATCCCTAAGGACAAGGAGAAAAAAAAGGAGAAAAAGGAAGAGAATAAGGAGGAGAAGAAGAGGCAGAAGGAGGAGGAGAAAGAGAAGAAGAATCCTAATGGTAAATTTTATTTCTTGCCTCTTCCACTTGAAAAGTATGATGAATGGTTGTAAATTCTATTCCTTGACTCTTCCACTTGAAAAGTATAATGAATGCCTAGAAAAGAAGCACAATGTTATATTTATAGGGTTTGGGAAATCCTTTTTTCCTTTTTGGATTTGGAATCCTAAAATCTAAAATTTTCATTAGGGCATACGTGGGCAACACACACCATAACGCAAGACCTAGGCTTCAGTACTTTGATACCTGGTGCGGCGCACCATCAGTGCGCCATACTTAGGCTTCAGTAGCTTGGGGCTTCAGTAGCTTGGGGCCTGGCGCAGCACTCCACTAGTGTGTCAGAACCCAGATTTCTTTTGATTGTTCCTTTTCATGCGCTTCTCAAATTTTCTTCCAAACTTTCATCCCTTGTTTCATCTCCCATTTGGTTGATCTTGCATCAATTCCCTGGAACGTCGAATTACATCTCTTAGTGCATAACTATCAGCATAATCATCAAAACACAACAAATAGAGTAAAGAATTGCCAGGCCCAAAGTATAGCCTAAATATGATATGACGAATAGGATCCCAAAAGACCCTAAAAAAACCACTTAACATTAACATGACATAATAAAATAAAATGTAAGAGATATAATCAATATAAGTCTCAAATCATAAGATGTCATAAAACATACTAACAAAGTACATATGAGAATATGCAGAAAACTACTAAGTCTGACACAAGTATTTCTAATATCATATGAGTGGTTAAGGCGTAACCCATACACCAAGAGTGGTTGAGACGTAACCCATACACCACTTTACAAGTCTGAAACTGAAATGAACATAAAAGCAAAAAAAGTGTTTGTGTCTTTGCCCTCGAACCATAATGACTCATCAATTCAAGGTGTTATTAGGGCAATCTAGGCTAGTCACGAGCGGGAGGAGAAGCGTCAGACCCTATATTATGAGACAATATTGGCAAAAATATACATTAGTAAGATAAATAAATTAAGTATAGAAAATGCATAAAAACATGGGCATGGTAATGGGAGGAACTTTAAACATGATATTCATGACCAAGTAAAACGAAGTAAGAGTTGTTTACATTCCTACTTTATTCAAATAGGGCAAAACGTCGCGGTGACTCGAAAAATGATTAATTGATTCGATTTTAAAAGAATTTTAAGAATAAACGAATTTATAAGAATAAACGAATTTTAAAGGAGTCGCCACCTAATTTTAAGAAAAACTAGGAAACCAATTAAAAAATGTCTGCGAAATCAATAGATTCGAGGTAAGGGGTTCAAGTTATTCCGAAGGGAGGGTGTTAGGTATCCTTCGAAATCCACAATTATGGATCCAGACTGAGTTCATTTTTTTCAAATTGAGGAGGAGATAAAAACAAATATACAAGTATAAAAAACATGTGTTATACACAAGTAATAAAATAAAACAATAATATAAGAAATGGCCTAAAGTTTGCCTAAAATCGATATATAGAAAATAAAGAATAAAAAATATAATACTCGAACTTTATTCGAATAACTTCAATGGAAAGAGACTTCGGAGTACCTATAAAGACACTTAGTAAAAGTGTTAGTAATAAATAAATATGAATAAAAATGGATGAATTGAATAATAACTTAAAATTCAAAACCCGTCTTATTGACATGGGAGGCCTTGGAAATCGACGATAATTTCTTCATCAGCCAATTTTAACAAACAAAATATATGAACTTAAACTAAATTTTCCATCTTTTAAAATGGGGAGGCCTCCAAAATCGACGCGGCGGAGAGATTTTCTGATTGGCCAATTTTAACATGCATCTTTCAAACACGAAATCACATAAAAACTTAACAAAAACACAATATAAAGTAATATTCAATAACCCGAAAATAATGACCAAATGATAACAATACAACTCACTAAAAAAAATCTTATAAAAATGCAAGCCATTGATTCTAACAAAATTAACAGTAGCCACCAAACATGAAAAAAAATCAAAACAAAAATTGAACAACAACAAATTGATGAAATAGACACATAGTTAAAATACATGGTAAATTCTCATGGAGGAAATAAACTCAAAAAGAAAACACCACAACATTATGAACAAAGTCAAATCAACCAAACAAGTATGTAACAAATTTAAGAACTAAAATACTAAAGCTTTAAGACACTAGAACAAATAAAAGTATTGATAAAAAAAATAGCATAAAATTAAATCAAGAAATAAAAACGATTAGCTTATTTGAAAAGTAAACAACACTATAGCTAAAAGAACATACTAATAGGACAAAAGCTAAATATTAATACCAAGTACTACAATGTGAAGATTCGATAATATAACAAACATTGAGCTAAGTAAACGTGGGAACAATACGAAATAAATTAAATAACAGTGAAAGCAATTGTTGAAAAAAAAAAACTAAACACAAAATGTGAAGCTAATCTTAATAAACAATGGTAAAAATAAAGAGAGAAACGGTGAACTTTATCGGAATAGTGAGAATTGCCAGAAATGGAATTGTGGGTTGTTTTGGTTCGTTGAAGATGACACCATCGCCGCGTGGTCGGAGTTCATGCCTCTGTAAGGTCGTGTGGATTTGGAGTTGGAGTCTAGAGGTTTGATCTCACCGTTAATGGCTTCTTTAGCTCCATTTTTTTGGGAAGGTTTTGATTTGTTTGCCAGAGCTTTGAAGCTCGCTGGGGTCGTGAGGGAATAGAGAAACGGGGTGGGATTTTAAGTTGATGTACGCTGCTGGAGTTGGGGTTTTCGTTGGTGGTTCCGTCGTGGGGTTTTGGGGTCTGGTTGCTGGAAAGTAGAGGAGAAATGGAGAAGATGGGTTTGTAAGGTGGTGTTTTGGTGAGATGGTTCACTGGTCGGAAAAAGGAGGAGAAGAAGGAAGAAGATGATGGGTCTGGCTTGGAGTTGAATCCAGTGGTGTTTCATCGGAAAAAGAAGAAAATGAATGGGGGGTTTTGGGTTGCCGGAATCCGGAGGATGATGACCGAAAAATTAATGAAAAGTGAAACTTTTGTGAATAAAAATCTGAAAATTTTCAACCATAATCTAAAATACTTTATCACATCTTAACTTAACGAGCAAGTTATTCTTTAACTAGGGAATTGAAAATCACCAATAGTACAATATCACTATCTTAAAATTATGGGTTAAAATCATCAGTTAACAAAATATCTGTGTATAAAATCTTATCCATATAGAATGAATTTTTGGACTGTGTAAAATCAAAATGAATATTAAAAAATATAACGAATAAAATGAATATTAAAAATGTAATGATCGTAACTAATGACATGTAAAAAATGCAATTTAACAAAAATAACGATTTAATCAAAATAAACAAATATTTGAACATATTCCACCGACTATGAAAAAAGTAATGTAATTAAAATTAACTAATAAAAAATCATGAAATTTTGACAAATAAGGATTTATCGATAAACTTATTTAAAATTATAAAAAAAAATGTATTTTTGAACTATTGAATAAATAAAACTTAAAAGTTACGAATTTTGAAATTAGTAGGTCAAAATTGAATGTCAACAAGAGTCTTTAAAGAGAAACCATGAATCATAAAAAAGGTCAATGCATACTTAAAATCATAAGAAAACATTCATAAAACCTTTGAAGAAAATATAGTTCATTTGTGGGATAATTGTTGTTAACCGACAATAAGACCATGTGAGCTATAACATGGAATCTGTCATGATGCTCACACCGAAAAAAGGAATCTACTTGCCAAGGTAGAATTATATATCATTCATATTGCTAAGGTGGATCTACTATCTAGGTCATTTAAGACAATTTCACGGGGGCACATAGTTTGGGACAAAGAAATTGCTACTAATGACCAAATCTCTTCATTGTTAAAGGCCAAGAAAAGAAAAATTGTAAATTGAATAGATCAATTTTTGGCCTAAAACACTCTTCAAGGTAGTGATACCTAAGAATTCATAATTAGGTGAGCTCATTTGATTACACCATGATCGATGAAAACCATTACATCTATGTAAAAGAAGTCCAATGAAAATTTGCAATTCTTTCTCTTTATGTAGATGACATTTTATTAGCTAAAAATAATTTGAATCATGTGAAAACTGTCAAATCATGAATTTCAAAACCATTTGATCTAAAAACTATGGGTGAAGCAGATTATATATTGAATGTAAGATTCAAAAGACTGTTCCAAGAGATTTTTGAGTTTATCTAAAGAAATTTACATAAAGAAAGTATTGAAACGCTTTCGAATCAATAGTTACAAATCCATGAATACTCTTGTAGCAAGGGGTGAAACTTTAAGCCATGAAATGTCTTTAAAGACTAAAAAAGAAAAGGAAGACTTGTCTCGAGTTCTGTACTCTAGTGTTGTCGGGAGTTTTATGTATGCTATGATGTGTACTCACCCAGACATTTGTTATGTTGTAAGTCTGGTTAGCAGGTATAAATTGAATCCTGAAACAGACAATTGAAAAGAAGCAAAGAGAATATTTTGTTACTCGAAAAGAACTGCGGATCATAAATTGTATTATAGTGGATCTAATTTATTCATAAGAGGTTATATAGATGTTAATTGAGTTGGTGGCCAAAATGATAGAAAATCAACATTCGATTATGCTTTCTAACTGAATGGTAGTGTTGTTTATTGGAAAAGTAAGAAGAAAACTTGCCCAACTCTTTCAACCATGAAAATTAAATTCATGGCTTATACATCTGCAGTACAAGAAACTGTTTGGTTAAAGAGATTTTTTGAGCATTTGAATATTGCAAAAAAATTTAAGGATCCCATGTTTCTATATTGTGATAGTCAAGCGGATATCGCATACACAAAGGATCTCAAGTATCACAACAAGATCAAACACATTGACATCAAGTATAACTTTGTGAGAGAGTAGTAGCAAGTGGAGAAATATCTTTAAAATACATTCCTACACGTGAAATGATAGTCGATCATTTTACAAAGGTCATCTCCAGAGACTTGTTTGAAAAACATGTTAAGGTTTAGGTTTGCATAGGATTTGATGATATTTCAGTGTTGTAAAATAACATGGTTGTTATAATATTCTCAAATATATAATACTATTGAATTTATGCTCATATATAGTATGCATATTTTGTAAGAAATAAAGTGTGCCGAACAAGTCGTGAGATTGACTTTCTCACAGGAACAATCACCTCCTATATCGAGGAATGTGTGAAGTAATGTACCTATACCCGAGAGTAGCAGAAAGAATAAAATCTCTCTTGTACTGGAGAGTTTTTCCCCTAAGGCATCCAAAGGCCCTTAAAACGCAACTTCATACGCTTGTAGGGGTCTCTACTCATTTGCCTTCAATCCTGCCTTTTGATGTATATCAAGGAATGTGAAAAGTTGAGTTTCACCACTATATTATGACTTGTTTTATGATTCATGCAAGTATTTCTCTAAGAAAATGAGTTTAAGGATCACTAAAGAGAGAAACTAGGTTAAAATTTTTGAAGGTGTTTAGACCAAGGTTTGTACGATGTTGGATAGGCAAAAAATGAGACATATGCACTAGTATAACGTGAAAACATCATAGCACGAGTTTAATACCATGTGTGTGTCGCGATCAATAGGTCAATGAAAGAATAGTTTCCTACTTCTTCATTATGCGAGACCCCGATAAGTTAAAATGACTTTGCAACAAAAAACCCTTTTGACTTTTTTTGGTTTCTTAAAGTTTCAATCGATATTTATACTTTAGCATGTTATTGATAGCCATGAATAATTTTCCAATGCAGTGCATGTCTAGGAAACCAGTTGAGTTGTAATAGATAGATTCGAATAGAAAGGACAGACGATTAATTGAATAATAAACTTGTATAGTCAAGTCAACTATTGCACTAACCATATTGATATTGAGTGTAGTTATGTGTATAAAGTTAAACATGAAGTCGAGTTAACCTCTTTAAGAGGGTGAGAGATCGAATAAGTAACTATTAAAGTAGTGAATGAAGTCTGGGGTACTGTGACTAATAATGTCCTTAAATTTGTAGTGAATTCTTTTCACATGTGATTGAATTCCTATGTATTGCTTGTAAAAATTTGAAGACACGTTTTGATGCTCACAGATCGCATGAACTATTTTTCGTATGAATTGATATTGTATCAGCTTCGGTCTTGTCCACACTGTGCGAGTGGGAGATGTAAGTTTTTGATAGGTTGTGGGTCGCCCGTATGGATCGACCCGATCCGATCTGATCGTACCCGACCTGATCCATTTTATTTAATTTCTTTAAAAAAGAATTAAATAAATGGATAAGATTAGTTTTTGAAAATAAAAGGGAACATTTAGGAAGCTGTAACTATTCAAACCTCTCTTTTTAGAAGGAGACCTATTCTTTTTAGAAAAGCATGCATGATAGACGTGAGAAAAAGAGGAAAGAACATGTAAACGTGAAAAATCAAAACATTACTCTTTTTTGCCAATATTCAAACAACACACTCAGAAACACTTAGGGGTCGTTTAGTAGAGTAAATAAGAATAATGCTAAATAGAGTGTATTAGTAATGCTTGCATTAGAATTACATGTATTAGTTATGCTTGCATTAATTATACATATATTATTTTTATGCATTGTTTGGTTTGATGCAGCAAAAATAGTATGCATTGTATAAAAAAATATTTTACAAAGATACCCTCCAACATTATTGTAACACCCCGTATCCGAAAGCAGACCAAACCAAAAGTTGCTGGTGCCATGGTTGCCACCCACGGTCCGCTTTGGTGGTCCATGGATGGCCACATGCAGCCCTCCCCAGAAGCAATCCAAAAAAATTATTATAAGGGTCGACCCACAGCCGAACCTACAGACTGTAGGTCAGACCACGGGTCGTGGTCCTAGTTCGTAGATCGAGACCCCAGATTTCAGCCCTAGATATCAAACGATGGTTGACCAGTACAGACCGTTGCTCCACCCACGATCCGTCGTTGACCCCGACAACTTTTAAGTCAGGGGTCGTTTGGTCTTTTCCCTATATGTTGGACCCCTAAACTACGTCGTTTAACCCCTAAACTACATGGTTTTGGTCTGTTTTAGCCTAGAAAATAAATTAGAACTTACCCTAATCAATCATTCACCAAATCAAGCGAAAACTTAGAGCAAATTAGAGGAGAAAGTCGAGAAGCCCTAGTTCAAGAACGCAGCTTGTCTACATCAGTTCCAACCCTGAAATCGAAAGATTTCTCTATAAATTTCATCACCATGTATGTGGAATTTCACTAGTGTGTTTCTTTTGCCCATTAGGTCCCTAGATTTCAATCAGAATCTTGATTCCCTTGATATTATCTAGACCTAGGGTTTCTTGAATGATAGAAATTGTTGGGTTTTAGCTATTAGAATGACCCAAATCAAATTATCATGTTGATGCTTCAGTTCTTGCATAAATTCAGAACCTTAGCTATGTAGTTCTTTTAGTTCATGAATTATGCATACTAGGTCAGTTATCTCAGTTATACATGCTTTAGTTACGAATGTCACACTATCAAATATAATTTTTGCATTCTCAAGGTTTGCATGTCAGTAAGTGAGCTATCCAGTATTACAGAATTCAGTCATAAATTGTTAATTACACTATCGATTGGGAGTAGCTTAATACCGAGTGGACTAGGTTCAGTCACCCTCAAGTCCCAGAAATATGTGCCCTGTAGATTGTAAGTACCCTCTGTGGGCATTAATTTAGTGATCACGCCAGTCATGCCTCTATACCTCTAACAGGGTATATTGGGTCCTCTCGATGGGGCGTATACATCGGACTCCACATTTAGCTCATGTGATTTTATGTCGGTTATTAGCAGCTCCCATAGTCAGATTCTTTTGCACTGACCATGTTATCAGTTACAGTTAGATTTTAGTATCAGCATGTTATAAACTTGGTCATTGTATTCAGTTAGATCATGTTCAGTAGTTTCAGTATAGTATCATGCTCCTATTATATCATCGCTCAGTTATATGATTTGTTCAGTTATGTACGTTCATTCAGCTTTACTCTATCTTGCATGCTCAGTACCTTTCAAGTACTGACGTATACTCTGTGTTACATCTTCTCGTGATGTAGGTTTAGGTCCTCGATTTCCAGTTCACGCATAGATCGGTTACCGATCTTCAGAGCAGCAGTATCAGTGGTTAGTCCTCATTCTCCGAGGACAACAGACATGTTTCCTTTCTACTTTTAGTCTTTAGTTTTAGTTTTTGCTAGATCTAGTTGGGGCATGTCCCAGCAATTCTAGTCAGTTAGAGGCTTTATTTAAGACATAGTAAGATTAAGTTTTAGCTTGGAGTTTGATATTTTCATTTGTCATTAAACTCTCACATTATATATTCAGACTTAGAATAGGTATTCCCCATCATTTTCAGTTTACATAATGTTTTAAGCTTCCGCATAGTATTTCCTTAATCCAGTTTATCTAGTATTCTTATGATGTGCCAGCAGGGTTAGCTTGGGGTCATTCGTGATCCTAGGTCTCGTGTTTACGTCCTGGGGTAACCTCTGGGCATGACAAACTTGGTATTAGAGCATTGTATTTAAGTGTCCTAGGATGTTTGAAATGCCGCACTAAGTAAAGTCCTTTTAATGGGTATGAAGTGCACCACATCTAATGAGAGGGAAGCTACGAGGTGTTTAGGAAAACTTCACTTTCCTGCTACTCTTATCGTGCGTGAGGTATGATCCAACTTCTCGTTTCTAACTATGACTCCTAGTAGACCTTACCAAAGAAATGTGAATGCCCGCAATGCTAACACAACTTCTCTAGTCCCAGATCAGGAAGTTTCGAATGCAGAGTTTCAAAATGTTATCCAATTGTTGGCTCAGAGTGTGACTAACCAGAATAATCAACAGGTTCCAACTCCTACAAATGTTAATCATGGGTCAGCTGTAACCAGGGTCCGTGATTTTGTTAGGATGAATCTGCCTGAATTTTTAGGGTCGCATGTTGGTGAGGATCCCCAAAACTTCATTGATGAGGTCAAAAAAATCTTTGGAGTGATGCAGGTAACTGGAAATGATAGGGTTGAGTTGGCGTCCTACCATCTTAAGGATGCAGCTCATATTCTTTTCACTCAGTGGAAGGAAAACAGGGGTACGGATGTAGTTCCTATTACTTGGGAGTGTTTTAGTGAAGATTTTCTGGACAGGTTCTTCCCACGAAAGTTGAAAGAGGTAAGAGCTTAGGAGTTCACGAATTTGAGACAAGGTAGCATGTCAGTCCAAGAGTACGAACTCAAGTTCACCCAACTCTCCAGGTATGCTCCTCACATGGTTGCCGATTCCAAGGGTCAAATAAACAAGTTTTTGTGTGGGGTATCTGATTTAGTGAAGATAGAGTTTAGAAATTCTATGTTGCTAGAAAATATGAACATCTCTAGGCTCATGACTCATGCTCAGCAGGTTGAGGGAGATAAGCTTAGGGAACACGCTACAGAGAACAAAAAGTCTAGGATAGGCAACTATGAGTATTCTCAAAAGAAATCAGGTGGTGGAAATTGCTCACATGTTCAGCAAAAGTCTTCATCCCCAGCACCTTCATCAGCTAGTGCTTCATCCTCCAGGTTCCGACAGGATAAAAAAAGTAGGGCATCAGGCTCTCAGGGGAGTGTTTCGAGTACTAGGACCTACCAAACTAGTCCTAAGTATGGTAAAAACCATCCAGCGAGTGTCTTGCGAGAAAGGAACGATGCTTTGGGTGTGGTCAAACTGGTCACAAGTTGAGAGATTGTCCTTCTTCCTAACAGGGTCAAGGAGGTAATAATGGTAGAGCTCAATCTAAAACTTCAGCAGCACCAGCAGGTCGCCCGACTCAGAAGGGTAACTCATCTGGTACAAGTGGCGGTCAGTGCCAAAATAGGTTGTAAACTTTCCAGGCTCGCTCTGATCAAGAAGTTTCTCCTGATGTGGTCACTAGTACGTTACGAGTCTTTAACTTAGACGTTTATGCTTTGCTAGATCCAGGGGCTTCTCTTTTCTTTGTAACTCCTTATATAGTAGTCAAATTCAATGTTAGTCCAGAAACTATATCAGAACCCTTCTCAGTTTCTACTCCAGTTGGTGACCCAATCAAAGCTAGACGGGTATACATAAATTACCCTATCACAGTCTCTTAGAAAGTCACCTCAGCGGATCTTGTAAAGTTAGAAATGGTAGACTATTCTAGGCATGGATTGGTTAACTTTTTGTTATGCCTCAGTCGATAATAGAACTAGGATCGTTCGTTTTCAGTTTCTAAACGAACAAATCTTAGAATGGAAGGGTAGTAACTTAGCACCTATGGGTCGATTCATTTCTTACCTTAAGGCCAGAAAGATGATTTCCATAGGGTATATCTATCATCTAGTTCAGGTTAAGGATTCAAGCTCCGAAACCCCAACTCTTGAGTCGGTTCCTATCGTTGATGAGTTCCCAAAAGTATTTCCAGAAGATCTTCTCGGAGTTCCTCCCGAAAGGGAAATCAACTTCAGAATTGATCTCTTTCCAGATACCCAACCCATTTTTATTCCTCCTTACAGAATGGCTCCAGCTGAACTTAAGGAATTGAAAGAACAACTGAAAGACCTTATAGATAAGGGCTTCATCAGACCTAGTATTTCCCTATGGGGTGCGCAAGTGTTATTCATGCAAAAAATATTGGTTCTCTCAGAATGTGCATTGACTATTGGCAGTTGAACAAAGTCACAATCTAGAATAAGTACCATATCCCTAGAATTGATGACTTGTTTGACCAACTTCAGGGTGCTAGTCATTTTTCGAAGATAGACCTCAGATCCGATTATCATCAGCTCGAAGTCAAAGATTGTAACATTCTGAAAACAACCTTTAGAACTCGGTATAGACATTATAAATTTGTATATATGTCATTTGGACTAACCAATGCTCCTACAGCTTTCATGGATTTGATGAACAGGGTGTTCAAGCAGTATTTGGACTAGTTCGTTATCGTCTTTATTGATGATATCCTCATTTACTCTAGGAATGAGGAAGAGCATGCAACTCATTAAGAGTTGTTCTGCAAACTCTCAAAGATTGCCAGTTATTCGCTAAGTTTAGCAAGTGTTAGTTTTGGTTAAAGTCTGTTGTTTTCCTTGGGCATATAATATCTAGTGAAAGAATCCTATTAGATTCTCAGAAAATAGAGGCAGTGAAACAATGGCCCAAACCTACCTCTCCTATAGATATCAGAAGTTTCTTAGGTTTGGCTGGTTATTACAGAAGGTTTGTGGAAGGATTTTCATCCATAGTTTCTCCATTGACTAAGTTAACTCAGAAAAAGGTTAAGTTTTAGTGGTGAGATGATTGTGAGAAGAGCTTTGCAGAACTGAAAACTAGGTTAACTACAGCTCATGTTTTGACTCTACTAGAGGATCCAGACGGTTATGTGATCTATTGTGCTGCATCCAAAGTCGGCCTAGGTTGTGTCTTGATGTAGTGAGGTAAGGCTATAGCTTATGTTTCTAGAAAGCTTAAGGTGCAACAGAAAAATTATTTGACTCATGACCTCGAGCTCGCAGCAGTGGTGTTTACACTTAAGATTTGGAGACATTACTTGTATGGTGTTCACATAGATGTGTTCACAGACCATAAGAGCCTACAGTATGTGTTCATCCAGAACGATTTGAATCTTCGCCAGAGAAGATGGCTTGATTTCTTCAAGGATTATGATATGAGTGTGCATTACCATGCTGGTAAGGCCAATGTAGTAGAAGATACTCTTAGCAGACTATCTATGGGTAGTGTAGTACATGTTAAGGAAGAAAGAAAAGAACTAGCAAAGGATGTTCATAAGCATGCTGGCTTGGAAGTTCGCATTATGAGCATATCAGATGGTAGTGTAACAGTTCAAAATGGGTCAGAATTTTCATTATTAATGGAGGTTAAAGAAAAGCAAGACAGTGATCCTATATTGCTTGAACTAAATGGTACAGTCCATCAGCAGAGGGTTGAGGTTTTATCCCAAGGGGGATATAGTGTGCTTCACTATCAGGGTCAATTATGTGTTCCTAAGATGGGTGAGTTGAGATAGAAGATTCTTTAAGAAGGCCATAACTCCAGGTATTCTATTCATCCAGCCACCACTAAGATATACTGTGATCTACGGGAAGTCTTTTGGTGGAATGACATGAAGAGGGATATAGCAGATTTTATAGCTAAGTGCCCCAATCGTCAGCAACTAAAAGTAGAACATCAGAAACCAGGAGGTATGACTCAAGAGATCAATATTCCAACTTGGAAGTGGGAAGTGATCAACATGGACTTCATTACAAGTTTGCCTTGCACTCGCAGACAACATTACTCCATTTGGGTGATAGTTGATAGAGTTACTAAGTCTGCGCATTTTTTTGCTATCAAGACTACAGACTCGATGGAGGACTATGCAAAGATTTACATTAATGAGATATTCAGGTTTCATGGGGCTCCTTTGTCTATCATCTCAAATAGATGTCCTCAATTTACCTCTCATTCTAAAAGTTATTTCAGAAAGGTCTTGGTACTCAAGTTAATCTTAGCACATCATTTCATCCACAGATAGATGGTCAGGCAGAGCGTACCATTCAGACATGTTGAGAGCCTGTGTGATCGACTTCAAGGGTAGTTGGGATGATCACCTTCCTCTTACAGAGTTTACCTATAATAATATCTATTATTCCAGCATTCAGGTAGCCCTTAAGAGGCATTATATGGGTGTAGATGCAGATCTCCAGTTGGTTGGTTTAAAGTAGGTGAGGCAGCCTTGATAGGGCCAGATTCGGTTCATGATGCTATGGAAAAACTGCAGCTCATCAAAGATAGACTTAAGACCGCTACAGTCGCCAGAAGTCCTATGCAGATGTAAGGAGAAGAGACTTGGAGTTCCAAATTGATGATTAGTTTTTTTTGAAAATTTCACCTATGAAAAGGATGATGAGATTTGGCAAGAAAGGGACGCTCAGTCCTAGATATGTAAGCTCTTACAAGATCTTGGAAAGATTTGGTAAAGTGGCTTATGAGCTAGAGCTACCACTAGAAATAGCAACAGTGCATCCGGTCTTTCACATTTCGCTATTGAAGAAGTGTGTGGGTGATCCAGCATCCATAGTACCTTTAGAGAGTGTTGCTGTAAAGAATAGCCTCACTTATGAGGATGTGCCAGTTGAGATTCTTGATCATCAGGGTTGAAGGTTGAGAGACAAAGAAGTCACTTCCATGAAGGTTTTGTGAGGGAATCGGTCCGTAGAGGGAGCTACTTGGGAAGCAGAAGAAGCCATGAAGGCCAAGTATCCTCATCTCTTTCCTTCCGATTCCACTCCAGCTTGAGGTATAGTCCCTCTCCAATTTTCCAGTCATTCATGCATAGCTTCAGTCTTAGTATCTAGTTCTTTCAATTGTTCTTGCATTTTCAGCGCATTTGCATGTTTTTGGAACTTCGTTGAGTCATAAATCATTTTCCAGTACTTAGTGGTAGGGTTTGCAGTTCTTTCCCTCCATATTCTAGGGGTGGGCATTCGGTTCTTCGGTTTGGTTCTTCGGTTTTTTGGTTTTAGAAAAGTGTGCACCGTATATTAAACCAAACAAATTTGGTTCGGTTTTTTCTACTTCAGTTCAGTTTATTTCGGTGTTTTTAAATCAGATTTTCGGTGTGAATAAAAATTAAATAAGGATAAAGTATAAGATACTTAGAAACTTAAAACTACATTAAGGAATGATGTGTATCACCGTGGAACACTTATTGTGCTAACTAAAAGACTCTATTTTTCTTTATCAAGAACATTGTGCCTCCAACTATTTCTCAAAAAAACAAGTACAAAGACGGTTTTTTTACATAATGTATATTGGTAAAAATATGTTTGAGTTTCTCTTGGAAATTAATATTTGAAGTTAACTATTGAATTGTTACTTTGATTTGTTCATGAATGATTTAATTGTTAGTTTAATTTTTATTTTTTCGTTAAGAGAATGCCCATATATATTTAAAAAAAATTATTTTTTTATTTTTTTAAAGCGAAAGTTCGGTTCTTCTGTGCATTTGAGACCATTACACTGAATACCAAATGGAAGAACTGAACTTTCGAAAAAATAACACCGACACCGAATCGAAAAATAAAAGAACCAAAATCGAAGAACCGAATTAATTTGGTTTGGTATGGTATTTTGGTTTGTCGGTACTTATGCCCACCCCTACCATATCCAGCTAGTTTAGCCTTTATTCGAGGACGAATGTTCCCAAGGGGAGATAATGTAACACCCTGTATTCGAAAGCAGACCAAACCAGTAAATTTCTAAAAGTTGCAAATGCAACCCACGGACCGTAGGGTGACCCACGGTCCATTCTGGTGGACTGTGGATGTCCATATACAGCCCTCCCAGAAGCAATCCAAAACAAATTATTCTAAGGGTCGACCAACGACCGAACCTATAGTCAGTAGGTTAGACCACGGGCCGTGGATCGAGACACTAGATTTCAGCCCCAGACTTTTGTAACACTCCAAAAATTTGTACACTGAACTAGAGCTAAAATGAATGAGAGTAAGAGTCTAAAGAGAGGGAAAGGGTCGAGATCACCTAAGAAAAATGGAGGAAAACAATTTTTCCTTTGGTCCATTCGGCGATGGGGCAATAGCATTGCCCAAGTGCCTTGGAGATTAGCCAAATGGACTCTTCTCGCCTAGTGGGTAGCCTCCCCTAGACCTAGCTACTGGAATTTTATGCAAGCTAGGTCAGGGCTTGCCGACCCACTTGGTGCAATGCCCAAAAAACTTTCATCTCACCCATGGGAAATGCTCCATGAGGGAGTATTCTGGAAAATTAGGCGAGACAAGGGTCCCTTAGGCGTGTCACCAAGTGCCCTTGGTGAGCTAAGGGGTGCAATGGGCGAGCTAAGTCGTGGAGGTTGGGAAAAGTTAAGTCGTAACTTAAAGGGTCTCTAGTTTTCTTCCAAAATTAAAACCACATTACTCTTCTCTTTTCCCAATAAGTATATAACCTTTTTAGACTTAAAATCCCTCCAATTTAGTCACTTTTAAAAGAAGACCCATCTCCTTCTCAATTTTTTTCTCACTAGAAATCCTCCATTGAAGAAGAACAAGAACTTGAAGGCTAGGGCTTAAGAACTCATCTTCTCAACTCCAATTCATGGGGAAATCTTCAATCAAGGAATGAGAGTCCTGATTCATGGAAAGCTTTCTTCAATGAAGCCCTTCAACTCTCAATTTCAAATTAGTAGATTTTTGAAAAACCTAGGGTTTTCAATCTATGTCATGGGTTCTTCCTAAAAATGATTTCAGTGAGTTAATTGACTATTATTATGATTGAATTGTTGTTTATTGGTGATTTTATGATAAAGTTCCCCATGAACCCATGAATTACCCCATGACCAAATTTTATAAATTGTGATGGGTGTATTGATGCAAGATGAATACTATGAATTGTGTCTTTGATATTTTAGTTATTGAAATCATGTTATTATTCATGCCTATTGTAGTATTTCTAGGTGTGATTATGAGACATGATTCATGACCCTTGAAGGGTAAATTATGAGGGTTTATACATGTTGATGAAAATTATGTATGAACTTATGATTCACTTAGAAAGTAAAGATCCAATGACTATTGTGGAAATTGTGGTATTGATGAACTCGCCTTACCCTTACACATGACTATGTATGAATTGTTTAGGATGATGATAGTGGTGTTGTGTTGATTGAAAGGCTATTCTCATGAAACACTAAGAACATAATGTGAAAGGTTTACTCACATGTTAATGATGATTCTAAGGTTGAAAGTGCATTCTCACCTAATTGAATCCATGAGCTAGTTTATGAGTTGTGTTGTATGAAGGGTAAGATACTTTTCACACATGTAAATGCAATTCAATACTAAACAAGAAATTTTGGGAAATAATGTTTAGCACCGAAAGGATATGGAAAATGAGGTAGAGGCCCTCCCGTCAATAAAATAGGTAGGGTTTCTAATGTTAACCTCATGAGATGGAAGCTCTCCCGTCAATATAATAGGTTGGGTTCTAGAAGCAATCTCCCTAACCTGTAACTATGTGACCATATAGGTTTTTAGCTAGTGGATCCACCTAAAATCTAATATATGTAGTTCTTCCTTAGGCAAGTAGGACACCTTTTTTCCTTGTGGGATTACATGACACCGGATTCCATGTTGCTCTCATGGTCTATGTCGGTTAAGATTATTTTCCCTACATGACAAGACTATGAATATGACATGGGCTATACTCATGACTTCTTAATGAGCTTTACTTAGTAGGAGTGGGAGTATGGAACTTCACTTTTACATTGCACAAGTGGACTTTGCAAGGGGTTATAGGGTGCTTTCCAATGCTATGAAAATGTATGAATATATGCACGCATGTTATGTATTGTTACTATGAGTGACTTTACTTGTTATAAGTTAATGAATTTAATGTTCCCTTGTCTATGAGTATTGACTATGATGAGGTCTAAGGATGATATGTATGACCAAGGTGCCCTTATAGAAGTACTTAGTGTGGTTGGTATTATGGGATGCCAACCATATATTGCACAAGTACACCTTAGGGTCACTAAGGTAATGGTTCTATTATGTTAAGATGATTTATATGATAAATATGCTATGACTTGTGTTTTACATTAAAAGTGCTTCGTGATTCTCAAACTTGGCAAATGCATGTTTTTCAACTAAATCGTCCTTTTTAGCATGTCTTAAGGATTTTATTGCATGTTTATTCTACATTTTTACAAAGTGTAGGTTCTGGCGAGTGAAGTGTACTTCCTTTCTTGACAAAGGTTTGGATTGAATCTCTCCAAGACTTGTGGTGAGTCCTCATGGTTCGAGGACAAGAGCCTTCTATTCTACTTGTTTTCCTATTGTTCTACTTTGAGACTTTTAGTTGTAAAGGGTTGTGACCCTATTGATATTCATTGTAGTAGATAGTGATTGAGACAAGGTCTAGACTTCGCTTTTGATTATAATAAAAATACTTCGACAGTACACCGTGTTGCATCTAGGGGGTACCCCTGGGTCGTGACAAACTTGGTATTAGAGCATAAGGTTTTGGGATGATTTTTAGGTTAATGTCTCATAAACCACATCTAGTAGAGTCTTGTTCATGAGTGTAAAGTGTGCCACAATTATCAATGAGAGGCAATGTGATGTTTAGGAAAGTTCTCTTCATTCATTACTCTTTAGTCGTGCCTTAGAGTTTTAACTCTATGAAGTCCTTTTCCTAACCCTTCTATTGTGTTTAAAGGCTATGAATACAAGAAGGGTGAATGCAAGAAGGATGGAAGAAGAGAATGTGAATGAGGGAGTTCCTCCCCAAGCTCCTCAAGGACCTCAAGCTCCTATGGATGAAGGGGCTATAACAAATGTGGAAATAAGGACGGCTCTCCATATATTGACTCAAGCCGTGACCACTCAAGCTCAAGCCATGACAACTCAAGCTCAAGCCATGACGGCTCAAGCTACTAGTAAAGTTATTGCTCCGGCTAATCCAAATATGAATTCGGCCGCTTCTAGGGTTTGATATTTTGCTAGGATGAATCCTCTGGAGTTCCATGGCTCCATTATGGGAGAGGATTCTTATGAGTTTGTGGAAGAGGTTCTCAAGATACTTGATATTATAGGAGTGACTTTGGTAGAGAAAGTAAAATTGGCTGCTTATCAATTGAAAAGTTTTGCTCAAGTTTGGTACACTCAATGGAAAACCAATAGGCCGGTTGGAGCGGGTCCCATAGAATGGGAAGTGTTCAAAACCGCATTCCTTGCTAGGTATTTTCCCCGGGAATTGAATGAGGCTAAAGTTGAAGAATTCAGCAATCTTCTTCAAGGAGGCATGGGTGTTCAAGAATACTCCCTAAAGTTCACTCAATTTTCTAAATATGCTCCTTCTTTAGTGTCAAATCCAAGGGATAAAATGAGTAGATTCTTGACGGGTGTGTCCAACTCAATTGAAGAAGAATGTCATGCGGCAATGTTTCATGATAACATGGACATATCTCGTCTCATGGTGTATGCTCAACAACTTGAAAGGTTATGGCTTAAGCAGAATAATAGGGAAGTGAAGAGGGCAAGGATCGATGATGGAAATTCTTCCAAAGGTAAATTTGAGGATCAAGGTAGACCAAGGTTCAAGGGAAAGTTCTCCAATCAAAACTCCTCTAGTACTCTAAGGGGCAACAAAGATAGGTGTCTAATCTTAAGTTTCAAGGAGGCAATGGTGGTGGATTCTCCATGGAGAGGCCTACTTATGCCAAGTGTGGCAAAAAGCATGATGGTAAATGTCTTGCCAGCACGGGTGTGAGCTATGGTTGTGGTAAAAGTGGCCACCAATTGAAAGATTCCCCAACACGTACAGCAAAGGGGAGAGAAGATAAACAAACTCCTCCAAGTGGTTCAAATTTCGACAAGAAGAGCCGTTTTATGCTCTCCAAGCTAGAGGTGACCAAGCGACCTCCCCGAATGTGGTTACCGGTACGTTGCAAGTTTTTCTTATTGATATTTATGCATTATTGGATCCCGGTGCCACTCTATCTTTTGTGACGCCGTATGTGGCGATGAGGTTTGATGTTCCTCTGAAAGAATTATTAGAACCTTTTCCGGTTTCTACCCCGGTTGGTGACTCCTTGGTGGCTGAGAGGGTGTATAGAAGGCGTCCCATTTCCTTGTCCCATAGAGTTACTCTTATGGACTTGATAAAATTTGACATGTTAGATTTTGATGTGATTCTTGGTATGAATTAGTTGTATGCTTGTTATGCCTTCATTGATTGTAGAACTCAAGTGGTTAAATTTTAATTTCCAAATGAACCTATTTTAAAGTAGAAGGGGGGGGGGGGGGGGGATTCTATGCCTAGAGGTCAATTTGATTCTTGTCTTAAAGCTAGGAAAATGATCTCCAAATAGTGTATTTACCATCTTGTTAGGGTAAAGGATGTTGAATTGGAAACCCCTCCTCTAGAGTCGATTCTGGTAGTGAATGAGTTTTTGGAAGTTTTTCCCGATGATTTGCCTGGTATTCCTCTAGAACGGGAAATAGATTTTGGTATTGACCTTATCTCGGATACGCAACCTATCTCTATTTCCTCCTTATAGAATGGCTCCGACGGAGTTAAAGAGTTGAAAGAGCAACTAAAGGATTTGCTAGACAAGGGCTTTATTCAATCAAGCATCTCTCCATGGGGTGCTCCGGTATTGTTCATTAGGAAGAAAGATGGAACTCTTAGAATATGTATTGATTATCAGCAATTGAACAAGGTGATCATTAAGAACAAATATCCACTTCCTAGAATTGATGACTTATTTGACCAACTTCAAGGGGCTAGCTACTTTTCCAAAATTGACCTTCGTTTGGGATATCACCAACTAAGGGTAAGATGGGTTGACATTCCCAAGACGGCTTTCCAAACTAGGTATGGACACTATGAGTTCCTTGTGATGTCATTTGGCCTAACTAATGCCCCAACGGCATTTATGGACCTTATGAATAGGGTTTTTAGGCAATATCTCGACATGTTCGTCA
The DNA here is from genome assembly GCA_037074985.1 of Solanum bulbocastanum. NCBI lineage: Eukaryota > Viridiplantae > Streptophyta > Magnoliopsida > Solanales > Solanaceae > Solanum > Solanum bulbocastanum. The sequence continues at coordinate 32,109,313 of CM073603.1, read as the reverse complement.
TTGTGTTTATCGACGACATCTTGATCTATTCTAGGAGTGAGAGTGACCATACGGACAATTTGAGGATAGTATTGCAAGTCCTCAAGGATCATCAATTATTCACAAAGTTTAGTAAATGAGAGTTTTGGCTAAGGTCCATGGCATTTCTAGGTCACGTTGTGTCAAGCCAGGGCAAAGAGGTAGATCCAAAGAAGACATACTCGGTCAAGAGTTGGCCTAGACCTCTATCACCAACCGATATTAGAAGTTTCTTGGGTTTGGCCGGCTACTATCAGAGGTTTGTTGAGGGGTTTTCCTCTATTGCTTCTCCTTTGATGGCCTTAACTCAAAAGAAGGCTAAATTTGTGTGGTCGTAAGCTTGTGAAAAAATCTTCCAAGAATTGAAGGATAGGCTTACATCTGCTTTAGTGTTGACCTTGCCGAAGGGTACCGATGGTTTTTTAGTATATTGTGACGCCTCTAGAATGGGTTTGTGATGTAACCTTATGCAACATGGGAAAGTAATCACCTATGCTTCAAGGCAACTCAAGATACATGAGAAGAACTATCCGACTCATGATCTTAAGTTGGCGGCAGTAGTATTTGCTTTGAAAATATGGAGACATTATCTATATGGGGTGCACGTTGATGTGTTCACCGACCACAAGAGTCTCCAATATGTGTTTAGCCAAAAAGACTTGAATCTCTGACAAAGAAGGTGGTTAGAATTATTGAAGGATTATGACATGAGTGTCCTTTACCACCCCGGCAAAGCGAATGTAGTTTTGGATGCCCTAAGTCAATTGTCCAAGGGTAGTATGGCCCATGTAGAAGATGAGAAGAAAGATTTAGTTCGTGATGCTCATAGGTTGGCCCGGTTAGGTGTCACGGTCCACAATGGTTCCGAATCGTCCTTCGTAATGGATGTTAACGCAAATCAAGACCTTGATCCTATTCTAGTTGAATTGAAAATGTCGATACTCAACAAGTCCGTTGAGGCTTTCTCCCAATGTGGAGATGGGGTTCTTAGGTACTAAGGTCGATTATGTGTTCTGGATGTTAATGGCTTGAGAGAGCAAATTTTAGATGAAGCTCATGGTTCGTGGTATTTTATTCATTCGGGAGCCACCGAGATGTACCGTGACCTATGGGAAGTCTATTGGTGGAATGGCATGAAGAAGGATATAGCGGGTTTTGTAGCCAAATGTCCGAATTTTCAACAAGTTAAGGTCGAACACCTAAGACCAGGAGGCTTGTCCCAAGATATAGATATGGGAGGATGTGAACATAGATTTTACTGTGGGTTTGCCTCATACCCGAAGGCAACATGATTCTATTTGGGTCATTGTGGATAGAATGACAAAATCCGCCCACTTTTTTCCCATCAATGTTTCCTTTTCGACGGAAGACTATGCCAAATTGTACATCAAGGAGATAGTGAAGTTACATGGGGTTCCTCATTCTATTATTTTGAATCGGGATACTCAATTTACTTCACGATTTTGGAAGGCATTCCAAAAAGGGCTTGGTACTAATGTTAAGCTTAACACGACTTTTCATCCTCAAATCGATGGTCAAGCGGAACGTACCATCCAAACCTTAGAAGATATGTTGAGGGCATGTGTTATTGACTTCAAGGGTAATTGGGATGACCATCTTCCATTGGTAGAGTTTGACTACAACAATAGCTACCACTCAAGTATTGCCATGGCTCCTTTTGAAGCATTGTATGGTAAGAGGTGTAGATCTCCGGTTGGTTAGTTTGAAGTAGGTGAAATTGCTCTACTTGGTCCAAAGTTAGTGTATAACGCTATTGAAATAGTCCGACTCATTAGAGAGAGGTTAAGGACGGCCCAAAGTTGGTAAAAGTCTTATGCCGATGTTAGAAGGAGGGATCCAGAATTCGAAGTCAATGATTGGGTCTATTTGAAAATCTCATCTATGAAAGGTGTGATGAGATTTGGAAATAAGGAAAAACTTAGTCCCCGATATGTAGGCCCTTATCAAATCTTAAAGCGTATTGAGAAAGTGGTGTATGAGTTATACTTGTCAAATGAATTGGGTCTAGTTCACCCTGCATTTCATGTTTCTATGCTTAAGAAGTGCATTGGTGATCCGATATCTATCATTCCTTTAGAAGGTTTGGTAGTTGATTAGAGTCTTTAGTATAAAGAGATTTCGGTAGAGATCTTAGACTAGAAAGTTAAAAGTTTGAGGAATAAGGAAATAGCTTCCGTGAAGGTTTTATGGAGGAATCATTTAGTTGAGGATGCTACATGGGAGGCCGAGGCCGATATGAAATCCCGCTATCCTCATCTTTTTCCTTCTACTCCTATCCAAGCTTGAGGTAAGTAGTTCCCTTGAGTATGGTGTTTTAGGAGTCGTGTGTCTATAAGTGTTCTATATGATTTCTTTATGATATGCATTTTCTTGTGAGAATTCATGTTTAGAATAAAATGAGTTTTCATAATTTTTATGTTCCTCATGTGGTTGTCCATTTTAGTATGATGATTGCATCTTTGACTTTGTGAGATGATTTGATGAACATTCTTTGCTATACTTTTGATGATATGGCATCTTGGATCCATAATGTTGTGTTGAGATTATGTTAGTTGGAGAAGGTAGCTCCTCATATGATTATGTGAAATGATGAGCTTTGTGCATAATGGGTTGTGGATGTAGCTCCTACTTCCTTGTGTTATATTGATTATGCCTTGTGATGGAGTTGGTGTTTCCTCCTTTGAATTATGCATTATTGTTATGTTTCATGCATGATGGACTGCTAGTCTGAGTCTTTACTTCTGTAAGGTGTCTAGATCGTCATTCTAGGATAAACGTCCCCAAGGTGGAGATAATGTAACACTCCGAAAATGCATAGACTTAACTAGAGCTACAACGAATGGGGTAAGAGTCTAGAGAAAGGGAAAGGGCCTAGATCACCTAAGAAAAACAGAAGAAATTTTTTTTCCTTTGGTCCATTCGGCGATGGGGCAGTAGCATCGCCCAAGTGCCTTGGCGATTAGCCAAATGGATTCTCCTCACCTAGTGGCAGCCTCCCTTAGACCAGCTACTGGAATTTTAGGCGAGCTAGGTCGAGGCTCGCCAACCCACTTGGCGCACAGTCCAAAAGACCTTCATCTCGCCTATGGGAAATGCTCCATCAGGGAGCATTCTAGAAAATTAGGCAAGACAAGGGTCCATTAGGTGGGTCGCCTAGTGCCCTTGGCGAGATAAGGGGTGCATTGGGCGAGCTAAGTCATAAAGGTTGGGAAAAGTTAAGTTGTAATTTAAAGGGTCTCGAGTTTTCTTCCAAAATTAAAACCACATTATTCTAGTCTTTTCCAATAAGTATATAACCTTTTTAGACTTAAAATCCCTCCAATTTAGTCACTTTTAAAAGAAGACTCATTCTCCTCCCCAATATTTCTCTCACTAGAAATCCTCCATTTAAGAAAAACGAGAACTTGAAGGCTAGGGATCAAGAACTCATCTTCTCAACTTTAATTCATGGGAAAATCTTCAATCAAGATATAGGAGTCTTGATTCATGGAAAGATTTCTTCCATGAAGCCCTTCAACTCTCAATTTCAAATTAGTAGATTCTTGAAAAACCTAGGGTTTTCGATCTATGTCATGGGTTCTTTCTAAAAATGATTTCAGTGAGTTAATTGACTATTATTATGATTGAATTGTTGTTTATTAGTGATTTTATGATAAAGTTCCCCATGAACCCATGAATTACCCTATGACCAAATTTTATGAACTATGATGGGTGTATTGATGCAAGATGAATATTATGAATCTATGGTATTTTAGTTATTGAAATCATTTTATTATTCATGTCTATTGTAGTATTTCTAGGTGTGATTGTGAGACATGATTCATGACCCTTGAAGGGTAAATTATGAGGGTTTATACATGTTGATGAAAATTGTGTATGAACTTATGATTCACTTAGAAAGTGAAGATCTTATGACTATTGTGTAAATTGTGGTATTGTTGAAAGATCATTCTCCCCTTACCCTTACACATGACTATGTATGAATTGTCTGGGATGATGATAATACTATTGTGTTGATTGAAAGGCTATTCTCATGAAACACTAAGAACATAATGTGAAAGATTTACTCACATGTTAATGATGATTCTAAGGTTGAAAGTCCATTCTCACCTAATTGAATCCATGAGCTAGTTTATGAGTTGTGTTGAATGAAGGATAAGATACTCTTCACATATGTAAATTCAATTCAATACTAAACAAGAAATTTTGGGAAATAATGCTTAGCACCGAGTGGATATGGACAATAAGGTAGAGGCCCTCCCGTCAATACAATAGGTCAAGTTTCTGAAGTTAACTTCATGAGATGGAAGCTCTCCCGTCAATACAATAGGACAGGTTTCTAGAAGAAATCTCTATATCCAGTAACTATGTGCCCACATGGGTCTTTCGCTAATGGATCCACCTAAAAGCTAATACATGTAGTTCTAGCTTAGGAAAGTAGGACACCTTTTTCGGTGTAAGGTTACATGACACCAGATTTCATGTAGCTCACATGGTTTATGTCGATTAAGGTTATTTTCCCTACATGACAAGATTATGAATACGACACGGACTATACTCATTACTTCTTAATGAGCTTTACTTAGTAGGAGTGGTGGTATGGGACTTCACTTTTACATTGCACAAGTAGACTTTGCAAGTGGTTATGGGGTGGTTTCCAATGCTATGAAAATGTATGATTGTATGCACGTATGTTATGTATTGTTACTATGAGTGGCATTACTTATTATAAGTTAATGAATTTAATGTTTCCTTGTCTATGAGTATTCACTATGATGAGGTCTAAGGATGATATGTATGACCAAGGTAGCCTCACAGGAGTACTTAGCATGGCTTGTATTATGGGATGCCAACCATATATTACACAAGTACACCTTAGAGTCTCTAAGGTAATGGCTCTATTATGTTAAGAGGATTATATGATGAATATGCTATGACTTGTGTTTTACATTAAAAGTGCATAGTGACTCTCAAACTTGGTAAATGCACGCTTTTCAACTAAATCGTCCTTTTTAGCATGTTTTAAGGATTTTATTACATGGCTTCCATACTTAGTACATATTTTTGTTAACCCCTATTTCTTCTTTATTTTTACAATGTGTAGGTTCCGACGTGTGAAGTGTACTTCCTTTCTTGACAAAGTCTTGGATTGAATCTCTCCAAGACTTGTGGTGAGTCCTCGTGGTTCGAGGACAAGAGCCTTCTATTCTCAGGGTTTGCATGTCAGTAAGCGAGCTATCCAGTATTACAGAATTCAGTCATAAATTGTTAATTACACTATCAATTAGGAGTAGCTTAATATCGATCGAGTGGACTAGGGTTAATCACCCTAAAGTTTCATAACTACGTGCCCCGCACGTTGTAAGTCCCCTTTGTGGGCATTAATTTAGTGATCATGTCAGTTATGCCTTTATACCTTTGGCAGGATATATTGGATCCTCTCGATAGGGAGTATACATCCGACTCCACATTTAGCTCATGTGGTTTTATGTCGGTTATTAGTAGCTCCCACAGTCAAATTCTTTTGCATTAACCTTGTTATTAGTTACAGTCAGATTTCAGTATCAGCATGTTATAAACTTGGTCATTGCATTCATTTAGATCATGTTCAGTATTTTCAGTATAGTATCATGCTCATCCTATATCATCGCTCAGTTATAAGCTTTGTTCAGTTATGTATGTTCATTCAGCTTTACTCTATCTTGCATGCTCAGCTCCTTTCAAATACTGATGCATTCTGTGCGCTACATCTTCTCGTGATGTAGGTTTCAGTCCTCAGCTTCTAGATCACACATAATCGGTTCCCGATCTTCAGCTCAACAACATCAATGGTGAGTCTTCATTTTTTGAGGACGACAGACATACTTTCTTTCTACTTTTAGTCTTTAGTTTCAGTTTTTGCTAGATATAGCTGGGGCATGTCCCAACATTTCTAGTCAGTTAGAGGTTTTATTTAAGACATAGTTAGATTCAGTTTCAGCATGGAATTTGATATTTTCATTTGTCGTTAAACTCTCAAATTATATATTCAGACTTAGAATGGGTATTCCCCATCATTTTCAGGTTACATGATGTTTTAAGCATCCGCACAGTATTTCCTTATTTTAGTTTATCTGGTATGCTTATGATGTGCCAGCAGGATTAGCTTGGGGTCACTCGTGATCCTAGTACATCTAGCAAAGTTATCTTGGGGTCACTCGTGATCCTAGGTCATGTGTTTACGTCTTGGAGGTAGCCTCGGGGCGTGACAATTATGGTGGAAAAAATGTAAAAAGAGGTTTTGAGGGGCATTGAGTCTTTAATCATGCTAATGCATGTATTAAAACCATTGCATTGGTGATACCTAATTTTCCATGGTATTCACAATACACACCTAAACACAAAATAGAGTGTACAACTAATGCAATCATTAGTTATACATAGATTAGAAAAGAGTACCAAACAAGATACTAGTAATACACAATCCTAATGCATTATTTTTCACAATACAGTCTACCAAACGACCTCTTAGTTATTCAAAGAGATATATGGAGCAATTTATTTTGATAGCAAAATCAACATCAATAATTTCCATTGCAAGTATTAAGATACACACCATTTTGTTATTTTGCTCTTAAATTTCTTTCATTTAATTAGTCATAATCTAAAATCTGAAGTTTTGAGAAAAACTGTAGAGTTGACATTTTTTCTTCTCATAGAATATATATATATATATATATATATATATATATATATATATATATATATATATATATATATATATATATATATATATATATATATATATATATATAAATGCCATAACTAGGATGACCAAAGGAATAATTGTAAATATAGCCAAAAGTAAGAGCAAAGTTATAAGCAAAGTAGTATGAGTAATTGTCTTTTCAAAACAATAAAAGCATCCATTATCTCTCCCGTCCATGACAAAAAAGACGCAAAAACACTTCTACAAGCAACTCTTCATCTTCTTCTCAACTGGGAGTCACGATGCTTACAATTTTAGGTTTATGTTTTCTCTCAAATTTGTCGTAATCTTTCTTTCTTTATTCTTAATCGATATTTTTTCATATTTTTCTTCATGATTTTTATTTTTTATCATGTTATCTGGGTATTCCAACAACATCTCCGTCCAAGAGCGTTGCATGTACTTCTTGAACATATTTAAGTGAAGAGATTGAGTCTTTTCGAAGGAATCAAACATGGAAGCTTGTTCCATTGGCTTTGTTTGAATGTTGATGTTGATTGGATTTCTAGGGCTAATTATAAGGTGGAAATATGATTTAGAATTCTTTTTTACTATCAAATTAAAGTGGCACTGATCCCTCTATTTTTTGCATTCAAGCAAACTAATACTTTTATGATGAAGATTTTAATGAGAGAGGATAACATATTGCTATATCAGGGATGCTTGGAAAGCAGCCCGAAACACTATTGACATAAATTTTTTAATTCAATATGTGGACTTATTTATCGAATAGACCTTTGGACTTTTTTATGTCTAACACAAATGAGCATATAGCTATAATGACATAAAAATTAATCACAGTACACACACGAATTTCAAACAAATCATAGAACATATAAAATCACACATTGAAAAAGAAGAGGGTAAAGGATCTAATTCGGATGCTTCCTTTATACAAATTACATTAACTAAAGGGTGCTTTAGCAAGACAGAATATTACCTTGGACAAAACACTAACCAGTTAAGCAGATTATTGTTTTTTATCAGCAATGGCGTGTTTAGCGAAATTTCCAAACCACAACAGCAACACAACAAAAGAAAGCTCAAAGTTGCTAGAGTTCTTATTTTTCTTTTCAAGAGTAGAGAGTGTTTTTCTTTTTCTTTTTACTATTAGAATTGTCTAAGCATGACAGTATGAATAATGAGAGTAGGGTGTTTATATAGTAGAAAAGGGCATACAATATAAGGAAAGGAAAAATATTTTGGATCAATTAATATTATTTTTCCCTTAAATAAATAAGAGCCAAAATTAGATTTTTAAAAAAAAATTCTTTTTATTATTTTTTACCAAATAAGAACAACTAAATAAGACAAGGAATATCAACAAACTCCTAAATTAATACTCACCTAATACTAGATTACCATAAATAAACAAGTAAGAATATATTTGACTTTAATTAAGGCAACTATAATCAATTAACCTTAGTAAATAAAATAATATGGGAAATTTACCTTACCAAGAGCCACAAAATCTGTCCAGATTTGCACAAAACAATATAATCTTCTTCAATTAGTCAATATCATATAAAATCAATCCAAAGAAATTGACATTTAAAGAAGGAGATAATTAGGGTCCACACTTAAATTTATTTTACCATTTTCAGCAAATCACTTTACCAAAATTATAAAATTCTGGTCAATTTACGCTTGAATGGTTATACTAAATCAAAATGAAACTTGAGCAACTTATGACAGAAACAAATAATGAATTACTAACAAAATCACTTAATTAAATACGCTATGAACTAATGTACAAAATTAGGCATATTGCTCAAATCATGTTTGAATCCAATTGAATCTAATCTATGGACAACCACAAGATGATAGCAATGAAAATGCATATTAACATATTAACAACCAATTCAACAAAAGACCCAAATCTTTAACATATGATAGATTGATGGGCAAACAATTCAAAACAATATGCTGATTTTCACTAAAACAAATAAATGCATAAGGATCTTAAAAACCTTAACTCATAATCATATGCACATTAAGAATCAGTTGAAATTTAAAGAGTGAAAAGATAAATTATGAAATGAACTGGGACGGATCTGTAAAGATCCGTCTTCAACGAGCCAAAGCTTTAATCTCCCGGTACAAGTAAAGATAGTCCATGGCGTCATCGTAGTTGTTGCTCGTTGTTGTTGTCGCCGGTGACCGCTGCTACTGGCTGCTGGAAGCTGGAAGCAGTCGGCAGAACTTGCGAACAGAGGAGTAAAAAAAAAAAAAGGGGATAGGCGAGGGGGAGACTGCCTCCCTTGCTATTGGTGGTCAGTTCTCGCCGATTGTTGGTTCTCACCGGTGCTACTGCTTGCTGGTGGAGAAGAAGAAATGCGATGGAGCCGCATTGGCTGCTGGTTGTTCTCTCCTGGATCTGCTGTCGGTGACCCTCGTCGTTCGCTGCTGCTGTAGTCGCTGGCTGGAGCTGCTGGTTCTCGCCGGCTGTTGGATGTTGCTACTGCTTTCGCCGGAGAAAGATGGGAGAGGAGAAAAAGCGAAGAGGGAGAGAGGAGCAAGAGGGGGATGCGAAGTTAGAGAGGCGGAGAGGAGAGCAACCCCTTCCTTTAGTTCTCGCCGGAGTCTCGCCGTCGCTGGTGGAATTAAGAGAGAGAGAGGCGGCTGATTGAGAGAGGAGAGGAAAAGTAAATGAAAGTTTTGGTCTTTTAGGTGTAAAAATAGGGATGTTAGGGGGTTAGATCTTGACCGTAGAATTAGAATTAGATGAGCGGCTAGAATTGATCTAGGATTTAAATCAAGGATGGACGAACGAGATTAAAAGGAATTTTTTTTTAAAAAAAATCAGATTGAATTGTGGAGTTTGAAATGGATAAAATTGAAATGAATATGGCTGGAATTGGAATAAAAAGTGGCTATATTTGCAATACAATTGAAATTGAATAGGCTAGAATTAGAACAAAATCGGCTAAAATTTAAATGACTTTGAGGGAATATAAAGAAATGCTATCCAATTAAAATACTACAAATATTAAAATATTTTATATAATAAAAGTCACTTAAAATTTTAAAATATTAGAAATAAAATAATTAATTTGAGTTTTACTAAAAATATTTACGATAATTTTATTAAGCATGCATACTAAAAATATAATTTTAGACAAAATCGATTAGAATTTTAAATTCGAAATATGTTTTAAAAAAAATACGTATTTAATCGAATAGCATTCCCGGAAAGGGTTAAAGGTCGATCAAAATTGGGTGTCAACAGCTACCCCTTTGTTGCTTGGGAATGAAGAATAAATTGTCGGGCAACCAACGTTGACTTAGTAGTCGATTTTGTCCAACCGACGAGAGATGTCAGTGGGATCAATTGAAACAATATAGAGTTGAAGAGGGGTACGATCGAGACTTTGGTATAAAGTCGCCTACATATCTCTGGTTATACGAGAATCAGGTCATGTGTAGTTCTAGATTTAGGATCAAACGAAACTCCTAAAAATGAAGGAGCTGTGTGATATTCGAACGGGAACGATATAGGCTCGAATGGATAAAATTAGAGTAGCGAGAAAGGCATGATAGCGAGACTTTCAGCTTAAAGGCAAAGAATTCGATGAGAAGCGGTAATACGAGTAGCAAGGATCTAAAGGGCTTTTGGTGCGATAGACAGCAAAGAAATCGTAGCTGAGAGGGCAAATGATCTTATCTGCAAAATGTCAGTCTCTGCAAATTTGCAGCTTGTGATAGAAAGATTAGAACATATATATCAAATAAACAATAAATGTAAACATGATGCAATTTCCCATATTGACCATGATGTTTACCTTAAAACTATGGAAATGATGTCTTAGGCGATGATGTCTAGGGCAATGATACGCAAAAATTATATCCTCAGATCATGAAAATGTGTCTGCGGACCATGAAAATGATGCCTTTAGACTATGACATATTTGGATCATGATAAACAGAAAGTAAATCCTTAGGCCATGATATGATGTCCGCAGGCCATAAAAATGACATCTTCAGACTATAACGCCTTAGGAACATAAGTAATGAGTAAAGGAAGCATATCTGTAATTCAGGCATCTTTTGATACTTGCGGCTTGATTTGAATCTATTCGGGCACATGCAATCCTCGAGCTCATGCAATATCGGGCACAACGCAATTCTCGGGCACAATGCAATTCTCGGGCACAAATGCAATCTCGGGCACATGCAATAATGCAATTCTCAGGCACAACGTAATCTTCAGTCTCATGTAATATCGGACACAATGCAATCTTCGGGCACATGCAATAATGCAATTCTCGGGCTCAATGTTATTCTCGAGCACATGCAATATCGGGCACAATGCAATTTTCAGGCATAAATGCAATCTCGAGCACATGCAATAATGCAATTCTCAGGCATAATGCGATTCTCGGGCACAATGCAATCTTCGAGCTCATGTAATAATGCAATTCTCAGACATGCAATTCTCGAGCACAATGCAATATCGGGCACATGCAATTCTCGAGCTCAATGCAATCTCGGGCATGATGTAATCTCGGGCTCAATGCAATTCTCGAGCACATGCAATTCGGGCACAATGCAATCTTCGACAATAAATGCAATCTCGGGCACAATGCAATTCTTGGGCACAAATACAATCTCAGGCACAATGCAATTCTCGAGCACATGTGAATCTTCGGGCACAATGTAGTCTAAGGCATAAGTAGTAGATGATTGAGGGCATAAGATGGTAGTTGATTGATGACATAAAGTATCTTAGACCTTTGCCTTGTTAGAAGAGTCGAGTGCCATTTGTTGGCAAATTTTAAGCTCAGAATATTGTAGCTTGACCCTTCGTCCTATAATAAGGAGAGGTCGTCATTGAATGACGATTGTTCAGGATTGATATGAAGTAGCTTGATCCCTCCGTCTTATTGAAAGGATGGGGTGCCAATGATTAGCGATTTATCGGGCTCAATGTAGTGGTACGTTGATCCTTCAAGCGATGTTGAAGCTGCTTCTTGTATAGGTACCTGTATTTTTTGCATTCAGAGAGAAATACTTAAAAGGGGAGGTTGATCTATTCCCTGATTAGGCGTAGTATGCTCCTTTGACGTCTGCCAGAATGTCTTTTGAAGTGTTGTCAAAAATTTTTAGGTCCTCTCAAAATTTTCTACCCCAGTGTAGAACTTCTGCTATCTAATTTTTGTTGTATATTGTAACTTGATTTCTGTGAATTTTTTAGTTCCTCACAAAAATTCTGCCCTAGTATCATCACTTGTCAGAAAATGTCCATCTGATGGAATTTTTTAGACTCTTTCAAAAATTCTGCCCCAATTACACAGTCAAAAGGGGAAAATGGAATTTTTATTATGATAAGACCAAACTCCATAGGAGCGCCTACATATTCCCTCTTAAACGGGAATCAGGTCTGACGTAGTTCCAAATTACAAGAGCATAAGACATTAAAATGAGCGTTTTTAAACAATACTGAAATGATAGATTTTGATCAACTTTATTGCTTATATAGTGACATGGGTACTTTCCTTGTCTGGATGTAGAAAACTTGAACTTAAATGGCGGAAGCCTTATTTGGAGACTAGTTTAAGTAAACTTCCATCATTTTTACTGTTGGGATTCCTCTGGCACAAGGTCTACCCAGTGTATGCTTTTAGCCTCAATCAGTTGCTGAATCTTGCCTCTTAGAGCACGACATGTTTCAGTAGTATGTCCTTTCATCCCTGAATGATAGTCACAAATCTTGTTTGGTTCATACCCCTTGGATTAAATAATTGGATTTTTGGCAGGGATAAGTGTCACACAGCCAGCCATTTTAAGCCTTTTATAGAGTTGGTCAAAGGATTCAGCTAAAGAAGCGTAAACTTTAATGGGCTTCTTCGCAACATTGAATAGGTTTTTGTGAATATGAGGTTGAGTGAGTATTTTGACATTATGGACAAGATATGCTGGTTGTTGATATGGTAGATGAGGCTTTTGGGATGGAGACATTTGATATGGATGAATTTGAAATGGTATGAGGGACGCGTGATGCCAAGGAACTTGGTGCAGAGGCGTTTCATATTGAGGAGCATGCATGATGGGATTCTGCAGGTGTGAAATGAGATATGAAGGTCTAGAGTCATAAGGAAGATGTTGAGGAGGATATTGGTAATTTGGAATGTGAGTGTTCCTTGGAGGCATATGAATGGAGCTGGGTTGGTTTTGAGGATGAGGAGTAGAGTGAGTTGGTGGAGGATCCTTTTGGAAAGTGACTTGGCTTGTGACAAGTTGCTTATCCATGTCTGTCTTCAAAGTGGGATTGGAGGAGAGTAACAGCTTGGCCCACTCGCGCATACCATATATCTCTTCTTCTAAATCCTTTATTTTTTGTTCTAAACTTGGGGTCGACTTGTCGGAGGATGCTTCTTTTCAATAGTCTTACCCATAACCTTCTCATTAGTCACTTTCCTCTTTCCTTGTGATTCTTAGTTGGAAGAGAAGGAAGAGCGCCCTTTGATCGTGTGTGGTAAACCATGGTCTACAGATCGACCATTGGGAAAGGGTAAAAACAAAAGTAAAAGCAAAAGAAACTCAGGTTAGAGCGTTGCATAAATTGAGATAGCAAACACATTGTTTTAAGATAAACACCTTAAATGCAAGGAGCCTCGTTAAGCCAGAGGTAGGCCTAAGACGACACATAAGTGATGTATAATAATTAATTCAAGCCTATTTTGCCAATTTGGAGTTAAGTTAGAGTGAAATTCTAAACTCCATTTTGGCATAATTTGGCTTGATTTAACTATCATGATCACATTGCCACATAATTATGCAATTTGTCTGAAGGGTGTTGGAGCCCTTTAGACGATAGGGTGCCTACTAATTGTGCGTATTGACATCAAGGGTCAAATCAGCTAAGGTGTATGCAACATAAATAACCTAATTGAATTTTCTAAGAGTTGGTTTGACATGGACTTGGAGAGGTTCTATGCGAGAAGGCTCGTGGTTTCCCGATAGTAATACTATCCGTTCCGTCCACGCATATGCCGACTCTCTATAATGGGTATTTGAAGAGAATTGGAATAGTTGTGAGAGGTGCAAAGGCACAACATTGGGAGAAGTATTAGCGGAATGCCATTTTATTAAAGCAGTAAACATTTAGCATGTAGATGAAAAGCAGTAACATATAGACAGTTATAGAAATCAGTAAATAAATAAATAAATACAAAAATAAACATGCAAACACATATATAAATTAAGCATATAAGGAAAAAGAACAGGGATTAGCATGAAAATAAGCAATATAAGAAATGCAAATAAACACAAAAAGACAGATAACAACTTAGCCTGGTAATGACCCAACAAGCAATAAAGTAAACCTCACAAAGATCATGAAACACGTAATGGTTAGAACCTAAAATTCCTAGTGGAGTCGCCATTCTGTCACGCCTAGTTTTTTCTCAAAAATGGGTTTTTATGCACGACCTAACAACTCTTTTGGGCTGTGAAGTGATGAAGAGTTGCCACCTAACGAATTAAGGTTCGTTAGGGCACTTATCTAACCTAACTAAATCTAACTAAGGTCAATGAACCAGAGATCGAGTAAGGGTTACCTCGAGGGATGCCTAACACCTTCCCCTCAAGGTAACTTGAACCCTTACCCGATCTCTTGTTCGTTGACCTTAGTTAGATTTAGTTAGGTTAGATAGGTGCCCTAATGCACCTTAATTCGTTAGGTGGCGACTCTTCATCACTTCACAGTCCAAAAGAGTTGTTAGGTCGTGCATAAAAACCCCTTTTTGAGAAAAAATAGGGCGCGACATGTATCATTATACTAGTTAAGGTTATGATTGTATTCCCTGAATTTTTTGGAACATACCATGTGGACCGTTTGCAACTATATGATAGTTGAATTTATGGGATGGTCACATGTGCTTTGTTATCGACTTACAAATTGGTTTTTGTAAGGTTGTTAGCTCGAATTGTTGAATTAAGAGCATAGCCCCAAACTATGAAATTATGTTGATAATGTCGATTGGTTTAACAAAAATTGTATGCCTCCAATCATAGCTAAACCATGGGTATGAGAACAAATGCATCAAACTAACAAGGTTTCCCAATCATAATTTGCTCAGGATTAGGATCCAAATAATTTTCAGTTAAAATTTGAATGTGCGATATTTGATTTTATTGTTCCACCATGCACAGATGGATCCCTAAATAAGGTTGAGGTGAATGTAAGATTTTCTAACATTAAGGGGACAGATGATTGACAGCTGAAACTTGTGATATAAATTATCTAGATTCTCGTAAAAAAAAGTGAACTTGAAGTTCAATAGATAATTCATTTGCATAAATTATGTAAATGCTCCAATGAGAAGTCCTTAAAGGGCAGAATCTATGGTACGCCTAGAGCGTGATAGACTAATCGATTCCAAATGAAAAACTTTTTAAGGAAAGATGGGAGCAAATGATCAAGATGGTCACGGTAATGAGACAAGTGCTTTAAAAGGAGCACGATGAAATAACACTTCATAAAACCTTGACAAAGGTTCAGGTACCTGAAATGATGAAATATGAAGAGATCTTGATAAGTTATGCTGTATTGGAATCGAGTCAAAAGACCATCGATGGTATCTTTGATATGAAGTAGCGCTCAATACTACAGATGATGACGAGGATCTTGAATTTAAATCTGTCATAGTGTGGACAGATAAATGATTGGCCAAATTGAAATGCACAATTCAAGTACATTATGTTTCACTTTGAAAAGTGACGTTTTGGACTTATAGTCCATGGATCAAGATATAATGTTAGTGGGGTTAAAAAAATTATCGTGCGAAAGTATAACCATAAGGTATAAAATATGGTGTGTGCCTTGGTGCATAAAGAATTTTTTGCATAAGGCATGATATTATTAAATGGAGATATATTCTCTTGTAGTGGATGAATGAGGCTTGCTTCAGTCTGGCAATAAATGGAATACTTGAATATGTGTAATGACTGATTGTCATGTCTATCTAGACGATGAAGGTTGTATGAAAATTATTGAAGGATTTGAAAGGTCTTAATTAAGCAATTCCATTAAGTACCCCAATGGTTGTGAGATTGCTTAATGTAAGGAAAGATCAATTCTGATCTCATGAAAATGATTGAAAAATATCATGTATTAGTGCAAATGCTCATATAGATTATTGATTATGCAGATGATTTTTCTTTGAAAAGAGATATTCCAGCCACTATGTATGAAGATAATGAAGCTCAATTGAAGGAAGGATACATCAAAAGAGACTGGACAAAGTACATTTCACCAAAGTTCTTCTTCACACGTGATCTTTAACAAAATGGCGAGATAGAAGTTCAACAGATCTGTTCAAGTGATGATCTTGCAGACTTACTTATTAAGGCATTGCTAATATAAACATTTGAGAAGTTGAGATATGAGATTGAAATGCATCGTCTCCAAGATATCAAGTAAAACTTTCATCAGGGGGAGTGAAATATTGTACCCTTTTCCTTAATCATGGTTTTGTTCCAATTGGATTTTTCCGGTAAGGTTTTTAATGGGGCAACACTCAAGACATATTATGAGATGTGTGTACTCTTTTTCCTTCACTAGGCTTTTTTCCATTGAATTTTTTCTAGTAAGGTTTTAACGAGACACATTATCTATGGACATCCAAGGGAGAGTGTTATAAATTCATTGAATGAGTGGATTGCCCATTGAATTAATACATGAACAACTATTCATATTCCCTAGTAGCGATGAACCTTTTTGGATAAGAATGTATTTATTTATTATGACACTTAATATAATGACTTTTGGAGCGATTTCTTAACATATAAAATGGGGTTGTTTTTTCACCATTGTAAACATGGGCGGATCTATGAAGGCCAGTGGGGGTGCCACACCACCCCCGAACTTTGACGGAAACTCTCTCTCTCTCTCTCTCTCTCTCTCTCTCTCTATATATATATATATATATATATATATATATAAAATATTTATATAAATATAAAGCATGCCACCCAATGAACAAAATTGGCTTGTGGTGCCACGATAGGAGGGCAACTTTAGATGGCTAATGTTGCGGATTTGAATCCCATTTGTACCTATTTTTTTTGAGAAATTTGCTAGACATTTTTTAAGAAAAAAAAAAAAGGCTCCAAGCACGTTTTTTAAGGAAAAAAGCTGGCTCATTAATCGATAAGTCTATTTGGCACCCACGGACTTTAAATCCTGGATTCGCCACTGATTATAAAGACACAAAAATGAGAGACTTGAAGACATTTGGATAAGATGATCTCTACATTCTATTCTACATATCTTTTATCTATATTATTTGTAGTATATTGATTATAGTTTACAACACATTTAACATACTTTAAGTTAATTAATGGTTTTTAGATCCCTATTAATTTTAATATAAAGAATAAAAGTAGGCAGTCAAATAAATGTAAAGGCACGCCTAAGGGAAAGGGTGTTAAATATACAAATATCCTTTGACCTCAAAACAATATGGTCCCCCGCTAATAACAATATGATTCCACTAATTTATTACTTCTTTCTTCCCCATTTTTGTCCTCTCATTCTTTCAACCAAAACTTCACCTCTTTTTGCCTTAAAAATGACAGTACTTAATTTATGGTTATATATCTAATATATAACTTATATATCTAATACATAACTTATGTGTCATTATAACTAGCGCTAAAATTATTGAGATTTCTATATTTTATAAAAGTGGAAATACCGATTTGGATCATCGGGTACTAATACCAAAAAGAAGAGTTTTCGTAAAAAGCAGGGTCCTTAGGTATTTAATTGATTATCAAATATAGCATTAGTTTGGTTAATTATCAAACCTAGAAATAATTTTGTTATATTTGTTGTTGGGTCCTTGGTATTTAATTGATTATCAAATATAGCATTAGTTTGGCTAATTATCAAACCTAGAAATATTTTTTGTTATATTTGTTTGCTTATTTTAATTGGATACATGGTATTTATTCACTCAATTTGAATGCTCACTTATATTTGATATAAGATAATATATGCTTGTACCAGTACTAGAAAAACCACCCAATCATCACTATTACTTCAACTCAAAGATATTTTCAGATACAATTCAAATACAAATATTCAAATAGACTCATTGATATGAATATATTTTACCACTAAAATATATTTAAAATAATTTTCATATACTTTGAATTGTTTAAATTTATTTTGAAAATAAATATACTTTTTACGCTAAAGTACTCTTTTTTTAAAAAAATATAAATAATAATTTACTCATAAATTTATTATTAAAATGAAACATGGCCCCTAAAAAAATTGGGAGCTAAAGGCCTTTGCTTGTTTCACGCAAGAGCCGACACTGATAGCCGCTTTAATCATCTTAGACTCGAGGCCAAATGTATATGTTTATTTTACATTTATAAATATATTCAGTATGATTCAATTTATTTTCATGGTATTTTTATAAAATTTAAAACCTACTTTAAAAAAAAAAAAAGTTAGGATAGGGGGAGAAGGACGGGAGAGGGGGGGATGCCATCAACAATATAAAAATACCAAGTTATTAAAATTCCTTTCATTTAACATATTTTAGGTCAATTAATGGTTTTTAGACCCCTATTAATTTTAATATAAAGTATAAAAGTAGGCGGTCAAATGTAAACGCACGCCTTAAGGGAAAAGGTGTTAAATATGGGGAACAAATATCCTTTGACCTCAAAACAATATGATTATTCCACTAATTTATTTCTTCTTTCTTCCCCATTTTTGTCCTTCCATTCTTTCAACCAAAACTCCACCTCTTTTTGCCTTAAAAAAATGTTTGGCACCTCATAAACTTCCAAACGCCTCTGTGATCTTTGTCACTTCCACCCAAAAATGCACCGCACATATTCCACGCTGCGCATATAAACATATAAATCCAAATCCAGTTTAATGTGAAAATTCAAAAATCAAACCGCCTTAAGCACCAATATCCTCATCTTAGATCCTCTTTTTCAGTTACCGATAACTGCATGTCGATTTCGATTTCTAATCTCCCTTCATTTCGACTCTGATTTTGTAATGCCGATCATGGAATTGCCGAAGAATCAAGGAGCCACCGCCACGGCGTCGGGTATTGAATCCGATCTTATTCGGAGAAGACATGGTAGTAATGGTTTTGAGCAGGCTAATGCAATCAACGGTGCAGATGTGAATACTACTGATAATGTATGTGGCAGCGGTGCTGGATTTGAAACGATGAATGAGCCGACTAAATCGGTTGGTGAATCCAATCCAAGGGAAGAGGAGGACAGGAACGATGCTGTTGCCAATGGAGACGAAAGCAAACCAACCGAAGCAACAACTGCCTATAAATTTTCTTACAGGGCGTCTGCGCCAGCTCACCGACGAATCAGGGAGAGTCCTCTTAGCTCCGACGCCATTTTCAGACAGGTATGTTTATTTTTCACCATTTACTTTACAATGACAGAGTATGTTTATTTTTCACCATTTACTTTACAATGACAGAGGAATTTTGCCACTTACGTGGCTCCTCATTTGTGCGTCGGTCAAACAAGCCTTGGGTTGATTGGTAGTATGTCTATTTTAGGATGTAATTGTGATCTATGTGATTTATGAGGGAATGCATCTAAATGCCCAAGTCCAAAAGTATTTCTCTATTTTCTGATTACCTGTTAAAGGCTGGGAATACTAGTGGTGATAATAATTAGTTGCAGAAGTTGAAGTGCATATGCATTTGATATCATTGGGTCAATGTTTAAATTGGAGTAAATCATGGTGTGAGCAGTAGATGACAGAGAACACCTTCCACACTGTAGTTATTGCAATTTGCAGAACTGTAAACTTCCTATTTCTAGATAGCAAGGCACAAAGGGCTTGTATCACATTTCAGGGTTACTACGGTTGAGGTTTAAAGGAAAATGAGAATTTTTGTTGTATGCAAACCATGCTGAACTGGGGCTGAAAAATGAGGTGAACAGGGACATGGTCTTAGAGGAAGTTCTTATTTTTCGTCAAAAAAATTTATGTTCCTTCATTTTGTGTGGTCTCATCCATATTGTCATATGTGAAGTGGCTACTGTTGAATTGGACAACCGACGGCCTGTTTGATGATGGTAAGCAAAAATCCAATGTTAGACATGGCAAACAAGCTTAGATTGAGATAAGTTTTTGTTTTTTTATTGAACAACTCACTCAGCAATGAGTCAAAACTTTAGCTTTATGATAGGCTGTTGTTTTGATCAAAGAGAATACATTCTTTTTGTCTGTTCGCCCCATGCACTAGAATTATAAATGCAGTTGGGGTTTTCCATAAGCCAATGATTTCATTGGGCAACTTGACTTTCACATTTTCTTGAGTGAAAAATTGTCTACTAAAAAGGATCAACTGTGCTCAATGTGCAGTGGTTTTTCTTTTATAAGACACGAACTTCAAAGAGACTGCCCTCACATTAGCCCTACACTTTTTGTTAGCATCAGCATGACTTGCCGTCAGAGGAAACTAGGCAATAGGCATTGCAATTTGCCAGCGTCCTTGATGTGCTTCATTAAATTACACGACTTAAACCTAGTGTCTTAAATTAAAATCTTGCAATTCCAAAAATTTTTCATGTACCGGTTTCAATTTTTGGATGTATCAACCATTAATCTATGATTGCCAAATGGTATTCCTGCCACAAACAGTGATCATGCAGAAAAAGAAGCTGTGCTTACCCATCATCTGAAAGATAGGGTACTAAAACAAAGAGGTCAGCCAAAAAGGTAGTCCTGCCACTGTCAGTGATCATGCCACAAGAGAAGCTGTCCTTAACCCATCATCTAAATAATATATTTTCACCCTGTGTGATCTAGGATATACTCATAGTACAGTATGGTCACCAAATTTCAGGAGAAGATATATAGAACTGTTAATAGGTAATAGGTTCTTGTGATATTTGGTTTGATCACACCTATACTGTGCTTTATAGAGGAAAAGCATAGCAGGTGACCTTGACAAATGATAAGAGTTACTGTGAAATATTATCAGTATTGACTAATGATTTTTGAACTTATGAAGACAGTGGAAGTCTTTCTCAAAAAAAATAATGTCTTTCTCAAAAAATGAAGACAGTGGAGGTCTATAAACTTTTTGCAGACGAAAGATACTCAACTTCATGTTTTTCGTGATTTTGAATTTCATGTGGCTCACAAGTAGCATTGTATTTTCTATAAAAGAGTTACTATGCTATATTATCAGTATTCCCTAGTGATGTATGAACTACTGAGGAAAGTGGAAGTCTACAAACTTTTTGAAGACTAAAGAATTTCAGTTTTGTGTTTTTCTTGACTGCATCTCATGTGGCTCACAAGAGGTTATACCTTTGTGTAAAGCGGGCATAAAGCTCTTTGCTGATGCCCTATATATGGTTCTTGTGGTAGAGTCACGCAGGCTTGTTCAATCTCTGTGTGGTGGTGCTGATTGCTGTTAACGGCAGGTTGATTATCGAGAATTTGATGAAGGTATACATCTTTCTGTAATATCATTGTAATTAATTTGACTAGACAGTGCAATTTGTTGCTGCCCACTTGTTTGATGCATCAGTATCGCCATCTAAGCCATTCAATGAATAGGAATAGGGTTACAAAAGAGATGATCTGTCATTTCAAAATGTTTAAGTACTATACTGCAGATGACAAACTTTGACTACTCTTGCAGTATGGCCTGTTAATTAGGGCTGGCTTTTGGTTTAGTTCAAAGTCTTTAAGGGATTGGCCGCTTCTAATGTGCTGGTATTGTCATCTTGAGCCTCCCTTCTCTTTGCTCTGATCTTAATACCTACTATTCTTTGTACAAAATAGTTTGAAAGTCTTCATTTGCTTCCAGTCTCATTCTCCAACTTTTGCCTCTGACTGCTTTCCTTGTGGAGAAGATGGCACAGAAGAGGCGTTTGACTGAGCGTGTAAGTCAAGATCACGTCTTTTTTTATGTTTCCTTATTTTTTCCTTTCTAAAATCCATCCTTGTTATGTGAAGTGAAAATTTCTTTCACATGGAGTTCTCACCGACTCATTTTCCTGTTTATAGTTGTGTTTGTGGCCATTGTGATTTTCACTTGTGATGTTTTGACTATTTCTATGATCCACAAATACTTTTAAGACTCAAACTCAATCAATAATTTTTTCTGCGTGATGCTGCAGGTGGTGGTCATTCTTCACATAGCTATAACAACAGTTGCCATTTTGTATCCAGTTCTGGTCATTCTCAAGTATGTCTTTATGCATTGTAATCATGAAACTTTGATATGTATCCTCTTAAAAGTGTATGATAGGCGGTTCTTGCTGCTTCCATGTTTGTGGTAAAACTGAGAAATTTTCTACCTAGTGAATATAAAATATTTTAGATGTCAAAAAATGACTATTTATTAGGGCAGGAGTTCTGCTTACGAACTAATATTTGATTCTGAGTTTAACTGTTTGAGACATTTTAAAACCTTCATTTTGGGATGTTGGGTAGGATAATCACCGATCTAAAATTTCGATTATCATTACGAAGGGAGAATTTTCAACTGTACCTGTCCAACTACTATTTCTCTAGCTGGTATATATTTAAATTTATATCAAGTTAATGCTTTTAAACTGCACAGGTGTGATTCTGCTTTTCTGTCTGGCGTCATATTGATGCTCGTTGCTTGTATTGTGTGGATGAAGCTGGTTTCTTATGTACATACAAATCACGATATGAGAGTACTTGCAAAGTCTATGGATAAGGTATTATTAATCTGTGTCCTCTTCTCATAGACCCATAGGATCTGCGCTGGATTAAAGCTTCATCTTTGGGTGTGAATATTAAAAATCATTAGATTAACCAACTTCAGTGATTTATCTTATTCTTGTGGTTTGAGCAATTTTATATTGAATCTCTTATATCTAGCTTTTTTATGTTCTTTTTCTTTCTTTATTCACTTATTTTCAGACCCCCCCTTTGTGGGCTTTCACTAGGTATGTTGTTCTTGTTATTCACTTATTTATGTTGTTAGGTTGAAACTTCAGATGCGGATTACTCTTATGATGTTAGCTTCAAGAGTTTAGCTTACTTCATGGTTGCTCCAACATTATGTTATCAGGTAGGATCAGTTAAATCTTGCAAAATTTTATCCAGTCATTTTCTTCCATCGTAGCAAACCTGCACCATGACATCATTAGCTTATGTTTGTTTGCAAATTAACCCCGATTCTAAATAGATAAACTTGTTTATGGTGGTTTGCAATGCTTAATATAGAAATTAGGAGTGGATGTCTGTACCTAGTTGATGCTTTCAGGTTTTGGGTTTGGTCATAGAGGACTAGACATTATTGCTGATAAGCTTGTATTTGATATGTGCCAAATTAACTATCATACATAGACTTCAATGGTCAAGGTTATATAATTTGACCATCAAACTATTCTTAATATATCATGCATTTTCAACTAAAAACTCAATCAGTAGATACTACCATGACTAATTCTACAAGGTACCTGCAACGTCCCACCAACACAAGTACCGGTAACTTTGTCCACCAAGGCTTTTAGGAGTCGTTTGGTTTGAATACAAGTTGTGATGGGATAAGTTATGTTGAGATTATTTCTTATTGGGTGTTTGGTTTGTTGTATTCAAAATAATATGCATTGCATAAATTTTAAGAAACAAATTATTTTCTTACAAAAATAACCTACATGAATGTGAAAAGTGATGTATAAAAAGGGTTTAAAGGGATATCTTTGTCATTTACCTATTTTATCTCAGAATTACTATACCACCCAAGGGAAGGGACAACTTATTCTGATACTAATTATTAATTCAAGGATAAGTTATTCCGAACTTGCCAACCAAACAACAAAGTAAGTGGCACTAGAATTTAATCCCAGGACTTTTTGGTGTTATCCTTCACATTAAACGACACCTTGCAGGTAAGAAGAAATCCCCTAGTATGTTTGCCTTTGGGATTTGAACCTGATACTCATGGTTCTCAACCTGCTTCATTGACCACTAGGCCACACCCTTGATCTGACATCATTCTTAGCATTGGTCAATTTGGCCATGAGGGTAAAGTAAATTAGGTCACAAGTGGGAGAGAGGGGCTATCGATCTTCTAAATATATAAAAAATTAGGAGCTTTAAATTGGTGTTGCAATACAAATTGTAAATTTGGTGGTAGGAATCTTGTGATTTGTAGCCATCAACTTATTATTTGTCTTTTAGATTTTGAATTTGTTTTGCAGGGTGCTGATCCCTAACATTACTTTTAACAAGTCTAATTTCTTCCCTGCTAGTCTGCTACCCTATAGTATGTATCATATGGTCGGGTTTCTCATTTGTTAGAATCCTCATTTTTCCCTCTCTACAACTATTGCCTTCAAATGCTTTTGGTGATAGATTTTGTGCTCGAAACAGTTTGTTCAAATAATATTGGTGCAAATGGAGTAAATTATTAAAAAAACATTTTAATGAAGATACACATGTAACTAACTTGTTATTCTTGTATGCGTGACATGTACCTTGAACTTAGTATTGTTGGTATTTAGATGTTTTAAATTACTCATTGAGATTGCAAAAGGATTGGGTTATGTGATACTCTTTAAACTATTTACTTTGCTGCCTTTGAATTTCTTATTGAATTTTACTGTTCATATTCAGACCTCAAGAGCAGTTCCTTGTAATTTAGAACGTTAGGTTAAGTCCAGCTCAATTAGTATGTTTAGGAAGTTGTATTGAACATATTCATTCATTTTGACTACTCTAGTGTATTTTATCATGCTAATTTTGGGTCTGGTCCTGAAAGACAACTCAACCAAACAATTACGCTAGAACTGAATAAAGTTCATTCCATGATTATCCAATATTGAAGGACTCTTATCTATCTAGATTATTAACTTATTGTGGTTCCCTCTTCCTTTTTCTTACAAAAAATTATATGCTAACATCTTATAATTATTTTTTTGATAACCAAAGGAAATAGGTTACTCAAGCTATTATCTTATCAGTAAATCCCCTTTTAAATAAAAATCCTATGTAAGGGATCAAAGATTTCACTTTAGGAGTTGTTTCTTACATCAACTCATTAGTTTTTTTGATTTATTTATTCTGTTATCTGAAGCTTAGCTATCCCCGCACTCCATGCATTCGCAAAGGTTGGGTGGCCCGACAATTCATCAAGCTGGTAATATTTACAGGATTGATGGGATTTATCATAGAACAGGTGATTTTTTTCTTTCGTGAAGGTTCAGAATTTCCTCTGATAAGCATAAATACAGTCTGACGGGATTCATCCTTGTGCAGTACATTAACCCAATTGTGCAAAATTCACAACATCCTTTGAAAGGAAACCTTTTATATGCCATTGAGAGGGTATTGAAGCTTTCGGTTCCAAATTTATATGTCTGGCTCTGCATGTTTTATTGCATCTTTCATCTTTGGTATGTCCCTATACTTTCAATTTTTATTATTTACTTCATTTCCTTTTGTTCAATGCCTGAATCCCTTTTCTTGCAAGAAATGTGTGCTGTAAAATCCTTCAGAACAATTACCATTAACATCGTTGAAGTGTCTGTCTCTACGTGTTTCCCCTTTCCCAATCGAAACATGTTTATTCCAACTTTTGATGCTTAGTTAGTAATCGTTGAAGTGTTGATCGCTTACTAAAATTTGAGTTTCTAAACATGATTAGTGCTTATTAGTACTGGCAAAATGAGCCCGTATTTTGGTAACCCGCCCATACTTTAATGGGTTGGGTGAGTGACTTTTTACATGGGTAAAATATGGGTTTAAACCCATAAAAATATGGGTATTCATGGTAAAATATGGTAAACTATGGGTAAAATATGGATTAAGCCAAATGGGTTAAGTTCAACTTTTATTCAATCAAAATTCATGACATACTAAAAATGTTGCAACTTTTCTTCCTTTTCATGTTCTTCTATATAACTAATTATTCCTCTCTATAATTGAAAATGTGAAGTCTTTTGCCCTCCAAAAAATATATATATTAAATGTACATTTTTTTTTGTTAGTTATAATTATATTTTTCTTATTTGTTTAATTTTATATTGGATAACAAATAATAGTGTAAAATAAGCAAATCATGTATTATTATTGATAATGCTTAAAGTGCATTAAGCATGTTTTACTCCTAAAATGCAAATATTCATTTACTTTGAAATTAAAAATATTTCCCCCTTCTTATTACATAAATTTATTTTATACTAAAAAGTTATAGGATTTTTTTTTTGACTTTTATGATACAATTAAATTAAATAAAATACTTTCAACATTTTTCATCCCAAAATAAGACTAAAATATATTTTCCATGTTGAATTCTAAAGTAGAGTACTATTTACTCAAAAAAATATGGGTAAACTTGTATTTTACCCAACCCATTTGCTATCTAGTCCAGTTTTACCCATATGAAATATGAGCGGGTTAAATTATTACCCATTTTATATTGACCCATTTTCAACCCGCCCATTTGCCACCTCTAGTGCTTACTATCAAGGAAAAACGAAAGGATCAGATGGTGCACCAAAAGAACCTCTGGATTCAATGAACTTGAATGGTTTTAGTTTAGCATATATCTGTTTGAAATTTGTCTGTCCCCCTCCCCTCCCCCCTCCCCCACTGCACCCCACCCACCCCACCCCAGCCAAATAAAAAGAGAGAACAGGTTCCCCTAGAATAAGAAAGTACCTTTTAGTTGTGAAAGCCTTAATGTTAAGGCCTTCTAAATCCTTTGAATAGTTATGATTGTTGGCATGACATTAGAACTCATCTGATGTTTAGACAATGCATTCTTCCTTACTTTTGTTAGTGTTAAAGATTCAGAATCATGTCATCATAATTTATCTCTTTGTTTTCTCTTCGAAATGGCGTTGGTGTTTGTAAAGATGGATCTTAGGCCTAACTCAACCCCAAAAGTTAGCTTGTAGGGTGAAGATTGTCCAAGTCCATATATAAGGAGACCAACTGCCCATTCCTTTTCTGATGCGAGATTTCTTAACACTCCGCCGCACGCCCAAACCTCGTTAACTGGAGCGTGGGCAATGTAAATGGGGTCCAACATCAGTGAACAAAGAATTGGGATGGACTTGGCTCTGATACCATTGCAAAGATATGACACCTGGGCCTAACTCAACCCCAAAGCTAGCTTGTAGGGTTAGGATCGTCCAAGTCTATATTAGGAGACCAAATTGCCCATCCCTTTTCCGATGTGGGACTTCTTAACAGTGTTAACGAGGATATGAAAAGCTTCTACGCTGATCACTAAATAATACTAAAACGAATATTTTGCTTATGTTCCCTTGCATCAAAGAGACTTAGTTCTGTTTACATATTTCATATTTGTCTTCAGGCTAAATATACTTGCCGAACTACTATGTTTTGGTGATCGTGAGTTCTACAAGGATTGGTGGAATGCCAAAACAATTGATGAGGTAGATTCAAATATCACTTTGCCTTTTGTTTATACAAACTGTTTCAGATCTGATTGGAGTTTCTTATTCTTTTGTTATGTGATTATCCTGCTGCGGCTGCTATCAGTACTGGAGAATGTGGAATATGGTATGTCTATCTGCCTTTTACCGTAAATCATTTCCTGATTCTCATGCATGCAAACATGTTGTCTTATTGAGTATTGATCAAGAAGTCTACTTATTTGATTGACGTTCAGTTTCTACCAAAAGTACATTTTGAAATGATGTAATTGTCACTAAGTAAAGCCTTCCTTAACAGAATCAAATGTCTGCCTTCTCTTTCACTCCACAGTTAGCTTTAACAAAATATCTTTGGCCCAACCTGTATCTTTCCAAAAGTACACTTGACAGGAATGACAATTAACTATAAGGATGGCAAGCAGTGCAGTGTGGTTTCTATCTTAACCTGCAAAATTTCAAATCCGCCCCGCCCCATAGCACATTCACCCCGTCCACCTGCCCTATACTATACCAGCATGCACCCACCCCCGCGCCATTTAAGTATTCATTTCCTTAAAAATCCATTAGTTTTATTTCTTTTTTGTTTGGCTGGAATTTTGCATGTCAATTGGGGAATTAAAGTGTGTTCTTAAGTTCTATTTTCTTTTTTTGGACCTTTAGAGGTTTAAAACAACATAAAAATGGCTGGCTCTAAAATTGAAACAAATTTTAAGTTTTCAAAGGCTGCTGCTAATAATTA
Organism: Solanum bulbocastanum; assembly: GCA_037074985.1. Classification (NCBI taxonomy): domain Eukaryota; kingdom Viridiplantae; phylum Streptophyta; class Magnoliopsida; order Solanales; family Solanaceae; genus Solanum; species Solanum bulbocastanum. Next base: position 32,081,375 of record CM073603.1, on the reverse strand, counting down.
ATATTATAGAAGAATTCAGCCGTGAAGTTAGTTGTCACGACCGATTTCTCGGTCATGATGGCACCTACTATACCCCACCAGTAGGTAAGCCTAATCCTTAGCCCGGAGCCATAAACAACAAACTACCAAGAGGAAGTCAGCAATAAGAAGAATAAATCTTATAACAAAGCTAAGAAAGGGTAGTCAATAGAAATGCAATACAATGAACCATCCCAAGACCTGACATAAGTTAGTAATCGAGCATCTAATCCAAAAAGAGTACAAGGCTTTTACAAATACTAGATAGGTACAGACTATCTCGGAATACAATATAAAGACTAAGCCTAGCCAAAAATAAACAAAAACTGACAACTTCGAACGCCAGTAGCTCACCCTAGACTCTCACACTCCAAGCTGCTCCCCACGATTCCAAATCAACAAACAAGATAACTCAAACTAGGATTTGGAGGGAGTAGAAATGTAGTATGAGCACCAAAAACGGTACTCAGTCGACATCGGCCGACTGAGCTCAAAAGATAACAGAAGCATAAACAACAAGTAATAAGGAAAGCATAGCACAAGCAACTAAAAAGGAGTTGCTAAAGTAGACAGACAATACATAATTGAAACAGGATACAAGGACTAAGAAGCAGAGTCAAGAACGTATTGGGAACGCAAGCCAACAACCTATTCGCAAGTAACTAAGATACCAAGTCAACTACCCAAGGTCAGGAGGACTCACAGGCACAATGTTAAAGTTAGGCCTATCAGCTAACAAAGAATGCAATTTCAGATACATAATATAGTCAAACAATAACCTAATCGGACCCCCCTAAGTTCGGAAGGTACAACCAACAAACATAATCCAACGCCCCCCATAAAATTGGAGGTGCAATCAGCAAACAAGTATACTGGTGATAGGCAATGCATATGAATGCAGGGTGAGTAACAGAACCATCAGTGACCATCCAAAACCATAACCATAGGACTCCAGTCAACTCCCAGCCTTGCTAGCAAGAGTGACAAATCAATACAGGCCACCCAACCAGTCAATCCACTCCTAGGGGTGTAAGCCACCCAACTAGCAAGAGTGACCCGAGGGCGTGTCGACTCCAAAGAGGATCTCATGCAAATCAAGGTCGCCCAGCTAGCAAGAGTAACCCAACCTGGGGGCGTAAGTAAGACCAAAAGCATGCAAGAAAGAGCATTGACGTATTGGGTAGTCAAGTGAAAACTGAGCACATCCCAGATGCCTCAAATATCTTAAGTAGGAAAGGAGCACGTCCCTGACGCCTCGTAATCTCAAAAACTAGAAATCAAGTGATCCAGGTGGTACGACTCACATTAAAACCAATTTAGAATAGAGTAGAGTAAAATAGTGTTCTAAGATGAAAGATAAATATGCCAATGCATGCCCCAGGATCGTACCACAAATTTGTGAGAATGAACCAACAATGCAATGCATGCCATCACCAGCATCTAAACAAGGCACTCCAATGCAAATAAATACATAGCCAACCAAACCATGCTATCAAGGCGGAGAGTACTGACTTGGGATCCAACTGGTCCTCGCACACGGCCTCGGGCCCAACAATATAATCATAAGCTCAATAAGGATACAATAGACCTACCGCTAAACAACAAGCGAAGGGATCAAGAAGATATGTCAAATCAATAAAGGGGGAGCAAACTCAAGAGATGATGCCCTACCCCAATCACACCGCTCCAGTCCCAGATTGAGCACAACTAGGACCAACCTACGACTACGATGAGCCACCAAGGTCACAAGCATCAACGCAAGGAGAACGACCCAAAACATGCCCTAAAGAGAGCAAATCATAACTACAATGCGATAAAATACAACCTAAAGCATCTAATGTCTAGCCTAGTCTAAGGCCACCACAAATCAATCCTAACAAGGATAAGGAATATCATCTACACCACAAGTGAAGCTACAAGCCTAAACTAAGGATCCCAACACCCACAATAAGCTTAAGCCTATTGAGTTAAGAAAAATGGAATAACAAGAGGATAGCTAAATACCCGACAAATACAATCCAAAATCATATAAAATGTATACTAGGCATTATCTAATCGAGAAAGTAGACTGAAGCCTACCTCAAAGCCGATCACAAGTGCTTCGAATCCACCGCATAGGGGCTATCCGCTTTTGAAACGCCTCAAAACACCGCCACACTATCAAATTACCGATCACAATGTCATTAGATATGTTTAGACACTAAAATCACAGTAATCGGAAACATAGCCAAAATCGAGTCAAAACGGTAATATGGGACCTGAATTGGGAATCTCAAAATTGACTCCTTCAAAAGGTCCCAATTGACTAACCGAGCTTGTTCCCCGAAATGGAGCTCAATTCCATGCCCGGAACAGCCGAACCACCACATGCAACAAAATCACCAATTAAAGAACACAAAAGAGAGCTGGCAGCCCCTTTGGGGCCGAATATACCTCGAATGGAGAGCCCCCGATACGTCCCAAACACTCCGCTGCGAAGCCACGAAAATTCCAGACGTTCACTACTTTAAATCACCTCAATCGGAGCTTCCAAGCTCGAGATATCGCACTTTGAAAATGAGGATTAAAGCTAAAATTTTTGAATATAAACAGCTGAAAATGGTCGCTAAAAGTCGAATCCGGTCACTTAAAGGCCTAAATTCTGGTCTCTAAAAGCCTGCACCAGATATCAACACTTCAACTGGTTTGCTCAAACTCCGAATTCTCCAACGGGGTGCTCGAGATTCGTTCGAAATGTGTGCACACAAACGAAATATGCTACCCCATCTAATTTAGCATTTCGGACTCAATGGTACCATCGAAGCTTCCATCCGAGGTCGTTTTGATGAAAAGTGGGTCCCACACCCAAGTTCTATTTTAAGCTAAAATCCACAAGGCTCAAAATGAGACTGGAAGCCTCAAGAACCGCACGAAAGGTTGTTATAGACCAAACTCGACATTCAAGAGCTAACCGCGCTAACGGAATTCTCATCTGAGCACGTTTACCATGAATGTTGACCAAAGTCAAACCTTGGCTTAAGCTTCAAAGTTAAAACGCCTAACGGCACAAACGCACACCATAAGTCTCGGGGCCCGAACTAACCATGCCCCTAGCCTAAAATGGCCCTTTAAAAGCTAGTGAAACCGTCAAAATTGCGTTCTGATGCCGTCTTCCTCAACTTTTGGCCGAAGTCAACCGTTCAAGTTTCAAAGGCTCCTAAACATGAAAATTTGCACAAAACCCAAACAAACAATCTGGTGACCAAACTATCAGTCACAACAAGTCATAAAAGACTTGGGGTCGCCACAAGAAACCTCTAAATGCGTAAAAGATTGGAAAACAGGAAAAATGATCTGGAGGTCATTATATTAGTGATGCACTGTTCTACACTTCTACATATTGACATAGGAAATATCTTTTAGAAATCTTATCAATATTAAAAATGGAATAAGAATGATCTGTATTAGTGTTGGTTAGCGATTGCAGTAACTCCGCAAAATACATGTTACAGTTTTTTTCCTAATTTTTTAGGTATGTTTTAGATTATTTTCATTTCCATTTTTACGTGTAAATGATATATTCCAAATTGCTTTCCAAAATTCAAAAGAATAGAATAACTTACACTCAGGGGGCGGATGCAACATAGTGACACTGGGTTTATTTGAACCCTGTACTTCCAATGCCTAGCATAAATTTTTGTATAAAAGTCTACTAAAATTACAATAAATATTACTCCCTCCCTCCCATCCAATTTATGGGATGTAATTTGACTAGGCACGGAGTTTAAGAAACATGGAAAGACAATGTTCCAAAGCCATCCTCACCTTTGTGGACTTTTTGCCAAATAAGTGGGACCCAACATGGGTAATATGTTGATAATGCCATTAAACATTTGTCAAATAAGGAAATGTGTCATTCTTTTTGGTACTGACTAAAAAGAAAAGTGTCATATAATGTGGGACTGAGGGAGTAGATATGAATGTGTAAATTTAAAAATACAAAACGTACAAAAATTGAACCTATAGAGTTTAAATCCCTGATGTGTTTTGCTGACAGCTTGACACTAATCACTGTGATATCAAGTGCACCCATGAATATGATGATCTCCAAACATGGATGAACTCTTAAGACCATAAAACTTTGAGATCACTTTAAATTATAAATCGCACCAAAAACCTGCATATAATTTAATTATCTTATTTCGACGCCCTGCCCCGCACCTGCATATGTCCAAACATGCACCTCCTCACACATGTCTAAACCTGCCCATTTATTAACTTAGCTCATTTTGATCCGCCCAAATTCAGGTCAACCCCCCCATCCCCTACCCCACCCCACAAAAAAAAAAAAAAAAAAAAAAAAAAGAAGACCTTAGGGAGGTCTTTAGGTATTCTGCCTTTGGGTTACTACTGAAGTGACTAGTGAGTTTAATGGACTTAAAGAGTCCGAGCGACATAGAAATCAATAGTCAAGTTTATTTATTTTCTGTAGTTTGATTTTTCTACTGTCATACTCGTTATAAAATATAACTGCAATAAGGATGCCAGTTTGGTTAAAGTATACTAAGTAACAGAGTCAGCTTTTACCCCTTAAAGGAAGAAGGGTCATTTTAAAAAAATGAAACTAATGACCCTAAGAAAAATAAAGGCTCTTTTGCATTGTGTTATTTGTAGTTTCTACTGAAAGCCAAATAGACGCCGTGCTTGCACTGATTTGTGTAACAACCCTTTTGCTCCACAGGGTTTCATCCTGACACCTAAACAAATTTGGTGTTTTAGACAAACAAAGCATAACCTTGGTCAGCAGTTAGAGGGGTTTAAAACACTAATTCTGACCATGTTTAGATGTCTGGATGAAACCTCGTGGAGTCGAGGGCCGGGAACACAAATAGGTGCAAGTATTGGTGTCCATTTGGCTATTCAGGTTGACCTATTAGGTTACAAATAGGGAGCATTTTTGGTCCATCCTAATGAACACCCTAAATTATATGTTAAATCTAATGGAATTGGTCAATATATTTGAGTTTTTTTAACTTAATGGTTTCCGAAGTATAGCTTTTGTTCTGTGTTTTTCCCTCTTATATGAAACTATCCTTTAAGTTTGAATGGAGTATTTTCTGTCCACCCAACAGACTGCATGAGACCACATTAAACAATGGCCTTTATCGAGTCCTGCTTCCCCAAATTAATTGTCCTATTCCACTAGATAAAAGAACCCTAAGTTACAAGCACATGCAATTCAGCTTCCATCTTTGTCAAGCATTTTTCCTTTCCTTTACATTAGTAACAATGTATCTTGTGATTATTGCAGCCTGTTCATAAGTGGATGGTTCGTCACATTTATTTCCCATGCTTAAGGAATGGAATTCCAAAGGTGCCTTCTTAGTCTCAATTAATCGTTTTTTTTTTTGTTGTTGTTTTTTCATGTATATATCATACTTTTCTTGTGTTCGCCTCTCCAAATTGATTTCTGATATTTCTTCTACTTTTAGTTTCATCGTATATGCAGCAATCTATGTTCATTTTATGATTCCTCAATTCAAAATGCATTTTTTAGAGAACTTATGGCAGCATTTTCACCTTTTTACCATATATTTATCTTCAAGTACAAATATTTCCAGTGTAGATGGGTTTAAAACCTTAAGATTACGTCTTTATGCTGAAAATGGAATAGTTGCCTCTGATATTCAACCTTCATAATGTACATTTTTTAGTTGACAATTCAACAGAATATTTTACGTAAAAGTATTTAGCTGTCAGATCTCTGTTAATTGTTGACTGTAAATAGGATAAAACGCCAACCTTTTGCTTGAAATAATTTTGCACTTTCTGCTTTGACAAGTTTAATATCCACTAACGCTTCGTGCAGGCGATCGCATTACTGATTGCTTTCCTTGTATCTGCTGTTTTCCATGAGGTACGTTGTTTCCTCCCTCTTCCATATTTTATAACGTAACCCAGTAATGGTAACTTACAACTACTGGTCTGAAGTCTCTGAGATGACATATTCCTGCCTATCTGCAGCTGTGTATTGCTGTTCCTTGTCGGCTTTTCAAGTTTTGGGCGTTCATTGGAATTATGTTCCAGGTAATGGCATTTAGCATTGTGTTACTGGATTTAAATTGTATACACTGGCTACAAATTTACACTATCAGTGTAGTTTAACTAATTATAGCAGGTTAGTAGTCATTTTCATCAGGTGCATCGAACATTAGAACTTCATTGTTATTCATGTTTCCTAAGAACACTGCTTTTAATACATCAATATTTGAAAATGGTGGAATTATCTTCTTTGTCCATGCTGAAGATTAAATATGGTGATGTTTCTGTGATCAGGTTCCTTTGGTCATTCTCACAAACTTCTTACAAAATCAGTTCCAAAGCTCGATGGTATGTTTTTGGGTGCAGTTATATTTCCATACGCTCAGCTGATTCCTTCTTCTACATTCATCTAAATTATAATTAAAAGCGATTGACATTAAGTTATATAATCTTTCTAGGTGGGAAATATGATGTTCTGGTGCTTTTTCTGCATTCTTGGTCAGCCAATGTGTGTGCTCCTGTATTACCACGACGTAATGAATAGAAAAGGCAGTGCACGTTAAGCTTCATGCCGAGGATCATGAATTGTTGTGTGGTCGAGTATTTATGTTTTGGATTCCAAGCTCTATGCTACTGTTTCTTAGAGTACGCTGGTCATCCACTAGCAACAACATTGCTGATGATGTGTTTCTGGCGAAGGCATTCCAGTTATTTCCTTCATCACTCCAAATGATATTCAGATGACACACGAAATTATCCGTTCTGGATGCACAACACAATGGCACGACAAGGTGATGCTGATACTAACATTTTTATGGTTTTTCTCCATGTCAGAAAAATGTAAAATACAATCTTGAGGTACCTGCACTTGTTAATGTAATCCCTACTCGCCTCTAATTTCTCATTCATCTCTTCTGCATGTGCTTGGCTGTGATGCTAGCATGAAATGTAAATAATTGGGTGTAACAGATAAACAAAGCTGATTGTGCTTAATAACGCTTAATTTGTTGTGAAACAAAATCTTGGAGGAAGCTAAATCATACTTGCTATTGCACAGCTGTGAAAGACATTTGAAGTAGATAGTAAAGTACATGATAGATTCATATTCAATTTAATAATGTCTATGTCCTATTTGTATGTAATGGTGTATGATTTGGACATGAAGTTAATGCAATCAACTTTGAGATTTCAAAAACTTTTTTTCTATCAGGCATTTTGCGTAACTAGTACAGCATCGTTTTCTGGACTTGTAGATTAAGGGCAGACTTTTTTGACTTGAAAGCTCTAGAACATTATGGTTGAATCCAGACTAGAAAAGTGGGACTTGAAATAGGCTCGACTTGGTTGGTACATTCACTTCTAGTATTATCGAGTGTCCAAATCATTTTTTGCGCACCTCAATTAATTTCATGGGATACCTGTTAGTTGTCACTAGCACTATGTATGAGGTAATTTTGTCTATCAAGGTTAAGACAGATGGAAGAATCGCTTAATTTTTTGTCAGCACCGAGTTTTACATTCATTTCTAGTCTTTAGAGGTGTTAATGCAAAATTTTGAAACCAGTGGAGCTCCAATTTTACTAGCTGTAACATCTTCCAAAATGTTTTGATGAGTTTAAGTTTTACATTATTGAAGGAGTAAATTCTTTTTTTACATAATCACATCATTCAAAAGCAAAATGCACATAAAGTATAAGTCGCTCATGTGAACATAGAATAAATATCTATTGGAGTTGATCAAATTGTTATTATACTGCTTTGAATTACTAATTTAGCAATTAGTAAGTGTTTCAGTTACATTGCTACATACAAGAAGAAGTGTCTCAGACAAGTGAAGAATCTGCGTAACTTTACTCTTTATTAATACTCATTTTACTTTTCGACAGTTAAATTATTTAAAATTTTGTTCTATGTTTTAAGATAGATATTTTTAATTATATTGATATTAAAAAATTATAACCTATAATATTTTCACTTTAAGTTTTGAATATTTAAATTAATCCAATATAATTTAGGTGGGAAAATTGGTCAAATTAGGTAGGCAAAACGTGACAAATGTTAAATAATTGCAGTTAGAACTTTAGACATAACATGCAATTCCAGCTCCCAAGTATCCCACTGCTACTCCTATGACCACCGACAGAATGGAAAGAGAAAAATCCAGAGGTGAGTTACATTAACCAAATTCACAAAAAACTCGAAGATCCAAAAATGGATGACTTGAGATGCAAGTCATATAACGATTCCAGAGGACAAGTCGAAAGCTACAGTTATTCTACTGATTTTGGTAACGGTTACAGCGAGCCCAGTTCAAACCCAAACACAAACCCAACTGGGTTTCGATGTTATAGTGCTTCATATGCATCGAATAACACTCAGATGCAGTTGTCCAAGGAAGTGAAGTTTAAGAAAGGGAAGTCAAGTAATGGGTCAGTTTCTAAGAGCTGGAGTTTCAATGATCCAGAGTTGCAGAGGAAGAAGAGAGTGGCTAGTTATAAGGTTTACACTGTTGAAGGAAAGGTTAAAGGATCCATAAAGAAGAGTTTTCGTTGGATTAAAGAAAGGTGTACCAAAGTAGTCTATGGCTGGGCCTGATCTAGAATTTTCAAGTATGTTACAGATTGCTTTCAAATAATATAGTGTATTGTATTATATTACCAACTATTGCTTTGAATGAGTAAAATTATATTCGTGCTCTCTCATTAGATAGTATTACTTTTGCTTGATGCATTTCTATTTTGGGTTCCGAGATTATGTCATATTTCTTTTTATGTTTATACAAGAGTGTTACATAAATGAAAATCCAATCCACAAATGAATCTTTGCTTCCCGTAGAAAGTTGTAGTCATCTTCCTGATTTTTTGTTTTCATTTTTCAATTCGGAATGGAGTTTTTAGAGGGTTGTGTGAAGAAAGGACATGGAGTTTGTTTAAATTCCGCCAAAAACCTAGTAGATCAATGAATTGACTCTCATTTTTATTCTTTTGTTGTATAGTAGTAGCTGTCCAAGCTTGTACACAACTTGATAATTCCATCAGATATCGTATCCTCCCAGTAGTACTGGTATCGGCTAACTGCGCCCACCAAGGTGCTTGGACTGATGGGAAGAAATCATCTAAATTGTTTTGCCTGCACTGGTATTCAATAGTTTTGATTCGAACTTCATCCATGGCTAAGGCATACCATTGTGTGCATATTAATAAATTGACTCTTGAAATTTCCTAACTAGATCTATACATTCAGCGAGCTTCTAGATTAAGCTGGAAGGTGCCGCTATTCTCCAGAACTTGGAACAGTTTAATGACTTAGTTTTAGACTTCTGTTCTGAAGAAAACCCATTGTTAATTCTCGAGCTATTGGAATGATTCTGCTTTGGATAGCACCTGACTTATGGGATTGACTAGGGCCATTTTACTCTCTTGAGAAACTTCACTGTGCTAAAGAGGTCGAGTTTCCTTGCTGAAACTTGAATCTTCTTCAGATGTTCACTGCTTTCGTGTAGATAAAATCCTCTTCTGGCAGAATAAAACTTTCTACCTTACATAATATTCCTTAGAAAGTATTCCATAGCCACTTTTGGTTATCTGATTTTGATTAGTTTGTACTTTGTACTTACCCTCCCTTTTCCCCCTTCCTATGTATAACAGCTTCACTAGACACTTTTTGATACTGTGGTGTTGTTTTCTGCTGCTATATTATGTCTCTTTAATGCAAAAACAAGAAGTGAAGCGCACATAAAAAATGCCAAATTGTATGAATTTAATACCATAATTGTTGACTTGCAACTAGGTAAGGGGGGGCAGGAATATCATCCCTGAGTTTCAGAGGCTTGGCCAAAGTGTCAGCTCCAGACAGGTTTCTCGGTCACTTCAAAAAATATGTTGACTTACAGCTAACATAACTAATTCAGTATCCAATATACAACAATATCAATATTTATTCACTCCACAAAATTTAGATTCAAAGAACTGGCTGTTGGACATTGGGATCACTTTGCACGTCATCAACTGAACTTTGAAGTGCACATTTCTATTAAATGCATGACTTTGTACATGAAGCTAAGTTAATAACACTGGTAGAGACTAGATGGAAAAATCTAGTGCATCATCTATTGATGGTGTATCCAGCATTTCTTAGTTTTTTTTTTTTTTTTTTATGTTGATATTTCATTTAAGATCAGCTAAGTTGCTCATTGAGAAATTAAATGGTTAGCAACCTCTGGACTGCATTTGAAAACCAATTTGATATGAATTGTGCTTAATAGTAAAATTGAAATTCCCAAGGCTGACGGTGATTTATGTTCAAAGATTTACTGAATCCCATTTTTCTAAGTGCTCTGTAGTATTAAAAGCATTTTCTCATCCCTTAAAGGGAAGAAGTGATGCAAAGTGATATCTCTTTAAGGGTGAAGTGATGGTATTTCAGGGAAGCTTGGTTTGGATATGAGGTGCAAAGTGATCCACGTGAGGAAAGAAGTGGCTGCTTCTCTGAATCTCACATTAAAAGTTGAAACATAGAAGAGAAAAAGGAGCAGAGAAAACCAAGGTTTTTCGTATAGTTTGAATACACCTAGTCCTCTCCAGGTATAGTTTGTTGTTTTCTTCTCTTGATTTGTTTGGATTTATTTTCTTCTTTTTTTTCTTCAAGATAGCTCTTTCTTTTCTTGGGTATATTACTCATATTCTTAAGGCATCTCATTCTTTTTCTTTTTTCTTACTGGTTTCTCTTCTGTCTCTAGTTTCTTCTACTCCCTGACCGTCAAGATTCTTTTTCTGTCTTGAAATCTCCTATCTTTTGTTCTCTATCATACTATTCTTGATTTAGACACTGATTGTTTGGATATGAAAAATGCTCTTGCAGTTTAATGATAAAAAATGATCTCTCAATTGACGCAAATTATAGTTCTGCTAATAAAGTAATTACATTATGAAATCAAATGCTGCAACTAGTTCTTTTTATGGCTGGTCAATTGAAAATCGATTATGTCGGTTAAAATTGTTGGTTTTGTGGGTTAATCACATGTTAATGGTGTTCAATTTTAGTTGCTTTGTTTAGATTATCATATTTTATTAGACAATATTTGATAAAGATTAGTCATGTTAATTGCAATTTTGATGCTATACATTTTGTATAGTAGGTATTTTTGCATCTTTGGATAATTTACAGTTCACTTTGAAGGGTTCTTCCAAAGTTCCAGGAGTGTTGTTGCTCTACCTTCCCTGACCATATTGTTGGGATTAAAGAAAAAAGGAAAACCTACTCAAGTGTACTCTTCAGCCGTCTAGTTTACCAACATGGCCGAATTATTCACTTCGATTGTATATGTAGTGTATAGGTATGTATGCATGTATAGTTTATGTGTGTTTAGTAGTATACAGTATCTATAAACTGTGTACATAATTTGTACACTAGATGTCTGAATGGGGTTTGGCTGTAATTTTTCCAAGAAAAAAGCTCTATTACACAGATCTGTGTTTAGTATCGGAAATGTTATGGTTCATGACAAGTAGAGCAGGGGCGGAGGCAGCATATAATGAAGGGGGTCATCCGACCCCCTCGGCAAAAAATATTACTATTTATACATGGTTAAAATTATTTTTTAGGTATGTATAATAGATATCGAACCCCCTTCCACTAGTTTGTGTGTTTACTTCTCAGATTTTGAACCCGCTTATTAAATTTTCTGGCTCCGCCACTGAGTAGAGGGTTGTTAAAAGTGCCTCTCTGCTGGTATAACATCTAATTATTGCAGGAATTTCTTTGTTCAAGCACAATTCTTTGTGGAGTGTTTTCACTATATGGGAGTCGCCTTTCATATTTGTAAATTTTTGTTCTCTTGCTCAAAAAAGATCTGCCCCTCAGGTATCTGGGGGGGAAAAAATATATATGGCGACTCAAAACAGAGAGTCAGAAGAGGTGAAAATCAACAAATAGCGCTGTAAAGAATGCAAAAAAGTGTTCAAGCCCGCCCCCAGGGCATATATGAGAGAATCACAAATAGCTTTTGACATATTCTTTTAAAATTCATAAAAAAAGTTTGTAAAAATTATATATTCATATATTGTTTTGGTTTGGTTTTTTCTTACTCAACATCAAATCAAAGTCTTTTTGGGGTTGATTTGAATTTTTGGTTTGGTTCGAACAGTTGGACTGATCTGTATGCGTTAATGTTGTGTCAAGGCAATCAATACATAGTGTGCTAAAAATAAAAATTCCTGACCTACTCATAAACAAGTTTTCCCTTTTATTTAAACCTCAAAAGAAAATTATGCGCTATCCAATATTCACTTTTGGGCACAGACTAATCCAAATTCGCTCTGGAAATTGTTCACTTGTCCAACTTTTGAATGGACAAACACTTCAATCAAAGATACACGACACAGCCCCAAAGGAGGAGAGGTGACCTACCAGTGTAAGTATTGGTGTTAAAGAAGAAGAAAAAGAATATGAGCAATGAACTAGAAATGAAGAGTTAAATAATAGAGAAGGGAAGAGGAAACAGAAAGCAGTTTATATTCATTGCATTACAAACTAACATCACAAATACAATGTACCAAACTATAACTAGATTGATTTCATGGATCATGCATGCCAACAATATGACCAACATGAAATGCATAGCAACACAAACAAGTTTTGACAAAAAATCACAAATCAGTTCCATGTCAAACTTTTGCTTCTTCCCATCCCAACTCAAATACAAAGTGTAACAAGAAAATTGGGAGACTATGGGCATTCACATTATAGAAAGAAAAAACAAATACTTGTAAAGTGCAACATAAGGAGGATAACTCTCAGTTGTATTTCTTATTTACCTATAACACTTCTGAAGGTAAGTTACCCACTAATTGAAGGTACCTAGATGCTTTATATTGTATTTTCACTACACAACTATGCAAATGCATGAAACAGAATATAACAATTAGAAATAGCACCTTCTATTCTGTTTCGATTGATATACTAGAGAGAAATGAACACATCATTATCCTTGTACAACCAGCTACACTTGAATTACCAGAATCCTAATATTTGAGAACTGTATTTAACTCAACCACATCTAACCTGAAAAGTATTAAGCGTATGGGGAAATTTAATATACAGTTTAACTGATCCCCCACAGTTGGACAGAACTAAACGATTATAAACAATGTTGCATGCATTGCCTAGATCTATAGAGTTGTGCACCATGTCAGAGTTAGTATTGACACAACCTCACCTCCTGCATTTGCACCATCTGGATCTATTTATTTCCTGTAGATCTTTTGCCAGAGCAAATAACAATTGCTCATTCACTAGTTCCCAACCCACAAATTCAAACAAAAATAAGCTTTCAGGGCCTCAATTTTATCTGAAGTCTACCACACAAGTAAAAATTTACATGTGAAAGGATTTGCAATCAATGAGCCCTCTCTTCGTCATCAAAATGTAGAGTCTCAATTCCTTTGAGCGCTGATTCATAGTTCTTCATCCCAGAAGTATTCTTGCTAGATGAGGCATATCTAGGATCAGATGATCCACCAAGTAGAGAGCTTCTATGTCCACCTGATATTTTGTGCATAGTCGCTGGACTTGCCTCAGGCATGCGAGAATGTGTAGGGTCAGAGTCATTTCCCATTGTGAAAGTCTCACGGCTGCCAGAGACTAGACCTTGCCTCAGAGACCCACTAGGTCTTCCCAGAAAAGTGGAGCTTGACAACTGCAAATATTGGTATGATTCAGAAAACTGGGGGGGGGGGGGGGGGGGGGGGGGAGGGTTAAAGACTTGTATTGTAGCACAAAACTAAGCTTCAACTCTGACAACTTTGAAACCTTGAAAACACCATTATTATTTACTTTTCATGCTGGCTAAGCTAATATACAATCTTTACCCAAGGGGCTAGCATCTCAGGGAAAATTTATCTGCAATAATGGAAGACTTTGGGACCAAGAACATTTCATTGTAACAGCATCACAAGTCCTTGATTATGGAAAGCATCACAAATCTCCTGCTATTGGCCATCAGGGCCCCTGACATTTGAAAAATTACTCTCCTACGAAAGTTCTATTTATCCAACTCAAACTCACCATAGCCTCTTTGCTTGTGGAATCATTTCCAATAGGACTTTTCTGCTTGGATAAACTTCCAGAACTAATCAGTGGTGGCCCAGGACTTCTCCTCCGAGAAGGATCTGCTGATTGTCTTCCTTCTTCTTCACCTGCAAAAAAGTACAAGCAGATGAAAAATGAGATTTCTTTTATAAACAGAGAGACAAGGAGACCTGACCAGTAGTTAAGTAAAGTTAGCAAAAGTCAGACACAGCAAAAATAGAGTCAACATGCTTTAGTCTAAAAAATAGAGCACACATAGAGGTGTATGCCAGAAACTAACCTGCCTGTCTTTCTACCTTGGGAATAACTGGAGGCATGCCTGAGCTGGTTCCAGCACCAGCACCCTAAAAAAAGCAACCTTTGTCATACAAGTTCATCACTTATGAAGAAAAAAGAGAAGGCGCACAACTTACAAGAGGTCGGGAAGGAGGAGCTGCAATTTGCGATTGCTGATACTTTAATATAGTCCAATCAAAAACATAATCAAACTGAAAACCTGCAATGGGAAACAGAACTGTAACGACAAGCTAGATTGTATATTACAGACAGCTAAAAACAGCTTTTGAAGGCTTATTATTACCTTCACGGATGAAGAGGTCACGAAATATTCTCTTCAGATAAGCATAATCTGGTTTATCCTCGAAGCGCAGAGAACGACAGTAATGGAAATATGAGGCAAATTCAGTAGGATAACCTCGACATAAAGCCTACAGAAACATGACTAGCAGTCAGGTTCCATAAAAAAATATTTATAAGAAAATCCAATCACCATATTAGTAAATAAATTACCTCGATAGATGTTGAAACCTTCTTTTCACTAATTTTCTCATACTTCTGCTTCTTATTTCCTGCTTTCAGCCCTTGCCAAGGAAGACTGCAAAAAATAGATGTCAAACATAAGCAGAAAAAAACCAAGAGAGGACTGATAGAAGAAAAAATCACCTTCCTCGGAGGAAGTACATAAGAACATATCCAAGAGACTCCAAATCATCCCTTCTGCTTTGCTCTGTAATTGCCAAAAAAGTACATTAAGTTAAACGACAGCAGAACTCAACTGTCAGAAGAGTGAACAAGCAAGCCTAAAGAACCAGAACACTTACCGATACCGAGGTGAGTGTTCATGCTTGCATACCTTGCAGTGCCCGTCAAGTTTTTGTTCTCTCTGCAGAGAGAAAAAAATCAGACCACATCATATAAGCAAACAGACATGACAGATTCACAAATGCTAGATACCTGAATGCATGTGCATGAACTTAAACAATCATCCTAAGGCAATCTGAATGAATAGTGGATAGCCCTCTGTTGTCCTTACAGGTCTAAGCTGGAATACAAAGATATTCACACCACAAGGTTCTAAGGGTACTCTACTTGAATAGTGAGCAGCCCACTGTTGAACTTACAATTCTAAGCTGGATTATCCAGATATTCACAGCACAGGGTTTTCTTTAAGAACAGCATGGACCGAGATGGGGAAGATATTCTACTTTTCAAGATTTAGCACAATCACTAGTCTTCTCTCATCTCAATCCTTTCATCCAAACATAATATAAGAGTTTTCAGTAGAAACAGATGCATTAATTAAGAAGCACATCATACATTTCGTATTGCATTATTGCCTGTTATATACAAATCATAATCTCGCATTATTGTATTAAAATGTCAAAACAGCCCGAGCATATAAACTTTACATAATGCTCAACTGAAGTCGATAGGACTATTTGCTGTGGTAATTTAAACACTAGTAAACATTTCATTTTCTTATGAAATAAGCAATTTGATTTACTTAAAAAGGGAAATCTTAATAAACAATCTTATTGGATCATGATGTCATCCTTTTTTTCTTTTTTCTTTTTAGGATAAGTACTTTGCATTATGGTGTACTCATTGTTAGGCAATTAAGTTGAGTCCTTGTCATTAAATAAAATAAATAAATTGTGTTCTATAGCAATATCACATATACATTTCAACCTCAAATTTTCAATTACGAAAAAAAATTACAAATCAGTTTGCTTCCGATGCTAAAACCAAGTCAAATCTTTTGGAAATAAGAGAAAGGACCACAAGGCCCAAGATATAATTTACTACACACTCCAGTAGAACATATTCACAGTTAAAAAGAAGACAAGAAACAAAGGTTCTGTGAACACTTGATATCTTACCAAATAGGCAACACTCATAATCAACTTACCGGTAAGGAATGTGTTGGTGAGATGAAGTATCCCGATACTTCTTGGCTAGACCGAAGTCAATTGCGTAGACCTGCATTTTAAGTCAACAAAATTTTAAAGAAACAACAAATCCGACAAAAACGTGGAGACAAAAGTAAAGATATAGTATTAAAAAATGGGACCTGATTTGCACGCCTTCCCAAGCCCATAAGAAAATTGTCTGGCTTGATATCTCGATGCAAAAATGATTTAGAATGAACAAATTCAACACGATTTATCTGCAGTAATTAAAAAAATATATATATAAACCCCACGTTTTGAGAAGGTACAGTGACACTAAATTTGAGGCTCTAAGTAAAAAATTAACCATTTGATCAGCAAGCATTAAAACTGTCTTCAGGGAAAGCTTCCTGCTGCAAAAATTAAAAAGATCTTCAAGACTGGGTCCTAGTAAATCCATGACCAGAACATTGTAATCTCCCTCCACTCCAAACCACCTCACGTTTGGAATTCCAGCTACAACATAAGTATTAAAATTACAAAGCTAGCCAAAACAAACTAGGCAAGAGAGTAGATACAGGATATTTTTGTAGGAAAAAAAAGAAAGAAGGGACACAGGAAAAGCCATTACTTCCTCCCTGAAGAATCCTATACAACTTTGATTCATATAGCAACTGTGGATGCTTTGTCTTATTATTTTCCTGCAAAATTAAATTAACATATTGAAACATAATAAAAAGATATAGATGGAATGGCTATTTATGGTGTCCGAAAAAGAAAAGACATTAAAAGCCAAGATCTGAAAAGGCACAGGCAAATAGAGCACCTTGGGTGGTCCGTACATCTTGCAGATAATTGTTATATATGAATATTCTATAAATGAGGATTAATCACCTAATGTTAGTTCAACAAGTAAGAGGTATGTCAAAATCTTAAATGTTACTGGAATGTAATCTGTTTCAGAGCTAAAACCAGTGAACTGTTACATAGTAATATTGCAATGTCTACAATTAATGGCGGCAGAACTTCTATTTCACTACGTGTACACACCATTGTGACTCAAATAGACCTATAAAATAGAAGTTTAAAGTTTCTTTTCCATAGTAAGCTCGGATTAACTAAGAAAAGAGATTTATAGAGAACATTTTGGGAATGATTTAGATACCACGTATAAATTTAAAGATAAATATTTCATAATATTAACTTTTAAGTAAGCAATTTCATGTATATCATAATTAACACATGCATAGTCAATATCACATGACCAGCATTCTTTTTATAACGTCGTCCCACCCCCCCCTACCCCATACTACATGGCATCAAGTAATTATTACTACTAGAGTCAAATTATATTGTGATTTCTTCAAATAAAGTTAAAGATACATTTACTTATAAAAATTCATGATGTATAGTATTTTAATGTAATTCTAAATATGTTTAAAAAAAAAAAAAATTATTTCCAAATGATAAAGAAATGACGTCTGCAGTCACAGCCAAATCAGATATCTTGACCTTTTGCACACCAAACCCCACCATCCTCTGGAACCAGAAGAATTCTAGACCAATAACCTTGTTTTATTTTGAAAAGGTAATAACAACCACAGTTAAAATCCAGGGAAGTGATATATTTCACTTTGATGTGGTTAATATTGTAAGACTGAATTTTTAAGTTAATTTGTAATTCTTAGAATAAAAATGAGATGTATCGCTTTCCTTCAAACTTTAAAAACAAAGTTTTGTTTCAATAAGTATTGGGAGAAGTTGGAAACTTAGAACACTCTCCCAAAAATACAGTAAATTAGAAACTCTATCAGGTCTTTTTTCCGGTTGGTTCAAAAATGGAATCTTTTCAGAGGTTTCTACGGAAATATATGGGTACATTAAACCATGACAAAGAATCAGCATGGATGCACTAATAAGCAAATCATATTACACATCAAAGATGTCCTCCAGCAGTGAATCTTTGCTTTCTCTCCTTAAATTCATGTCCTAGGAAACTATTTTTTTTATAACCATAATGGGCCCGCCCGTCTACCCTTTACCAGACTTCACTTAGCGTGGTGTGGGGCTTGAATCCTAGGAAACTTTACAATTATAAACTTCTAAAAATGCTCACTTGAACTCAAGCAAAGAACACTCCCATTTAAGCAATCAATAGTATTCATTATGCACTCACTGTTTGAGCAATGGGACAAGGAGCAAGACAATTTTTTTGACCTAGTTGCCTTCAAAGTTCAGATGAACACAGAGTCTACAATGGACTTCAAGAATGCACCTCAACCAAAACAAGTGAACTCCACGCACAACGTGCCAAAAAAAATTCAAATATCATTTTTTGTCACTAATATAAACCATAAAGTTACGGAAGCAGAAGCAAAGCAGATCCCCTGATAGACAATCCCAACAAAAGTACCACACAAGCCTTGTGAAACAGTTTAAATATTTAAATAAATGTTGCCTATTCTTTTATACACTAGAAAATATTTACAATCTTTTAAAGCAAGGAAATGTTAAGCAAAAGAAAGATCTATCCAGCCAAAAACTACATTTGAAATGCTCTTGGGTTCATTCATCTTGTTATTCAGGATGAAAACCTGGAAAACAAGAATGTATTGCATAAAGATCACTCTGATAAGTAAGTTAGAATCAACATAGCAAGCGTTCTATGAATTAGTATTAAAATCCATCAGCTCTACTCTGTAAACAAAAAGAAGACAAACAGACCCCCTGAAGAAATGCCACTAGAATTGTTTATTCCTACCAGAAAAAGGTAAATATTTAGCAATACAATAAACCTCCAAGGTCATGTCAACTGTTTGACCGCTTAAGACGGGCATTAGACTACTATACTTCACTCTATAGAGAAAATTGGTCCTTTACCAGAGAAGCAGCTTCAATTTACATGCACTTAACAGTTAAGAAAGGAACCTCAACGCATCAGATAAAAATGCAATTCAACTACACTACTCCACTATGTCAAGATCAATTGATATCCAAGTGATCAGAAACAAAACATTCCAATCCAAAAAAAAAAAAAACAAAAAAAAACCCAACTGCAATTAGAGTAATACAAGCACAACTAGACTAAATTACTAGTATAACACACATACAACAGTCAAAAAAATAAAAAACTCACCAGCTTGATTGCCACTTCCTCATTAGTCTGAATATTAGTTCCTACAGCACCCACCAAAACATGAATCAATCAACAATAAACACAACAAGAAATTGAGCGATTGTGGGTAAAAACTCACCAAGATAGATCTCACCAAACGATCCACTACCAATTTTGCGACCAAGTCGAAACTTGTTACCCACACGAGGCTCCATTACAAATTAACGAAAACCCTAACTAAAGTTTTTTTCAAAACCAAAGAAGAAAAGATAACAACTGTGATTTCGATACTGAGATCATCGATCTGTAGGGTTTACTTCTGCCTTCGAAAATGTGAATTTTTTTTTTTCCCTTTTCTCTACCTACAATACAAAGCTAGGGTTAGGTTTGAAGCAGAGATTAAAAAATACGAAAAAAAATAAAAATAAAAAGAAGGAATTTGAATATATGCTTCCTTTTTATTTATTTATAATTTTTGTGTTATTTATTCTCAAAAATAAGGATGGTAATAATTTGGAGGATATTCTACGCGTTTACAAGACGCGTGAGAAATTGAAAGACTAGTGTTGTCTGATACGTGGGGTATCGACACATCACTTACCTGGCAACACCTATTCTCTCACGTGGCCTCAAAATTTTAATCCCTCAATTTTAATGTGATTTGTTTAGTTTTTGACATGAAATTTTAAAAAATAAATATTTTTTTAATTTTAAATTTTAAATATGTAAAATATATTATTTGTTTGACAATTGGTAAGTAGTATTCTTCGGTATTAAGGAAGTGCTGATCACCATCAAAAGGGTTACAATCATGACCCAAACAAAATTTACAAGCTTCCTGTCAGTTCTATGATTTGATCTTCATTGTCTATACATAATTGTTTACACAAAAAAAGTAAGGATCCTAAACCATTACATATGACTTTGTGAATGAAATTTGATTTATATTTAAAACATTTATCATTTCTTTTTCGCAACCAAATACATGAAGGTTTCAGTTTCCACAATCTTTTTGAGTTTTGTTGCCCTCTCTTCTAATAAGTAGCTTAGGTGGTCAGAAGTATGTTCTGGCATGGACCAACTTTTGCCAGAAATATTTAGAAAAAGTTCCCATAATTGAGAGGTGTACTTGCAACATAAGAATATATGATTGTTTGTTTCTCCTGTCAAGTTACAATAAGTACACTTGGAAGTTGGTTGCTTACTTTATTCTACAATACTTCTTGAGTGAGACATCTTCTCCTAATAACTAGCCATGTGAAGCATTTCACACTCCCTAACCATATGGCATTGAATCAATCTCTAAAACATATGGATTAAGCTCACCATATCACTTCCGTCCAGAGAGTCCTCTCCTCACTAATATATCTCCACAACCATTTCCTTAGGAGACTTTCATTTTGCACTTTCAAGTTTCTAATGTCCGGACCTCCCCTTGATGTGTTAGGCATCATTATATTCCAATTCACTATATAGTAGTCCTTTTCTTCTTTGCCTCTTTTTCCAATTGATTTCATATGGACCCATGTATTTTACTTGATCATGATTATGAATTTATGAAGGAAGCTTATGAATGGTGATTTATGAAACTTATGCATGTCTTATGAAATGATGTTTTATGAACTAAGGACGTTTTTTGAGATAAGTATCAATGCATTGTGAAATGTTTTCTCACATATTATGAAATTATGAATTATGAAAGGTTTTCACTGTCACACCCCGAGGCTACCTCCTAGACGCAACAAGGTGCTTAGTGTCACAAGTGACCCCAAGCTAATCCATGGCATGACATATCTATACAATTTTAATTAAAACATGCATAGTGCGGAAGCTAAAAATAATTTAATATCTGAAATGGGGAAAGCCCCAAAATATTTGAATATATAAAATATATGAAGAGCATAATGATGACTGAAAACAACACTAAGAACTCAAGCTGAATCTAATCTATGTCTGAATGCCTTTAGCTGATTTAGGTTGCTAGGACATGCCCCCAGCTAACTCTAACAAGTCTGAAAAATGAAAAGTAAGTACTGAAAAGTAAAGCATGCCTATTGTCCTCAAACTATGAGGACTCATCACTGAAGCTGTTGAGTACGGATTGGAAGTCGAGCTAAGCGCGGTCTAGATGTTGAGCACCTGAACCTACATCATACAACGATGTAGCACAAAAGTATGCGCCAGTACTTTGAATGTATTGAGCATGCAGGATATGTGCTAAGCTGAACAATATAGAAATTGAACATGGAAATAGATATATTGAAGCATAACTGAAAGTTGAGCTGGATGCAATGACCAAGTACTAGTCATGCAGATATAACGTGCTAAACTGAATACTGAATACATGGTCAATGTAACATGAATCTGACTGTGAGAAATACTATTAACCGACATACCCCCAAGCTAAACTAACTATGGGGCCAACCTGTAATCCTAGATGGAATAGTGTTTATACCTTGCCAAGGGGTACGAACAAGTCTAATGTGGATCCACTAATTGATATCCACAAGGAACAATTGTATCAAGCCTAATATAACGGGTGACCCCTTCAGAATCTACGGTGGTGCCATAGTTCTGGGACTCAGGGATTGTTACTAAAGGTCTCTGCCTAAACTGACAAGTGAGCCTTCATCACTTTATCCGCTCGGTGCTAAGTTTACTCTCAATTGAATATACAGCTAAAAATGCAACAATACTGATAATTATTAGAGAATGCATCATACATATATTGAAAGATATTTCATTCAAATTTTGAAGCATGATTGTCTGACTAATCTACCTAGAAACTATAATTCATGAAATACGGATAATTAACACAAGCTAGGGTTTTTTATTTTTATACATAGATTATAGAAGCTGAAGAACTGACTGAATTCTAAGGACTTAATGGGTGAAAGGAACTAACTAGTGAAATCCCATATACATGGTGAAGAAAACTACAAAGTAATTCTTTGGATTTTGTGGTTGAACTTGAAGAAGATCTCTGCTTGTTCTGGAGAGAAAATTGTCGCCTCTTTCTCTTCTTTTCTTTCTAATTCTGATGACTTTTAGGAAAATGAATGTTTTAGACAGTTTTTGACTAATTAATTAGGCTTAGACGAAGTAAAACGACGTGGTTTAAGTACCAAACACATAGAGGGAAATACCAAAATGACCCCAGCTTTTAAAGCTAAAAAATGTGCCCAAAACGACCAGTCTCACGAGTCATCTACTGCTTCACGGGCCATTTAAAGCATCACGGCCCGTCTGGCAGGTCGTCATATTATCTGCCCGACATAGCTTTACTAAAACGAGCATAACTTTTTACTCCGGGATTGAAATTAGGCAAACTTGGTATCGTTGGAAAGAGGACTTAATGAACTTTAACTTTATAGGTCATGAGTCACCTGATTTCTTTTTGTGCTAAGAGATATGATCATTTAAAGTTGACATAAAATTCAAAAACTAATGGGTGACTTGTACGGACCCTAGACGCATCGTCCAAGTCACCATAGGCCATTTATGGTATCGTCTAGGTAACTCTAAGACAGTCTTGGATGGTCATTCATGATACCATGGACCCCTAAATGGATCGTCTAGGGTGTTGTGACCAGTCTACGGTCCATTTTGGGTTCATGGACTTGCCTATTTTCCCCTTTTAGCCCTTTATCAATGTTCGAGATCTCCCCCTTGGGATCATTAGTCCTCAAATGAAGACTAAACAAGTTGAGTTTGGAGGGAAAGAGCTGCAATCCCTACCAACTGAGTACTAGATACTGATACATAACTGAGTTTGAGTCCTATGAACATGAAAACATGTTGAAATGCAAGAATAGCTGAGGGAACATTTTTCCAAAAACTCTGGTGTCAGCACACACGGAGCCACCAACATTCCATAGGTCAGACCATGGACTGTAGGTGGGACCGTGGTTAGCCAGTCCAAATTTTCCAAAATGTCAAGGTTTAAGTATTTTCATACAGTTCACCTCAATGGTCTGTTGTCCAATGTACGGATCGTACATAGGTCTCGTAGGTGAGTCACAGACTTGGTGGAATTTTGAGAGCCAAAAGAGGGATTTACAGTGGCCATGTACAGACCGTAGGTTAACGAACGGACCATGCATGGTCTTGTCGTTCGAAGGCCCAAAAGACAAGTTTCTGAACCCATCGATGATTGACTAGGACGGTCCATGGTTGGACCTACAAACCTGGGTCCAATTGTCGACGAGGTCCGATAGTTATTTTAAAGGGATTTTGGGTCTTTTCCTTATTATTCCAACCCGATACTATGTTTATTTACCCTTTACCCAAAGCCATATATAATGGCTTTTAACCCCCAAAACACCCAATTCAATGCATTCTCCTGAATTCCCCAAAGTTGAACAAGTCCTCCTTGCAAATATTTCTCTCTCTAAGGAAGAAAAAGAAAGGTAGGTTTCCTAAATCCTCCATTTATTTCAACCTTTTGGCACCAAGGTATGATAGTTTTCACCTATGGAGCTCTTTCCTCCTTAGGGTTCCTAAATTCTCCAATTTACAAGTTAGAAATCTCCAATTGAAGTTAGGGTTTTTTCTTCCATGTCATGGGTTCCTTTCAATGTTGATTCAATTTTTTATAAACTATTATGCATGAATTAAGATGATTCCATGTTTTTAAGATGAATTCCCACGAACCCATGTGTAACCCATGTTTTCTGGACTATGATAATTGAAGGTGAGTTTTGAACTATGAAAGATGAATTTATGAAGATAGACATGTTCTTATGAAATTAATGAAAATGATCTAAGTTTCTTTGAGAGTAAAACATAAATGTTGTTGTTGTCAAAAGATTTCTCACATAATACTAAATACATGAATGTGAAAGGTTTTCCCATGTAAAGGATTCTTAGAGTTAAAAGGTTTTCTCAACTAAACTATGAATCAAGTTTTAAGAGCTATTTTAATGGTAAGACGAGAGGAGATTACCCATGTCCTCATAATGATAAGACAAGAGGTGATTACCCATGTCCCTTAAAGATAGTTTGAATATGATTGATGACTAATTAGTGGGAATTATGCTTAGCACCGACATTCTTTGTATGTGCGCCCCTTACCGTTCTCGCTCAGTCTTTCAACGGCTGGGAAGGAAGTTGTAGAAACGAACCTTATCGCCATGCCGACCATCAAATACGAGACTGGCCACCTAGACAAGTGGTGATTACCCGTGTCCCATAAACTATGTACCACCATAGTTTGTCTTAGATAGACTTTAGCTAGTAGATGCACTTAAGTTAGAAGTTATGGTTCTTACCTTGGCAAGTAAGGACACATCTTTTCAGTGTGAGGTAGACATTGAATTCCATGATATATCTCACATGGTCTCTATAACGGTTAAGACAAATTTTCCATAACAATAGTAATGAACTAAGGTTACTTCTAAAAGTATCTCACATGTGCTCAAAATGATTTTACTTGCATTGACCAAAATCACGATTATGTCTTCTAACCTCTTATCTTATGTTTTAACTTAGTCTTTGCATGTCATGAAAATGTCCTTTTAGCATGATTTGGTACTTTTATGTATTGCTAGCATACTTGGTACATTATTGTACTAACGCATACTCTTGCCTACAATCTTCTAAAAATATAGGGTCCAGCGCTCTAATTTCATATCTTCGTGGCTAGGGATCACTTAGTAGATATTGAAGATTAGTGAGTCCTCATGTTCCAAGGACCGAGCCTCTGTTTCTTATTGTCTTTGCTTTTCATTTTTGTTGTGATGTATGGGTTACGTCCTAATCACTCTTGATGTACTAGATGACTTTGAGACTATGTAGACTTTTGCTTCGTTTTGACAAACTCTTTTATGATATAAACTGTCTTTTTAAACTTGTTAATTCTATCATCTTGTTTATGTATGCTAAGTGGCTTGTGTAGGGCCTTTCGGGGTCCTATTTTCACGACCTAGACTATCGTAATTGACACCTACACTAACCATTCGGTGGAAGAACCATTACAACAACCCAACTAAGCAACTAAATCAAAATACTATGCATTTAAAGATACGAAAGCAGGTTTAAATGCAGAAATAAACTGGAGTCCCCATAAAATCCAGAAGTCTAACAAAACATTTGCAAAAAACAATGCCTAGAACCTGAAAGTCAATGTACCAAAACTTTAGAGTTTAACACGTCTAAGAAAAGGGTGTACAATGCTAAAACTAAACAAACAAATATCTAAAGTACTAATCTAAGTCTGAAGAAAATGGACTAAGCAAAAGGAGAACTCATGGCAGCCTACCCTTAAATTTGGTCTCGATCACTGTTCTTCTAGCCGAGGTCTATTAATAGCCGCCTGAAGATGCCCTGTACTTAGCAAAGAACGAGCAAGTGCAGTACCCGTACACAACTACAGTGTACTGATAGGATCACATGGTATTCAGTAAGAACAACATATATCAACAATCACAACAAAATAAACGCATACATGTTCATAATATATATACACATCGATTATCATTTCAGGAGCAATGCACAAATTCCACATCCTCAACAATAAGTAGATATAACAATCAATAGTCCTCTCATGGAACCCATACCAAATTGTTAGTGTGCTAAAACGTGACACCCGATCCCAATTTGCCACGACCCAAGGGTACCCCCTAAACGTAACATAGTGTACTTGACCCGAAGGTGTCTCATACAAGCCCTTAACATATCATAACATAAAGTAGTAGAAAAATAAGAGTAAAAATCACATTCAAGTCATGAAGGAAAAAACGAAAGTCTAACTTGTCTCAATTAGCCATCTATTATAATTCATGAGTTAAAATAGGGTCACAACCCTAACAACATAAATTCGAGAATAGAAAGTACTAAAGAAACTCAAAATGAAGTGTCCCATCCTCGAATCATGAGGACTCACCACAAGCAAGGAGAATAGTCAAATCCAAGCTTGATCCAATGAAGATCGCCTTAAGAACCGGACCCTACTCTTTGTGAAAAAAAATGTAGAAGAAATATAAGTTAGTACAAAAATGCACTAAGTATGATCGTCATGCACAAAATCCTTGAAACATGCTAAAAAGGACATTTTTATAGAATGCATGCAATTTGTAAGTTAAAACATCATTTAAAGGATAACGGAGGAGTATAAGTCGTAAGCATGTTCATTACATAAATTCTCACATCATAAGAGAACTATACCATTTGTACCCTTAAAACCTACTTATGCAATGCATGAATAGGATCCCATAATCCTACCCAAGTTAAGTAAAGCTTATTTAGTAATCATCATTCATAATTCATGTTCTTGTTCCTATCTTTGTTATGGTGGGAATAAGCCTTAACCGACATAGACCATGTGAGATGAACATGGAATCCGGTGTCATCCCCACACCGAAAAGAGGTATCCTACTTGCCTAAGATAGAGCTAACATGTAATAGCTTTTAGGTGGATCCACTAGCTAAAGACCTATGGAGACACACAGTTTTGGGATAAGGAGATTGCTACTAGAAACCCCAGCCTTACTTAACGGGGGAACCTCTATCTCTTGAGATTACTTTTAGAAACCCGGCCTTACTTAACGGGAAAGCCTCTATCTCATAGTCAATTTCTAGTCGATGCTAAGTATTTCTTCCCACAATTACATGTTTAGTCTTGAATTAAGTTTACATGCATGAAAGAGTGCCTTAACACTCTATCCAATACAATTCATAAAATAGCTCACGGTTCAATAGCTGAGAATGACCTTTCAACCTTAGAATCATCATATTGTGAGAAATCCTTTCACATCATGTTCAGTATATGTTTATGAGAACGACCTTTCAATCAACACAACAATTAGATTATAATCATGTTCATAAAACATATACAACGAGTCCACAATCATGTATAATTCATATGGTTCACCCCTCTTGGGTCAAGGATCACATTCCATCCAATCCATCTAGATTTACTATATTAGATATGGATAATAACATGATTCAATTAACTAAATTACTACAACCACAATTTCATAGTATTCTTCCTTTATTAACTCACCCACATCACAAAGACACAAATTAGGGAATATGGGGTTTTATGGGTTCTTGGGGGAATTCATCATAAATCAACAATAAATCATCAATTAAATCATAATACATCATAAATCAACCATTAAAAACATTTTTGGAAAGAGCCCATAAGATTGAAGTCAAACCCTATTTTTTGGGGAATTCACTAATTTAGAAATTGAGTTTAGAGAGGCTCAATGGATGAAAACTATCCATGGATGAAGGACTACCATACCTCTATAATGGAATCCAATGAAATTGGTGAGAAGAACTTGATTCTTGAACCCTAGTTCCACCTTCTTTCTTCTTCTTCTTCTTCTTCCTTGAAGTTCTAGAGAGAGAATTATCTTTGAAGGAGATGGAATATTGGGTTTTCTTTTAGATTCTAGGAAAATGACTTAATTGGTAAAAACTTGAGTCTAAAAAGCTTGTATACTTTACTAGGGAAAGAGTAAAACAAAATAGTATCAGTTTAGGGAAAATAACTAAAGACCCCTAAGACTTTAACTTAAAACTGTCGACCATGCACATTTTGGCTCGCCAAGGGCACTTGAAGATTTTCCAAGTGGACCCTAGGTCCGCCAATTTTTCCAGAATGCCTCCCCATGGAGGCAACCTACTAGGCGATGGGGAGGGCCTTTAAGAGATGCACCAACCGGGTTGGAAAGCCCCGACCTAGCTCGCCCAAATTTCCAGCAACTAGGCCATGGAGACAATCAACTAGGCGACCCTAAGTGACTTTTGGCGACTCTCCAAGTCAATTGGGCGACCATACTTCCCCTCGCCAACTTGGCTTGGGAATGAAATGCTTTTCCTTAGTGAATCCTAGGTCCCATAGGCTCTTGCCCTCAACCAAGATTTGTTAACCCTACACTCTTTACCCTAGTCTAGCCTACTAGGATCCAGGGTGTTACAGTGTGACGAAGGTGACACCTAATCCAATTATAAGCATCGAAATGTGGCACTAGATCCAAGTTAGTGTGCCAAAACGTGACACTCAATCCATGCAACACAACGACAATCACAATCACCCTCATCATGTACATACTCATAATCATACAATCAAATGTTAAGTCATGGCATATATTGTTCATTTATACTCATTTCATTAGGTTTGATCAACAAGGCTTCATTCACATATATACATGTATTACAATGAAGCAATTACCAACATACATCACACAAAACATGAAATCAAACCATCACCTACCTCGAAACCAAGCTTGAATCCCCTAAGACACTTGAATCTTCCCTTTTCGAATTCATTCCGCTTGTTAGTGGTTTTAGAACAACAAATTAATGCAAGGATCAATAAACGAGGCTTAATTACCCGAATTACAATCGAAATTATCAACCCTAGGCCAAACCTAAGATCCTAATACCAAACTTAGGGCTTTTTCCACCATTAGTTTACAAGTCAAAACCCTCCCCCATTGATAATCACCCATAATTCTAAGTTCTATGGATCGAAAAACAGATTAGGAGGAGTAAAATCCTTACCGTTAGCACCAAAATTCATGGAAAACTGTCAAGAACTCATCCTTTTTTGTCTCCTAACTCTTAAGAATGAAGTTTGCAGAAAAATAATGAAATTAGGATTTTTCTCCGACTTAATTCGTTACTGTCCTGCTACAATGGTCCCCAACCCACTATAGCGGCTTTGCCCTGGCGGCTTACATGGAGACAGAACCTCAAAGTTTGAGTTCCAAGCCCCCATTTCACAACACACCTTCAAACCAGGACATTCAAAAACTACATGCTCACGCTAAGATCAATTTCGGGAGTTCTACTAGCCCGAACTCAATTTTGTAAAGTCATATGGGCTTCCTAACATCTTAGACATCCACTCATGTGATCACAATCAAAATTAGATCCCCCGTTTATTACCATATTTCTCTAGATCTTACTAGGCTCAAATTTCACCCAAATATGGACTAGGCAACAAATTTTCAAGTTACTACAAAAAGTTTTCCTGGACCCAATTATTTTCCCATTGGCTTTTCTATAACGACGAAAACAAGTCATTACACCTATACGCCATGTTACTCCTAGGGTATACTTTGGATCGTGACAGTAACCAATAGTTACCAAAATGAACGTGTGTCCATTTGACGCTACAAGCTCAATATAACCAATGCCATCCTTGCACTTAGATGAAAGACTAGGGAGAACTCGTCACATTGAGCACATTTGGTGGAACCCCAATCAAATCATCATGAATTTGACACTGATGACATGTGTATGTTTCCATGGTCATCTAAAAATATCCAGCTCGTAAAATCTTCTTTGCCAAAGTAAAACCATTCATGTCTGGCCCACATGTATCCCATGTATTTCTTTGATCAACTTGCTTGCCTCTTGAGAGTCAACACACCTTAATAATCCCAAATATGGAGTCCTCTCATAAATAATCTCTCCACTTAGGAAAAAGTGATTTGCGAGTCTCCAAAGTGTCCTTTTATACACATTTCTTACACCTTTTGGATAGTCTCCTTCCCTGAGATACCTCTCAATGTCATAGTACCAAGGTTCTCCATCTGTTTCTTCATCTACATGGAAATACTAGGCCGGCTGATCTTTCATATTGACCTTGATCGAATCTATGTAATTCTTGTATGGATGTTGGATCATAGAGACCAGGGTTACCAAAGCATCTGCCAACTTATTTTGAGCTCTAGGAATATACTTGAATTCTATCTTTACAAATTCTTAGAACAATTTTTTCACACGTAATAGATATGAGAGTATCTTCACGTTCGTAGTGCTTCATTCACTTTGTACTTGATGAATTGATAAGTGTGAACCACCTATAACCAACACTTCTTGTATGCTCATATCAACAACTATTCTGAGTCCAAGAACACAAGCCTTGTACTTTGCATATTATTAGTCCATAGGAATTTGAACTTCGTTGAGATAGGATAATGTTGACTTGATTATGAAATTAGCATTGCTCCAACACCATCTCTTTTGGAGTTCGTAACACCATAAAAACATTCTCACCCCTGGATATTCTTATGATCCTCCCCGTTAAACAAAACTTCTTTATTCGGGACATAAATTTTAAGAGGCATGTACTCTTCATCCACAGGATTTTCAATGAGATGATCAACTAGCGCTTGTACTTGGATCCTTTTTTCAGTGACATAAATAATGTCGAATTCACAGAAAAAAATAAAATAACACTTTTTCCAGTCTTTCATTAGTCATAGACTTCTAAAAGATATACTTGAGCGGATTCACCCTTGAGAGGAGAAATATGGTGTACACGCATAAGTAATGTCTTAATTTTTATGCAACCTAAGACAAGGCACAACAAGTGTACTCCAATAAAGTATACCGAGCTTCATAAAGTGTGAAATTTTTGATAAGTAATATATATAGCTTTCTTTTTCTTTCAAGTTTCATCATGTTGTCTAACACACGTCCAAACACATTTTCAGACGAACACATACAATAACAATGGTCTTTCGGGTTCTGAAGGCACCAATACTAGTGGACTAGATAAATACTCATTGATTATGTCAAAAGCTTGCTGACAATCTTCCGTCCATTTGGTAGCAACATCTTTCTTCGGCAACTTGAATATCGACTCACAAATTACAGTCGATTGTGTAATAAATTGACTAATGTAATTGAGACGACCTAGAAAACTCATTATACCCTTTTGAATCTTCGGAGGAGGCAAGTCTTAAGTAACTTCTATCTTTGAATGATCCAATTATATCCTTTTGTACTCATAATAAAATCAAACAACTTTTCGGCAATGACACAAAAAGCACACTTTGCAGGATTTAAATTCAGATTGTACCTCTTTAATCTGTCAAAAAACTTCTTCAAATCTGTCATATACTCCAAGATCTTCTGTGGCTTGATAATGATATCATCTATATAGACTTTAATCTACTTTTGGATCATATCATAATATATGGTAGTCATAACTCTCATATATGTTGCTCCTGTATTCTTGAGTCCAAAAGGCATTACCTGATAACAATATACTCCCCAAGGTATGATGAATGCTATTTTCTCCATGTCTTCTTCATTCATTAGAATTTTGTGAGAGCCTGCAAAGCAATCAACAAATGAGTGCAACTCATGCTTTGAACAATTATTAATAAGTATGTGAATGTTTGGGAGAGGGAAATCATCATTCGGGCTTGCCTTGTTGAGCTCTTGATAATCTACTCGTACTCTGATTTTCTCATCTTTCTTTGGCACTAACACTATGTTGGTAAACCATGTGGGATACTTGTTGACTAGATTGATATTGGCATCAAATTGCTTGGAGACTTCTTCATTAACTTTTAAACTCAAATTAGGCTTGATCTTTCTCAGCTTTTTCTTTACTGGGGGACAAGAGTGATCAATTGGCAACCAATGTGAAACAATGTCCGTGCTTAGACCCGACATATCATCATAAAACAATGCAAACACATCCATATAATGTCTCAAAAGATCTATAAGTTATTTTCTTCGAGACAGAGTCAAATGGACACTAATTCTTATTTTCGTCACCAGTTCCAAATATCCTAAATTTATCGTCTCAATTTCATCCAAATTTGGTTTTTACTTGTTCTCAAAATGCTCAAATCTTTAATCAACTCTTTAGGCTGTGCATCTTCTTCACATTCTGCAAAAACTTGTTCGCTACTTGGAATTTGCTCTCTTATTTCATTACATGCCACATTCTTTCTATTGACAAATTTATTAGTTTGATTGTTGAAAGAGAGAAGAAAATAAATAAAATTAATAATTAAGGATAAATTTTGAAATTTAAAGCAGAAAAATATAATTTAGATTTGGCATTCAAGCTTTCAAAGGGTGGAGGCAAAATACATCAAAATCATAAACATGATTCCGGTCTTAATTTGAATCATGTTGTTTTGTTAATTCTAATACAATCATCTATAAAGATTTTTAGAGAACCAAGGATGTGTTACAAGTCCAATTGTTCAAAGCATCTCTAGGTTTAGCATCCCATATGGTTGGGGCCTCAGTGCAATTCTCCAATATCATATTGTATTTAGCTTCCTCAGTTAATAGGTTTTTGAGTTCTTCCACAAGGTTGTCTCCAGCAACTTCCTCTGATTCTGGTTTAACGAACAACTTTGAAAATGACTAATTCAAAAGTGAGATAGGTTGTGTCAAGGGAATGTCACCTTTACTTTTGAGATTAGCCGATGAGACTTCTTTAAGAGTAGGCTTGTATCCAAGACCAAACGTATATTTCTGACCAGACAATTGAATTTGTTCCACTATTCCATCCAAGATTACTCCAAGACCTTGACCAGAGATAAAATCATTCTTCAACATTTCCCAAGCCACCATCATAAGCGCAGGCAGACATTTACCTTTTTAAATTGAATAGAACACATAATTTCCCTAATATGAAACACAGACCCATCCAACTCTTTCAAACTTTCAATAACAGGGACTGATTTTTCATGGTATATCGAGTTATTACCTTCTCTATGAACAATAATTTTCTGATGGTTCGAAACAAATTTCAAAGTTTGGTGCAAGGTAGTAGGGACCACACTAGCCATATAAATCGATGACCTTTCAACTAATAAATTGTAACTAGAAGATATGTCCAACACTTTGAATTCCACAATGACCTCCAGGGTCAAATTTGCAACGAGAAATCAATTTATCAAATGACTCCCCTTGGTGTCTTGTCAAAACCTCTAACCCTTACATGAACTTCATAATTCTTTCCAATGTCGATTTCCAAAGCTTGAACAGTAGTGAAAGGACATATTTTAACAGGTGAACCATTATCAACCAAAACTCCGAAAACAAACTTATCTCTATATCTGACAATAATGGTTAATGCTTTGTTATGTCCCAAGACTTCACATATCAATTCATCTTCACGAAAGGAGACTTTGTTTGCTTCTAAAACTTTTCCTATCATGTCTAAATAATTAGCACTAGTGGTCTCGGTTGGAACATAATCTTCACTTAAAACTTTCACCAAAACACTCCTATGTGTTGTAGAATGCATCAATAAGGACATTGAGTAAATTTGAGCAGGAGTTTTCTTCAGTTGTTCAACAACAAATTATTCCTTAGTTGACATCTTCCTCCAGAAATCCTCTACTTTAGCCTCTGTCACAACCATTTTTTTGGTTATTTTCCTTATTAGATCCTTCTCGTGCAACTTCTTCATGGGTGTAACAACGCCCAAATCTTGTCATTCCTATAGCAACAATTTCTACAATTATCTTTCATTTTCCTTTATCCCTTGTATCAGGTGAGTTATCCCAACGAACCATTTTAGTGTTATAAAATATGATTTAATGACCAAGGCCGCGATCTTAGGCCTGGGGGATAAGAACTTCTACTTCAATTGGTGCTCTTATTTGGATTGTGATTATGGGGGCAATAAAGGTCGATGTTTTAATATTCTTTTTTGCTTTTACCAACACTATGGTCCCTTCCAAATTACAATCTTCATTAATAGTGATCATGTTCACAATAACATTGACATGATTTGGCAGTAGATTATTGTTTACGGGAAACACCTTTGAGTTGAATGATTCCTTCTTTATCAATGCCTCAATCTTTGTTTTTGAGAGTAAAGCAATTATTGGTATCATGTCCAGCAGTTCTGGAGTGATATGCATAATAATTAGTCTTGTCATACCATCTTGGAAGGGGGTTGGGAATTCGTCCTTGGATTGGTTGGAGTACTCCTACGGTTCTCAATTGTTTTATAGTTGGGCTAAAGGTTTGGATAGAGGTGTATAGCTTTTGGATGGTCGTTTTTCGAAGTTTGGGCGGGGTCTGGGTGAATGTGATGGACAGTTTTGTAGTTGATGATGGGGTTGAGATGTATATGAAGGTTGGTATCGTGATGGACTTGGGTAGGCAGGTGCTTTAGATGGATAATTTGTTGGTTGGGTGGTATAAACTAAGTAATGGGCGGGTGAAGGTTGGTAATAGGGTTGAGGAACTTGGGTATACTAAATACAGTATGAAGGTTGGGGTAATGAATTTTGGTATGTTAATATTTGATTTAGCCTACGTTCTGGATGTTCGTGATAGTAGACACCTTTTCCTTCTTCTTCTTAAGGGATCCTCTAATTGAATCTAACTGACTTGCCTTACTCATTTCTTGCAAGGTTGCTAAATTAGTGATTCTCCCAGTTTTAATACCTTCTTCAATGAATTCTCCATTGTAACAACCTTAATGAACTTTTATCCTACCATACTTTTCATTTTTTGTAGTACATTGCATATTTTTAGGATTGTATAAAAGGAGAGGTCATCTCGATTTCTGCTATCAGAGGTTGACCTTTTGCAGCATCTGCTCTCAACCACATGACATACTCGTTGAAAGACTTTGTTGACTTCTTTTCCAACTTCATCAAGCAAAACCTGTTTGCTATACTCTCAATGTTAAACTTGAACTTATCCATGAATTCTTGTGTCATCGCACCCCAACTATGCCATTTCTATGGATCCTGACTTGTGTACCAATCAAGGGCTTCTCCTTTCAAACTCCTTATAAATAACTTCATTCTAATGGCTTCATCTTTCCCCACTCCAAGTAGCTTATCACAATACAACCTTAAATTAGCTCGAGGATATCTCTTCCCATCAAACACATCAAATTCTGGTACCTTATACGCCACATGCAACTCAACATCGGGATGAATATATAAATCCTCATGCTCAAGACCTTCACAACCTTTATGGACTTGTATACTTTTGAATTCTTCCTTCAAATTACATATCTCCCTTGCTACATTGTCATTTGTATTGACTTTTATTTTTTCTCCATCTCCTCATATGGATCAACTTCATGCATGTTTGGCATTGAAGTAATGAAAGGTTGAGCTTCCACTACATATACTTGAGGAACATATTGCATGTTAGGCATTGTAGTGTATGCAACCAATATATGTTGGGTTGCTTGGAATTTTTAGGTGAGCAAGGTAATTTAGATGAGTGGGGTAATTTGAGTCAGTACGGTCTGGGTAGGTGAGTTAGTTTGGATGACCAGAGTTTGGGTAAGTGAAGTTTGGGAAGCATATGGGGTAGTGAAGGGTAAAAGATTGGTTTGTTGTAGGTTGTTGTATGGAAAAAAGGTTGTTGTATGTTGGTTGATTGTTTGGAAGTAGTTGAATTGGTCTTGAGATGGGAAGGATTCGGTGGCAAGTGTTGAGGAGTGGGAGAGTCAACTGGTGGAAAAGGAGGTGGTATAGTTGTATTTGTTCTATGCTCAGGAAGTGGTGTGTTCAAAGTGATGGAACAAATTGGTAAGACTTCGAAGTCAATCAATTTTACTTTGCACATTGTCCATTTATTGCATTATATTGGCGATGGGTTCATCATAAGAGATTGAATCCCTTTCTACTAAAGCCTCATGTTTTTCTTTTATGATAGTGACAAGTCCCAAACCATTTTTATCAGATGCACTTGAATGAGCCATTTTTGTGGATGCACATACTTTTGATCTCATAAAGTATGGGTGATCTGTCAGTTCATAGTCAATACAAATCAACCTTTTCAAGAAAATAAATCTAAAGAAAAAAGAAAACATCAAAAAAAGAGTATCAATATAAAGTGGGTAATTGTTGTTTTAATAATATCAATAATTAGACAAGTAATATTGAAAAATGAAAGAAGAAACATGTATCACGTAGAAAGTAAATAACATAATAAAAATAAATTCAAATGAAAATACATCCTAATATGCACAGGACCTCTTTTATGCAGAGGTTGGCCTAAATGTCAGACAATTGGGATTATGATAGATTGATCCAAGCCATTAATTTGTGACAACTCGAGTTTGGGAGAAAAAGGCCAAGTTTTCATAAAAACCAATAAAGAGTGCAAAGAAGAGACTATAAACTAAAAACACATGAAAAGAAGACATCATATAAAGACAATTCTAAGACTTGACCTAAATTTTTCTCTCAATCATAATGGTGGAGAAAGAGAAGATGATGTTCCAACGTTGCTAGGTTCTTCTCCCTCATTATTCAAATATTGCATTATTTTTTCCATTTGAGCCTACATTTGAGAAGTAACTATTTTGGTTCCAAGACAAGAACGTCTTATCCAAATTGTCATCCAAAATCCTCAAAACCTTGCTCACCGTCTAGGCTTATGCTATTGCGATCTTCTCAAAATTATGCCTGATATTTTGAGATTCCTTTTGCTGAACCATTTTTGATATTTATCTTGATAATATTAATCCATTCATGAAGAATCTCTTTAGCTCTAGGGACTTTAAAGTTTGATCCAAAGGAAATTTCAGAAATCCACATGTTTGTTCGAAGAGGAATTGCTTGTGCTTGACCAAACTGTTAGAGCATGTGTATCAGAGCATATGGTTGGAGACCTCCCAACCCAATAAACTCGATATAGTAAGACATCTACATCTTACATAGGTAATGGAACGTGAGAGTAATGGGATTTTCATTTAATTTGGTTACTAGTACGAGAAGCCAAGAACTCGTACCAATTATTTGTACACAATGGAGACACAAATTGTCTCATCTTGTCATAAAATTGTTAATTCGATTTGTATTACTAAAGGATATGTCCACCATGTTTGGAAGTTGGTAAAAATGTTCCATCGCCCACATTTGTAAAAGGAGATTGCAGTCTTCAAAGAAGTTTGTGTTCTTTCTTTTACAATTTTCCAAGAGCTCAAAATATTTCTGCCAAAATCACGGGAGCCAAGGTGAGTTCTTCGCCATCAACTCCTTCATAAAGTACTCGAGCCACAAAACATAGGCAAGTGCTAATTTTTCCATGTTCTCGTGGAAATACCAAATTTCCTAGTAAAGCAACAACAAATGCAATAGGATGTCTAACTTGCCAATGTATAGAAGTGCAAGAGCACTCTTTCTTGAACAATTTGTAACTATATGATCATTCATACCTCTCATAAAAGTAATTTAAAGAAACCCAATTATGTTTGAAGCATTGAAGTTTCTCATTGTTCTTCAATTCCTAGATAATTAAGAAACTTCTTTCCTGATTGACTCTGTGAGATAATTTGATCTTTCTCTTGATATGAAATAACGGATTTCCACAAATGTAGGTGTTAGCTCAATGACTTTGAATGCGAGCAAAACATGTTCTGGATCCCAAAATGGAATTAATGCTCTAATCACATGTTTGTCGGGGGAGATTTGAGTAACACAGTAAGGAACCCAACCTTCTTAAAATTGCTAGGTTTTCAATAAGATTAAATTTTTCCCACCATGTCTTCAACTTGTACGAGACATCCTCGACTATTCTAATTTTGGGCACTTTTGGAATTGGTTCCATCGTACAATATATATATATATATATATATATATATATATATATATATATATATATATATATATATATATATATATATATATAAATGAGTACTTAATTTCTAAAACTCACTATGTCAAAATTTAGGCTTGGATCCGTCCATAATATCACGTTTACACAAAATATGCTTGTTGGTCCTTGGGTCATGAAACCCTTCTACATATGGCAGGATTTTTTCCTAAATATGGTGTCATTACCAAGAATTGATCCACTTAAGGTGTATGGATGACTTGAATTAAAAGGGCTATCTCGGCTCTATCTTATATTTTTTACAATTTGGCTTACTAAACACAAGATTGTCGAGTGGACAACTCAAGTGAGAAGGCTACACGATCACATAGAAAAGATCCGGACACCCCACGCATATGCCAACTCTCCTAAATTTTGGATTTCTGAAGAAAGTTTATGGGTGCGCAAAACACACCTCACGTGGACATGAGATAGTGTCAATTTCCCAAAATTGGAGGAAGTATAACGAAATGACAGTTTATAAAGCAGTAACAAATATACAATTTATGTAAAACAATAACAAATAAAAAATTATATAAAGCAATAACAAACAGGCAATTTATATCACATAAGAATGATAAGTAAATCATTAGGTAATTGAAATGAAAAAAATAATTGAAATGAAACAAGTGATGAGTTTGAGATTTTGACTCATTTAGGGCTTTGCTTTGATAGTTTAAGTGTTGTCAAATGCCTAATTTACGCTCTAAACTAATGTTAAAGTGTTGATTTGCAGCATTTAAGGTTAAGGAGCAAGACAAGGGCACTATCAGGCAAAAAGGAACAAACAAGTTTAAGAAGTGAAGAAGAACGATCCTGGTAATCGCCAAGACCACTCAACAAACCGTTGAATGGCTCTTTTAGCTTGCCTAAAGTTCCAACATACCAGCCCTGGTGAAGAACCAACTTGGCGACAGGAATAGGCAGTCGGCGGATCACCGAACGATTCCACAATGTCAACCTCGATCGCCTAAAGTTATAGGACCTGAAGGACTGATGACCATTGCAAACTGGCGATTAAAGGGAGCAAAGGAAGGATCGACAATCGATTCGGAGAGGCCCAACTTAATTTGCCTAATGGCCATTCTATCCAAAAATTGGGCAACTTAAATTGGAATTTTAAATGAAATTTGAGGAGTTCTCACCTAGTTACACAGAGTTCTTTTTAGGGATTTTGATTCCCAATCTTGAGAGTTTGAGTTTTCTCTTAGTTTTTGAGTTTCCATTGAAAACTTTGAGGATTTCGAAGTGGTTTTTTGAATTTATTCAATTTGGACCATTGTAAAGACTTAAGAACCTTTACCCAGATCATGGCTAATGTACTTGGTAATTGTTTTTCTCTTTTTATGATGTGTAGCTAAAACCCCAATTCTTGGGGTGTGATCATGTGATTATTCGCTTAATTTTCTTATGGGTATTGTTGTTTACTGATTTATTTGTTGTTTTAATATGGGTTTGATTGATAGCTGAGTAGTAATTCATGAATTGTAGTTGCAAATACAATTCTAGCTTAGTGTTTTGGGCTTGCTCGAGAGAGAGGTTCTAAAGCCAAGGTGATCAATTAATGATTGTAGTATGTGGGTCATTGTGGGTTCAGCTCGAGAGAGTGTATCTTGGCTCATTCCTACCTATCTAGCTCTAGAGAGTAGATAAATTAAGGTTTTAGGCTATTTTGTAGTGTTAAGCTTGTCGATATTTGAGAGAAATCTCTCGAACCATAATTGTTATTCGAGAGAAAACTATTACACTTATAGTCCAGCCTGTCCACAATGTTTAAGCAAGTTATTATTAGATCTCAATTACCCATATCGCGTAATTAGCTTATAATCGATCACATCATGAGAATTCCTCTTAATATTGTTGTTTCCCCTATTTTTGTACTTGATTTAGCTATTAATTTTAAACCAAAAACCCCTATCTGGTATTTGTTATCACCCCTTTCAATTTAAGTAAATGTTTTTGATAATTTCTTTTCCTACCACCAATTAGATTACATTCCTAAATTCGTGACTAGATGCGAACACGTACCGCTCCCTGTGGGTTCGACCCCAACTCTTTATTGGGTTTTATACTAGATTACGATCGCCCTCACCCAGTATTGAATGAGGTGTGGTCGAGCGTGGGGTTGTTTAAAATTCTATTATTGAAGTTGAATTGTGATTTTTCTGTATTGTAGTTGAAGTAACTCACTTTGGTTTGTGTTTGTGTTGAACAGAGGAAATGTGCGTGAACAGGAGTAATAGTAGCCAAGTGGGCCACCAAGACAATATTTGAAATCTGAATGATGCGGATGACCTAATTCAATTAGGTGGTGTTGGAGTAATACATCTACCTCTTGTCGAGGGGAATGTTGTCCTCCATGTTACTAGCACGATGCTACAACTCCTCTAAATGAAGGATTATATAGAGGGCTGGCCCATGAAGACCCCCACGAGCATATTCGAAACTTCGTGGACGTTTGTGGTTTGTTGTCATTCAAGAACGTATCATAAGAATCAGTACGTCTCAGGTTGTTCCTATTCTCTTTTATGGGTGAAGCTACCAAATGATTGGCTGAATTACTGAGGAACTCTATCACCACTTAGGATGACCTTACCACAGCGTTTCAGGTGAGTTTCTTTCATCCGTCAAAGATGATAACGCTCAGAGATAACATCCAAGGTTTCAAATGCTTGGAAGGTGAACCAATCCACGAGATGTGGTTAAGATTTAAGAAGTTGGTACTTCAATGTCCGACTCACGGACTGCCAAACCATATATTGTTATAATACTTCTATAAGAGGCTTGACTCGGTGAACAAAGGAGTTTTTGATCAACTTGTTCTTGGAGGTATAGTGAAACAACCCTTTGAAGTAGCGTCTCAACTCCGTGATGGCATGCCCAAGATCAATAGAGCATGGTACACTCGTGAGGACTAAGTATCTCCTCTCACTTTTAGGATGACAAAAGAGCAGATCGAGAAATATTAAGAGAGAGATCAGAACATGGCTAAAATGATGACCCAATTGGATCTATCGTCGAAAAATATGATGGGTATGGGTTGAAGAGTGTAAATGATGTGGGTGTTGGTGGAGCAAACCTCGAAGAAGCACAATTTTAGGCGCTGTACAATGAGGAAATGAACTTCCTTGCTAATCAAAGAGGAGGATTTCATTCAAACTATCCAAGGCCGGGTGGAAATTCGGGTTGGAATAAAAATGATGGATGGAGAGATCGTGATAGGGAATGGCGTGACCGTAATGCTATTTGGAAGGAAAAGGATGGTGAAAAAGAAAGATATGTCCCACCTCATGAACGCCAAAAGCCTAAAGAGCAAAGAGTTGGCTCGGACAACTTCCTTATGGAAGACATGCTTGCACGCATTCTCAATAAGGTTGAAAGGTCGGACAAAGTGTTTAAAGATATGAAGAAGGATGTCTCAACTCTCAATCAGACGGTGACGTCTCACTTAGTCTCTATTATGCAGCTGGAGACACAAATGAGTCAAATCTTGACTCATTTAAATCCCTTAAAATGAAGCTTGAATTGGTATTTTCGTCATGCCACGGCATTAAATAAGGTGCTTTTTGGGAGGCAACCCAAGTCTTTGATGTTTTTAAATTTTATTTTTGAATATCGGGTGTTGATTTTGCAGGTTTGAAAGTGAAAAGTGTTGGAAAATGGGCAATTAGGCGAGCCAGAAGTCCAATCAAAGAATCGCCAAAGAGGTCGGTGAGCCCCTACTTAGACCGCCGTTGGAACCACCCATCTTAATGGGAAATTCTGTTTAACTCGGCGAACTAAAAAATCAGTTGGCGACTTACCGAACAGGTCGGCGAGCCCAACTTTGTCCACCATTTGAATCCCCAAATTGCTGTGAGCTTTGCAAAACTCAGTGAGCCAAAATACCACTTGGCGGGCACGGCTTAATCCGCCGAATAGAGCGTGAACTAAAAGGTTTTAAAGGGCCAAACAATTTTAAATTAAAAAATCCTTCACTTTTCCACCTTTTCAATTCCCGTACTCTCACCCCGATACTATATTGTTCATATTTCCTCATTTTACTTTCATTTTATTAGGATCATTGCTCGGGACGAAATTTGGATTTACTTTTCCGCCTAGCTTTACAAATCTCATTCAACATAAAAGTTTGGTTTTTTAAACCCTGAATTCTATTTGTGGTTGAACTCGAATGCTTGTGATGTTTTATTATTGAATAGCATTAGGCAATCCTTGTGTGTGTGTGTTGTTTTACCTAACTTTAAATGAATTTGTCCCTAATCCTTTGTAAATGGTTAATTCTCATATCCTTTCTTGTTGAAATCAAGTCGAAATCATTGGGTTGTGTTGAATATGTGTTGGGTCTAGAGGGCTGAAGTCTGAGTAACCCCGAATTGTGCCAGATGTCATATTTTGCTCAATGATTTAGCGGTTGACGTTATTCTTAAGGGCAAAAGATGTTAATTGACCAATTTTGGCCAAATCGGGAGAAGTCTGAGTACTTCGAGGGCATGGGTAGTGTGGTTCTTGCTTTAATTTCATAGTGTAGGTGTTTAATTTTTATTTCGAGGGTTGTGGGCTTTATTTTGAAGTACGGGGTGAAAATTGGCACATTAGGCCATTTGGCGAGCAGAGTCGAGCTTACCGAAGGTTTTGGCGGTTTGCCTAAATCCCCTTAGATCGCCCTTAATTTCTCTAAACATTGAGTTTTTGTTCTGTAACTTTCAGTGATATGCCTGAGCTTGCTGAGTTCACTCGGTGACTCGTTGAAAGTATTTCTTGATTGCTTTTCTACGCCCCTAATTCCTTAAAATGCAATGTAATTTTCGATGAACTACTTTTAGTTCACTGATTGGTGTCGGCGATTTGCCGAATGGCCCTAGAACTCGCTGACCAACTTTGAACTTTTGAAATTTTTTTTCTGGAACTTTTGGTGAGCCTGAGTTGGCTTGCCAAAGTGGTTCGGCGAATCGCCGATTGATTTGACAAGTCTTTTTGCTTTTAATTTCTGAAGTTTTCCTTGAAT
This sequence comes from Solanum bulbocastanum, assembly GCA_037074985.1. Taxonomy (NCBI): domain Eukaryota; kingdom Viridiplantae; phylum Streptophyta; class Magnoliopsida; order Solanales; family Solanaceae; genus Solanum; species Solanum bulbocastanum. The sequence goes on along the minus strand of CM073603.1, from coordinate 32,038,606 downwards.
TTTTCTAACATTTTTCATGTCGTTTTGCAGAAATATCTAGACCCAAAGTCTCCGGTAGAGACATGCCACCCTAAAAGCGGTCATGTGGAGTGGTTATCAATGAGGAAGCAGTTGCTTCCCAGGCTAAGGCTAAAAAGCTACCTCCAAAGGGAGGTAAAGGTAAGGGCAAGGCACCCGCGATTGAGACACTGGAGGCTAGCTCCGACAGTGAGGAGGTCTATGAGACACACTTCACCAAATCAGGCAGTGAGGGAGACTCACAGGATTCTCAAGAATCTATCTCCGAGCTTGAGGATGATCAGTTCTTGCAGGCCCGAAGAGTGGAGCTACACTCCAAGTCATTGAATGATCTCTTTAGGATCCTGGTGCCTCAGACTCCTCCTCCTCCTCCAGCACAGACTGTGTATCCGGTGCCACCAGTACATGGTCCTCCTCCCAGGCTACTCAAATGGCTAAAGGCTGAGGGTTTGAGGACCATTTTAGAGGAGAAAAAATTGTCCACAGATGGAGTAGTGGACAAGCATTTAGAGATATGGAACACTCTTAAGTTCCATAAGTTCGAGATTTTCACTAAACCCCAGGGCCCCTACATTTCTAATTAGGTTTGGGAGTTCTATTTGGCCTATGGTATGCTAGTTTCTAAGGGAAGAAGGCCAACATGTTCAGGCCAGTTGATTTTGTGATAGTTTAAGGCAAGAAGGTAAAGTGCGACAGTTCTGACATCAATGCTATTCTGGGGTGCACTTATAATTTCATACATCAGTACATTAACTTGATCTAGAGGAAGACCTTGGAGGATCTGAATGGTTGGCTGGCACCCCTGATATATGATGCCACCCCGAGGTAGATAGAGGTTGGTGCAACGATAGAGAAGAAAGACCTAAATATTACTGCCAGATATTGGTTCGGGTTCATCAACAACACTATCATGCCATCCCAGAACGAGTCCATCCTCAAACACCCGAAGACAGCCTATCTAGGGTCCATCATTTATTGTCAATCGCTGAATCTAGGGTTATTGATTGAGCAGGAGATGATTATGAGGGCCAAGTAGAGACATACTTTGCTCTCATTCCTTGTGTTAATCACGAGTTGTGCAGACGGGCCCGTGTTCCTCAAGATGAGAAGATGGATGTGGAGGTGACACCTACCTCCTCTACTGACATTCGGCGTATTAAGTTCGAGTACCAGCAGGATGAGGCTGACAGGAGGAGGGCATCCCCGGTGGACACATCCTCGAAGATTAATATTGATATGATTCCTACAGAGGCAGTCATGACTAATCAGCCTAGTGGGCCCCAAGGTACATATGTACCTCCCTCTTCTGAGACTCCTAGCTCATTCGTTGCACCCCCTCCCCCTAGATCTTCTTCTGCTGCTTCTGCATCTTGACCCCCTATCACCCATGCCATGCTTTATAAGATGGGACATTTAGCCCATTCTGCTAATGTGAGTGCCTCTCGGGTAGAGGCTTCTATGCCTGGGATGATATACAGGGAGATAGCTACTACCTTGGCTTCACTTAGGGCTGAGATGAGGGATCACAAATTGGCACTAGATGCCCTTATTGTTAGAGTCGTAGCTTGTGAACAGACCCGAGGTTCCACAGAGGAGGTGACGACCTTGATGGCAGATATTACTGAGTTGAGAAAGGAAGTGGACCAATTGAAGTCCATGGATATGTCCATGATTTTTGGCACGGTGGAGATCCCAAATGCCCCCAACATCAATGTTCCAGCTTATTCTGATGTGCCTCCGACTACCACGGGAGATGAGGTTAGAGATGATGATGTTGCTGCAGAGTGCAAGGCTGAGACTGATGAGGAACAACTTGGTATTCGTGAGAAGGCTGTCTATAATGATTTTATCAACTTGGAGGGTGCTATGTTCGAGACTACTCGATAGGTATCACTTCAGGATACTTTTATGGTAGGCTCCAGTGGAGCCAAGGATGTTAAGATAAATGGCACTGATGTCCCGACAGATAGAGTGACTGATATGCAGACTTCACCCCAGGCCTAGCCTGCCCCTCTCTCTATTATTTTATTGACTGTTGTGTTTTATTTGCATTTGAGGACAATTGCATTTTTTTGTTGGTGGGGTGCGGTATCTCCATACCTACCTATTGTGGCTATTTTGTGAATATTAGTTGGATTTGATTCTGATCGTGTTTTGTGAATATTGGAGCCTATTGGGTTTTATATATATATATATATATATATATATATATATTGGTTGTTGAATTGTGGCCCATTATTTTGAAATGGTGTTGAAATGGTTTTGAACCAAATTTTAAAATTTTGCCACTTCTATTTTGTCTGTGATTGTGGTTGTTCTTGTGCAAATTTGAGTGTTGGTTGTGGTCAATACCGATGACTTGAATAGTGCTCTTAATTGAACTAAATGAATGTTCAGCTACAATGAGGCAAACTAAGTTACATAGGCAATATGTGAACTTTTAGCATCTCGTTCTGACTAGCCGATTGTTGATTAAGTCACTTGTGATGAACATTGCACGCTAGCTAGAAAGTGTGGAGTCTTGTTTGATAATTGTATCAATGCCTTGTGTGGTGAGGCTACCTTGAACGTTGTGTTAGATGACACCTAGAATTTTCCCCATTGGTCCGATTGATTGAGTGAAGCAAATAATTAAAATGATCTTAGGCAAGAATTTTGAAGAGTGAGCCAATTTGGCAACATACCTCTTTGCGGCCAACCTTGGGAGATGTGTGAACCTTGATGTGAGGCCAAAAATATATAATTTTATCATTATTTGCCTCACATTTATTATTTATATTTACCCTTTTTGAGCATAAATTTTATGAATTGTGCGTAATAGTATATTTTATTTGTAGGATTAAATTAGTGTAAAGATGAAGAAGTTTGAAGCTAAAACGAATTAAAGATGAAATGTTCAAGAAAATAATCAAGCAGATGGCTTAATGGATTAAAGTTAATAAAATAATATATTTATATATATGCAAATAGCCGCACATCTAAAATTTCCAATTACTTCCACGTGGCAATCATTAAGAGAATGTGAATTGCAGCTGACACGCGGCATGAAATTAACGCAGCAAGAGAATTCTTTGAGACGGTTTCAATTTTCACGCGGCGGAAAAAAAAAGGATTTCAATTTCTTATGGTTTTGGATTCCTAATTTGAGTTGGACTCGGTTATTTTATTTAGAGTTTTCTATATCTATAAATAATTCATAGAAATAATTATTTCAAAGGGGAGATCATTCATAGGAGATATTTTTTAGGGTTCTTTTCTTATTTGGTGGACATTTTTGTAAACTTCTAATTTTTGTTCTTTGGGGAATTAATTTGCAATCTTTTAGCAATTAAATTTTCGAATTTCGTTTTCTACAACCTTCACTTTGAAATTCAATTTAAGATTTGGGTTTTTCATCTATTCTCATTATAAGTTCGTGAATTTTTTTAACCTAATTATGAATTGTGAACCATCAAACATGAATAGCTAAATCCACAACTAGGGTTGTGAGAACCATGAACAATTAACAAAGTATGATTAATAATTAAGTAATTTTTGAATAGTGTTTATGTATGTATTGTTAATTTTTTCGCTTAGAAGTCTTTTTAATGGTGCGCAACGTTAGAATTCACTTCGTTTCTACTTGTTGGACCAAGGACGTAATGAATGAGAAAAGGATTAAACATAGATTTAGTGGATGTTGTCTAATATCAATTGGAGTGAGGGTGAAAACTAAGATATACATTGATGTGGTGACTAATATGGGTAAAGGTAAGGGTTAGTAAAGCATACACCTGTAGCCGGACCAAGGTGCGTGGTGAAATTCCCTATTTGGAGGACCAATCACTTGGGGATACTCAACTTACCAAATTTGCATGTAAAACACTAAGAAATGATTATTATTATTATTATTAGTATTACCGCGTTAAGAGCTTGTGGGAGCATATATACGCTAGTTTCATTCTCATATTGATAACTCAAAGTTTGAATTTTGTCTAATTGTTACTTAAACATACAAATTTGTTAATTACTTACAAAATTCCCCATGTTTACTTTTCTTGGAAATAGTTTGGCTAAACGGAGATAATAGTGAGTTAAGTTTAAGTCTGAACCATATTCCTCGTGGGATTGACCCCAACCTACAATTTGGGTTCTTTATTTGACAATGATCGCTTATACTTTTTTAGGGAGATATAATTTGAGCGTATCAAATTTTGGCACCACTGTTGGGGAATTTGACTTTTAGATTAAGTTTAATTATATTATTGAACTTTAGTCAAGTATTTCTTGATTTTACGTTTTTGTTGAGGTTTTATTTTCTACAGGTTTCAACTGTAGTGTATGATAAGTACACGGAGTCAAGGCGAACCATTGACCCCCTATAATCCTGAATTGAGAAGAACTTTAAGGAGAATGAATAATCAAGGGGTAATCAACAATCCAACCGGAGTGGGTGTAGGAGATCGAGTTGAATTGCAACCTTATGGGGTTGTTAACGTGCTTGCTCAGGTTCATGGTGGCAATCTTATTAGAAATACAGAATGGGTGTAGAATCCGCCAGCACTGCGGTTTCGTGATAACTACAGGGTTGAGTACAATGCAGTTGAATCAGAAGAGCCTATTCTTCTTCCTTCTTTACCTCTAGGGCAAACATTTGTGGTGACCAACAGTCTTATGCAAATGCTTACAACTAGAGGGTTGTTTCTGGGTTAGCTTCGGAAGATCCATGTGCTCACATGGCTAAATTTAAAAGTGTCTGTAAAAGTTGTATGTGACGACCGAAATAAGATATGAATGTCATATGTTTGAAAGTATTCCCTTTGTCATTGATTGGTGATGCTGCAGTGTGATTTTCTGAGCTGCCATACAATTCGATTTATACATGGGACCAATTGGATAAGGTATTCATGGCAAGGTATTTTAGGTGTCTAAGAAGTTAAATCACAAAGATAAACTGAATAATTTTGTATCACTACATGGAGATTCCGTAAGCAGTTCTTGGGATAGGTACACTGGGTTCATAAGGAGTGTTTTGAATCACCGCATAGATGATGAGTCACTAAATAAGTACTTCTACAGAGGACATGATGACAATGAAAAGGCTGTGCTAGATAATATTGCTGGAGGATTATATGGTGGTTGTACTTTTAAGGAGATCGCTGAAAAACTTGAGAGGATTTTCCAAAATAATAAGGCATGGAGCACTAGAAAGGCAAATACTGGTAGAAGCACATTCGCGGTCCAAACTGCACCAGTCAATCCAATGATGATATTCGTGAAGAGATGTCACAAATGAGGACAAAAATTGGCTTGATACTGAAGCATGTGAGTGGAAATGCAGAAAAGGTGAATGCAGTAAATTATCTAACTAGAACTCTACCACTACTAGTTGAGGAACGTTAATATGAAGAGGATGCAAATTTGGTGAATGTCAGACAGGGGGTTTCCGAACCTACGCCTAAGGTTCCAACTAAGATAATTGGTGCCAAGGTCTGCAAATAAATGATTAAACAACAATACCCATAAGCAAATTAAGCAAATAATCACATGATCACATCCTAAGAATTGGGGTTTTAGCTACACATCATAAAAAGAGAAAAACGAATACTAAATATATTAGTCATGATCTTGGTAAAGGTTCTCAAGTCTTTACAATGGTCCAACTTGAATAAATTCAAAAACCCACTTTGAAATCCTTAAAATTTTCAATGAAAACTCAAAAACTAAGAGAAAACTCTAACTCTCAAGCTTCAGAATCAAAAACTCTAAAAAGAACTCTATGTAACTAGGTGAGAACTCCTCAAATTTCATTTAAAATTTCAATTTATAGTTGCCCAATTTTTGGCCTGAAAGACCATTAGGCTGAATAAGTCGGGCCTCGCCAAATCGATTGGTGATCCGCCCTTTGCTCCCTTCCATCGCTAATTTACAATGGTCATCAGTCCTTCAGAATCTGTAACTTTAGGCGATCAAGATTGCCATCGCGGAATCGTTCGGCGATCTGCCGACTGCCCATTCTTATCGCCAAGTTGGTTTTTCACTAGGCTGGCATGCTAGAACTTTAGGCGAGCTAAAAGAGCCGCTCGGTGGTTCGCTGAGTGGTCTTAGCGATCACCAGGATCAATTTTCTTCACTTCTTCAACTTGTTTATTCTTTTTTGCTCTATAGTATTCTTGCCTTGCTCCTTAGCCTTAAACGCTGCAAATCAACACTTTAACATCAGGTTAGAGTGCAAATTAGGCATTTGAGGACACTTAAACTATCAAAACAAAGCCCTAATGAGTCGAGATTTCTGACACATAAACACCCCAACTTTAATTTTTGCTTGTCCTCAAGTAAAAACTTAAGATCAATCAGTTCAACAAGAATGTCTACAAACAACGTTGCTTAAGATTCAACATAAATGCACACACAAGGTTCAAACTACACATACAATGCTTAATTGTGCACTCAAAGGTTTAAATTGTGACTCACCATTATCAAGTGTACTCAAGCTCACAATGCTTGCTTCAAATACAAGTTCAAGCTCAACAAAGGTATACGATGGCCTCACAACAAAGATGATTTCGTATTCACACAAAATTTCTCAAAAATTTAAAGTCCCGGAATCACATACACCTCTCACACTCACAAAGATGATGAACACATGTATGACTCCACCCATAGGCATACCCTTATTTTTCAATCAACATTCGTTTCAATCAAGATCACAAAGGTCTTTTTAAGGCTTGTAACGGGTTTGAGTGTAAAATATGGTCATTTAGGCTTAGTGGCTTTCTACCTTCATGAAGTATGGCCTGAAATTTACGTTTTCTCCTTCTCTTTCACATTCAAACATGGTCATAATTCACCTCATTATTCAACTAAACATGAATCACCGGACACCCCATTTTTTACTATTCTCACACACTTTATTTCACAACTTTTGTTCTTTTTTAATCTTTTTGTTTTCTTTATTATTTTTCTCTTTTTTTTTTTTTTTTTTACATGGAGGGATTCCACCTTTTTCGAAATAATCCATCAAAGGTAGAACTTTTACACTTCTTAACTTTCTTTCTTTTTCACCACACCCCCAACTTAGATTTTTGGCCTAAGTTGGCTATTCAAACAAACGAATACTTCATGAAGGTTATGGGTTATGGGATAAAGAGGTCAAAGTTGTTCAAGTTTCTTCCAAGAAAATGATAGGCTCAAAAGGTGCCAAGCAAGGTTTGATACTCTCAAATTACACCTCTCTAAAGAAGTATAAGTGATCGTTGTCAAATAAAGAACTCAACTTGAAGGTTGAGGTCGATCCTATGAATATATGGTTCAAACTTAAACTTAACTCACTATTATCTCAATTTAGCTAAATTATTTCTGAGAAAAATATACAGGGGGGAATTTTGTAAGTAAGTAATAGATTTGAATGCTTAAGTAACAAGTAGACAAAATTCAAACTTTGAGTTATCAATATGAGAAAGAAACTAGGGTATATGTGTTGCCCACAAGCTGTTAACACGGTAATCCTAATAATAGTAATCATTTCCTAGTGTTTTACATGCAAAGTTGGTAAGTTGGGTATCCCTAAGTGATTGGTCCTCCAGATAGGGAATTTCACCATGCACCTTGGTTCTTCTACGAGTGTATGTTTTACTAACCCTTACCTTTACTCATATTAGTCATCACATCAATGTATGACTTAGTTTTCACCCTCACTCCAATTGACATTAGACTATTAGATAGCATCCACTAAATCTTTGTTGTTTGATTCTTTTTTCGTTCATTACCTCCTTGGTCCGGCAAGTAGAAACGAGGCGAGTTCTAATGTTGCGCACCATAAAAAAACTTCTAAACGAAAGGATTAACAATACATGCATAAACACTATTCAAGAATTACTTAATTATTATTCATACTTTGTTAATTGGTCATGGTTCCCACAACCCTAGTTGTGGATTTATCTACTCATGATTGATGGTTGACAATTCATAATTAGGTTAAAAGAATTCATGAACTTACAATGAGAATAAATGAAAAACCCAAATCTTGAATTGAATTTCAAAGTGAGAATTGTAGAAAACGAAATTCGAAATTTTAATTGCTAAAAGTTTGCAAATTAATTCTCCAAAGAACAAAAACTAGAAGTTTACAATAATGTCTAACCAAATAAGAAAAAAAAAAAAAGAACCCTAAAAAGTATCTCCTATGAATGATCTCCCTTTTAAAATAATTATTTCTATGAACTATTTATAGATATAGAAAACTCTAAATAAAATAATTGAGTCCAACTCATATTAGGAATTCAAAACCAAAAGGAATTGGATTCCTTTTTTTTCCGCAGTGTGAGCTGTCCGCATGAAAATTGAAACCGCCTCAAAGAATTCTCTTGTTCCGTTAATTTCCTACCACATGTCAGCTACAATTCACATTCTCTTAATGGCTGCCACGTGGCAGCAATGGGAATTTTGAGATGTGCAGCTATTTGCCTATATATAAATATATTATTTTATTAACTTAATTCATTAAGTTGTCTACTTGATTTCCTTCTTGAATCTTCCATCTTTAATTTGTTTTGGCTCCAAACTTCTTCATTTTTACTCAAATTTAATCCTACAAATAAAATAGCACAATCCATAAAATTTATGCTAAAAAAAGGTAAATATATATAATAAATGTGAGGCAAATAATGATAAAAATATATATTTTTGGCCTCACATCAACACCACATACTTAAACTTTTGCTTGTCCTCGAGCAAACATTAAAGCTCATCTCAAAAAAACTCAAACTAGGAATGTCATCACTTTGGTTGACACAAACAATTAGGCCATGTAGAAATTTCAAAACGTCAAGTTCAATTTCCGCTCATTATGCAAGACATCCAAATAAATAACAAACCTCTAACCTCCTAACCTCAACGAAGGACTTTGAACTCATCAAATTTAAACTTGCTCACCTACTCTCATCAAAGAAAGCTAATAAAATCACCTATCTATCATGAAACAAGTGCCCTCACAAAAATAAATAGTCCACAAACTCAATTAAAAAGATTGAATATAAATTAAGGACTTCATATCAAGAACAACTCTTACTCACAAATAAAATTCACATGTATGCACAAAGATCCATAGGATTGCCCATTATGTACATCTCCACTAATTAAGCATGCTTGAATAGAATTACATAGGACTTTAACGGGTTGTAATGTAGGCTAGGGGACGGGTAGGAAAACTATATAATAGTGACTTACACTTCCTTAAGCACTTTGCAATTTTAGACTTCATCACCCATTATTTTCTTCTCTTTATTTTCAGCCATCTCTTCAACAATTATTTCACAAGTAATGCTCATTAAGAATGCTTCAATCATTTTTTTTCTTTTTCTAGTTTTCCTTCTTAATAGCCACCCTCAACTTACTTATTTTACATGCGTTAACATGCGCGATGTCCTTGGAAGGACCAGGGGTATCCTCAAGGTAACTTCTGAAGCAGTCACCCTCAACTTAGGCTTTCAGCCCGAGTTAAAGTGCACAATGTCCAAGGAAGGACCAGGGCCAACACATAGTTTTATAGCTTTTCTAGGGAAACGTGAGACGTGTGAGTCTCAATCGTGGGTCATCTTATATTTTACCTCTTCTTGTTCCATTAGCTACAAACCAAGCATTTCCGCCCTTTTCTACTTCTACCATTGTTCTCATTTTTCCTCTTACATAGTGCATTAAATATTTTTTTTATCAATAGAATTATGATATCAATAAAAAGGGATTCGGCTCGATCATGTGGTTTACAAGAAAAATATAGGCTAAAAGGCTCAGAAGGGTTAACTAGTGATATAATATCTTTAAAAGCTAAAATTTATCATATAGATCAAAGAAAACCTATTTTCATCTCCTAATCAAAGCAATACATTTTATTTTGCTTCAATAACATGCAGGGCAAGTTCTAGACTAAGTTGCAAAACATGGAATAAACAAATTCTAACCACACATGGCAGAAGTATTAATCAAGATGGATCAATTCTGCTTCTAAGAGAGACATGATCATAACAAACTACAAAATAAAATAAGTTATATACAAAGTCACAACCATGAGCTTAGGTGTCAAAGAGTCTGCAATTTCCTTATCAATCAAGCATTCAGAAGAAAGTACTACTAAAAAATTAGTCCTAAATAGCAAGTATCACACCTCTCAAAAGAGTCTTTTCTTTTCTCTAAAAAAGAAAAATTAAAAGAAAACTTATTCTTAAAAAAATAAAAGACACTCGGTTCAAAGGGACTATTCTCAGGAAAAAAATCAAACACAGAAGCCAAGGAAACCATCCTAAACAAAAGACTCAATAAAATAGTAAAAACTAGGAATTCATTCCTCCACCCCACACTTAAAAAGATTCTATGTCCCCAAAGCATTTAATAAAATTTTAAACAAGGGTTACGAAAACTCTCTGAGGCCTCTAAGCCTAGCTAGTAGCATGTTCTCTTTATTTTCATTAAGGGTCGTATGCACCCCACACTTAAGCTCAAATGTGCTCCTTCGCTTCAAACTTTTGGGTGCTTGGACTTTCCCTGATCTGCAACAATAAGACCGAAAGAAAAAAAATGACACTAACAAAATAAAAAGTTACACTACTAATTGCGTTGCCTCCCAATAAGCGCCTAATTTAACGTCGCGGCATGACACATACACCTTAGTTACTCCAACTTCACTAAGATCCCATTACTCTATCACTTCATTGAGACACTAAGATTTCCTCAAGTAGATTTTTATCCTTTGACCGTTCACCTTGAACCTCGTTCCTTCCTTGTTCTCAAGCTCAACCGCTCCATGTAGAAATACTTGAGTTACTTTGAATGGCCCGGTCCACTTGGACTTGAGCTTGCCAGGAAATAAGCGCAACCTTGAGTTTAAATAAGAGCACCAAATCACCGGCAACGAATTCTCACTTATCAATCTTCTGATCATGGTACTTTTTCATTTTCTCCTTGTACAAGGCTAAACTTTTATATGCTTGTAGGCAAACTCATCAAGCTCATTCATGACTTCATTATCATCACTGTCAAAAGTTATCGTTACTGCTGCTAGTGCATCGATACCTAACCTCTCCTCAATAGACACTTCAGAATCTCACTCCAAAATATGATTTACTACTAGTATCGACTTAAGATCACTTTCCTTCTTCATAGACCTACATATGTTAAAAGTAACCTCCTTATTGTTTAATCGAAACCTTATCTGCCCTCTCTCCATATTGACTAAGGCACACCCAGTAGCAAGAAATGGTCTCCCTAAGATGATGGGAACCTCAAATTCAAGCTCACAATCAATTATCACAAAGTCGCCAGAAAGATGAATGATCCCACTTTCACAAGGACATCTTCGAGCACTCTAATGGACCTATTCACAGTTCTATCAACCATAAGTAAACGCATCGCAGTCGGTTTTGGAGCTCCTAAACCTATCTTTTAATAAATGGACAATGGCATCAAATTAATATTGGCCCCCAATCACACAAAGCTTTCACAAAGTGTAACTTTCCAACGGTATAAGGGATAGTGAAAGCTCCAGGATCCTCCTTCTTTTGCACAAGTGACCTAGTAGCAATAGCACTACAATGTTGAAGTCTCTCTTCATTCTCAAAACTAGCCCTCTTTTTGGTGACCAAGTCTTTCATGAATTTAGCATACCCAGGCATTTATCCAGAGCTTCTAGTAACGGGATATTTATGGACAGTTGATTCAGCATAGCTATGAACCCGTAATATTTTCCTTCTTCAGTATTTTTCACCAATCTTTGTGGGAATGGAGGTGGAGGTCTAGGCATGGGAACAACTTTTTGGGTTACCTTAGCTTTCTTTTCAGTATCATCTTTTGGAATTTCAGTAACACCATTCTCATCCTCATCTTTTTCTATCACACTTTCAACCTCAGACAGCATGGGGGGATCAATAGTCTGTTTTCCTCTACTAGTCGTGATTGCCATACAATGCCCATCATTTTTTGAACTCTGGATGGTGTTGCTAGAAAGTGTGCCAAGTTGGCGTGGATTCACAATAGCAGACAATTGACTAAATTATTGTTCAAATTGATTGATTGACACTGCATGGGCATCAACTTTCTGACTAATTTCATACAAATCATTACACATCTCTTTCACATTCTCATATGTTTCATCAAACCTCTTTATCATCTTCTGCATCATATCTTTAATGTGAATCATGCTATTATAACCCTCTCTATTACCAGGTTGAACATGTTAACTTCTTAGAGTTAGTTGATTTTGAAAATAGATATTTAACACATTGATCCCAATTCTTGCAGGCAACGAAACAAAAAAGGAAATGATCTGTGCAAAAGACTTTACGATGGAAAGAAATAATTGATTGATCATCACAGAAACTGATAGAAAGGAAAGCCTCAATCTAAGGAATTTGAATATCCTTATAGATGGCCTATATCTAGCAAACAACTCAATCAAGGCACACCTTGATTGACAAAACGAAATCAAACATACTATCAAACCGAATCCTCAAACAGAATCGAGTTATCAAGAAAGGGAAGAGTCGTGAATCAAGCCAAGGATACAAGAAAAGAATCGAGCCAGCCAAAAAGAGTAGAGAAAGCGATTTATCATACACATATCTAATATGGACACGGATCAGCAAAATCGCCTCAATCAAGGAATCTCTCAATCATCCTTGATTGAGATAAATCCCTCCGTTTTTCCTTACAGGAGCATGGGTCGATGACTATATAATCCACCCCAGACTTTAGTGTGAAGCACGAAACTTCACTTGAGCTTATCAAACAACTTTCTTTTATTTTTCATAAAGCTTTGTAAACACGTGAGTGATACAATTGAAAAGAAAAGAAAAAGAATATGAGTATAGGCATACAAGTAGAGGCAGTGTCAAAATAGAAATCTGATTTGCATATCAGACAGGATCAAGTCACAAGAAACACTGTAACACGAAGCTCACTTCAAAGATCTTAAGGAAACCCTTGAAAACCAAGGGGACTGGAGTAGGCACCATATTAGTGATCCATATTTACTGCAAATTATTATTACTGTTTATCGCTGTACTACCTTGTAGGAGAATCAATTGGCTATCACAAGAAGTCGACTAAAGGAATTTTAATTCACCCCCACCTCTTTACTTTCAATTGGTATCAGAGCAGGTCTCACTAATTTAGTGTTTAACCACACTTGAGCGAAGATTCAAAATGGCATACTATCAGATCCCTCCCTGGAGCCTTACTTCTAGATGGACACTCTTCACACCGACCACCATACTTCAATGGACAACATTACTCTCACCGAAAAGATAGATTCAAAATTTTTGTATCCTCAAATGATCATCAAGCATAGATAGTTATCAAGAAGGGCCCAAGGCCTATTCCTGGACTAACTAAAAAGGATGGAACTGAAAAGCCATTCGATCCTGAGTCATTTGACATTACTAAAGAACAACAAGAGGTAATTCAGACTAATGCTAGAACAATAAGTTTGTTATATTGTGAGTGAAGCAAAATGCGATAAAATATAACTTATGAAACTGCAAAAGAAATGTGGGACAAATTAGAAGTGACGTATGAAGGAACCACCAAAGTAAATGAAGCTCGGATCAGTTCACTCGTTAATGAATATGAATTGTTCAAAATGGCCGAAGATGAAAATATTGAATCTATGTTTTCAAGATTCAGTAAAATTGTCTGCGAACTCAAATCTCTTGGAATGGCGTACTCAAATATATTACAAGTCAATAAACTCGTTAGAAGTCTTTCCAAGGCTTGGGAAACTAAAGCTATCATTCTTGAAGATGGAGATCTACAGAAAATGACATACAATGAGCTTCGAGGTAACTTAATGGCCTATGAACAGAATCATATCAATCAGTACAACAAGGACGCAAAAAGAATACTGTGGCATTCACGGCTGAGACATTTGACATTGGAGAGGAAGCGGATGAAAATCAAGACAAAGGAATGATTTTCATTAATCGTGGAGTAAGACATATGCTTAGACAAAGAAGATAAAGACCTCAACAGAATTTTAAGAACTACGATTTTAATAGGAATGACGATTGTTGTTACTACTGCGGAGAACTAGGACACATCAAACAGAACTGTCCAAAATGGAGAAAAAGAAAATATCGAAGAAATGAAGATCCAAAGAGTCTCAGAGCATGGGAACAAGGAGAAACAACTGGTGATGATCATGATCAAATTGCAAACTTGTGTTTCATAGCTCTTGGTGAAAAAAGTATGAAGCAATCCAAGAAGACCTACAAAAAAGGATTGTGGGTACTTGACAGTGGATGCTCCAGAAATATGTGTGGGAAGAAAGAAAACTTCAAAACGATAAAAAGAATTGATGGAGGATGCGTTAGATTTGGAGATAATGCTAAAAGAGAAGTAACTAGAGTCGAAACTATTACACACAACTCATCATGAGATCTAGTGGAAGCATATTTGGTTGAAGGACTCAAACATAACCTTCTCAGCATTAGTCAACTATGTGATGCTGGATTTCAAGTTACTATCAATACAGCCAGCTGTATCATCAAGCATCCTGAGAAAAAGCTAACTCTTATCGGAGACCGAGTAAATAATATATATGTTCTAAATAATGTTGATTCTCCATCTCTCACCTTTCTTACTGCAGTCGCAAGCGATCCGTGGCTATGGCATCAAAAGCTTGGAAACGCAAGTATACACGCTCTTGAAAAACTTTCAAGACTAGAATAGTTATTGGGCTGCCAAAACTCAAGTTCAAAAAAGATCACATTTGTGACACATGTCAAATGGGTAAGCCGACTTATTCATCATTCAAAGGAAAATATATTGTAAGTACTTCTAAACCCTTACGACTTCTTCATATGGACCTATTTGGTCCCACATGAACTGCCAGCATTGGAGGTAAAAGATATGCTTTCGTAATTGTTGACGATTTCTCAAGATTTACATGGGTAATATTCCTAACTCATAAAAATGAAGCATTTGCTAACGTTGAAGCCTTTTGTAGAAGAGTTCAAAGAGAGGCATAATACTTCATTACAACTATTCATAGTGATCATGGTGGTGAATTTGAGAATAAGGCCTTTAAAGAATTCTATGCTCAAAACAGATTCACTCAGAACTTCTCTTCACCCAGATCTCCTCAACAAAACGGAGTAGTTGAACAAAAAAACCGATCACTACAAGATACATCAAGAACATACTCCTTGATAGAAGTTTACCTGATCATTTTTGGGCAGAAGCTGTAAGCACTGCTTGTCATATTCTTAATAGGTGTCTAATTAGACTGGTCCAAAAGAAGACTTCCTATGAACTATGGAGAGGTAAGAAACCAAATATAAGCTATTTCCATCCCTTTGGATGCAAGTGTTTCATCCATTATAACGGTAAGAATAATCTCAGTAAGTTTGATCCAAGAAGTGATAAAGGTATCTTTTTATGCTATGCTCCAATCAGTAGAGCTTTTCATGATTTTAATAAAAGAATCTTAAGTATTGAATAATTTGTACATGTGGTATTTGATGACACTAACCCAAGAGTGCAGGAAGTCGAAGACGTTGACGATGAAATTGCCTCTCTCAAAACAGCTAAAAATACAATAGTTATCAACCCTAAAAACAATGCTGCAGAGTCAGCTATCGCAGAGATGGAGTCGACTATTCTAGCTGACAAAACCAATATACCAAGAGAATGGAGACACAATGCTAGCTATCCTGAAAATTTTATTCTCAAAAAACCTGATGATGAAATTCAGACATGATCTTCCCTCAGAAAACAAGCTTTTGTTGCCCTGATATCTCAAATGGAACCCAAATGAATAAATGAAGCTATGGAAGATGAGTCATGGTTACTAGCGATGAAAGAGGAACTTGATCAATTTGAAAGAAATCAAATATAGACTCTCATAGAAAGACCAAAAAATGCTCAGTCATTGGAACCAAATGAGTGTTCCGAAAAAAACTGGACAAACATGGCAAAGTCACTCGAAACAAAGCTAGGCTTGTTGCTCAAGGCTATTTACAACAAGAAGGTATTGATTACGATGAAACCTTTGCTCCAGTGGCAAGGCTAGAATCTATTCGAATTTTGCTCGCTTATGCATCCTTCAAATGCTTCAAAAATTTTCAAATGGATGTAAAAAGTGCTTTCTTAAATGGTTTTATAAAAGAAGAAGTCTTTGTCAAACAACCCCCTAATTTTGAAAATCCTTCCTGTCCTGATTTTGTTTATAAATTGTCCAAAGCTCTTTATGGACTCAAACACGCTCCAAAAGCTTGGTATGAAAGATTAAGTTCATTTTACTTCAAAATAATTTCCAAAGGGGGAAAATTGATACAACTCTCTTTATTCAAAGATCTGGCTTGTATATTCTTATAGTTCAAATTTATGTTGATGATTTTATTTTTGGAAGTTCAAATCCCTCTTTGTGTGAGAATTTTGCAGATCTTATGAAAGGTTAATTCAAAATGAGTCTAATGGGAGAACTCACATTCTTCCTCGGACTTCAAATCAAGTAGTCAACTAATGGAACTTTCATTAGTCAAACTAAGTACACCAAGGAACTAATAAAGAAGTTTGGACTCGAAAAAGGAAAAGCTTTTGGTACCCCCATGAGTCCCTCCACGTGCCTTGAAACAAATGCACCTGGAAAAGATGTGGATGAAAAAATTTATAGAGGAATGGTTGGCTCACTATTATATCTCACCGCTAGTCGACCAGACATCATGTACAACGTATGTAAGTGCATAAGATTATAAGCTACCCCAAAGGAATCTCATCTTACTACAGTAAAGCGAATTATTTGCTACTTGATTGGCACTACTGAATTAGGACTATGGTACCCTTACTCAACTCATTTTGATTTAATTGGCTTCTCAGATGCTGACTTTACAGGTGACAAAAATGACCAAAAATGAACTAGTGGAATGTGCCAAATTTTGGGACAATCCCTAGTCTCATGGTACAACAAGAAACAAGCCTCGGTTATTTTATCCACCGCGAAATCTAAATCTTTAGCCGTTGGAAGCTGTGGTACTCAAATTTTATGGAGGATGCATCAATTACTTGATTATGATCTCTCTTATGAAGCTGTTCTAATTTTTTGTGATAATACTAGCACTATTAGCCTCTCTAAATATAATGTGCATCATTCCAGGGCTAAACATATGGACACCAAGCATCATTGTATTCGTGATCATGTTGAAAATGGTGATTTTTCTTTAGAAATTGTAGATTCTAAAAATCAATTAGCTGATATCTTTGCTAAACCGCTTCTTGAAGAAAGATTATGTTTCCTCAGAAATTGCCTTGGTATTATGTACCCTAATTAATTTTCTTTTTTCCTTGTTCAATGTCTTTTCCTTTCCGTGTTTTACCCATATTATTTCTTTTCCTTATGCATTTAATGTATTTTCTTTTTTTTGATGTTTTGTACTTATGATCTGCCACCGTCTCTTCCGCTTCCCTTTATTTCCCGTCCCATCCCTTCCTTTTTGTCCCCTCTCTTCCTTCTCTTAGAATATTTTCCTTTCCCTTATCTGTTCTACTTATTCATCCCTTTCTTCTCTTCTCTCTTTACCCTACCATGACTAGAACTCGCTCCATGACCTCTTAAAAACCCTCAGCCCCTTTGAGCTCTTTCGAAGTAGAAATCCTATCTCTTTCCTCTGATTCTTCCACAGGATCTATCGCTTCTCCTCTGTCTCCCCAAAGAAGCGAGCCTCTACATCAAAACGGAAAGCTTCAAAGAAGCCTCACCCTCTGGTGACGGGATCTCTCTCGCAAGCAGACATGTAACGATTCTGGGGCATCGAAAAGAAGCACAGGTATGACATCTTCAAATCTCATCCCATTGTTCCTAGTCGGGTTGTCAACCTTAGTCAACTGAAGGACTTTCACTGCCCAGTAAGCTCCTATCTCAAAGTTCAGAAAATATCCATGTTTTTCACCTTGTGTGGTCTTGAACTTTTTGAAGAGGCTGTTCGACTTTTCTATGTAAATCTTCGCATATCTCCTAACAGTGGTAAGTTAGAGACTTTAGTCTTGGGAAATCGCATTATTATTAATGGGCTTCTTTTCGAAGATGTTTTTAGTACTAAGTTTTCTAGGGTGATTCCGTATATGAATGGAACTTGTCCTGATGAATTTAAAGTCTCTCTAGCAGGTGCGAAGGGAACCGTGGCTGAACCGGACTCTGATATCTCTGACTTTGGGCCATTGTCTCTTTATTTTGAAAATTGTATATTGGCGCATATTGTGGCCACACTCTTATTCCCAGAAAAGGCTCTTTGAGTAATATCTTTACTCAAGATGTGTTTGTTCTCTACTATTTGCTTAGGAAATACCACATAAATTGGGCGGAATCATTCAAGGAGTACATGTGGGAAAGTGCTGAAGATACGAATACCTCTGCAAGTTTGCCGTATGGCCTACTCATCTCGAGGATTCTGGTGGATCGCCTTATTGATCTCTCTATGTTTACCCCCATTGTTATAAGTGCTACTTACGATTCTCTCACTTTTTATAGTATGGGGTATGTGCATGTTAGTGACAAGTGGGTCAAAAAGGACCCGATTCAGCCTCAGGTTGAGACTCTCAAGCCTTCAAAAAATTTTGCAGATTCAACTGCTATTTTGTTTCAGGACAATGATGAGGTCAAGACTCGACTTTTAGCAGTAGAACATGGCTTGGAGACTCTCCACGATGTTATGGAAAAAGTTTTTCATCTACAGAAAGATACAAGTACTGATGTAGGTAAGCTGTATATTGCTATGACAGGAATCAAACAGGAAGGAATCTCCACTGTCAACCGATTAATTAAACAAGTTTACTTTCTTAAGAGTGGAGCCAGCTCGTCTAATAATGATCTTGCAGTTACCATCCAGACCTCTTACTCCAGTCTCTCTCGCCAAGTTGGTTCTTCAATAGGGTTGGCACGCTGGAACTTTAGGTGAGCTAGAAGAGCCACTCGATAGTTCATCGAGTGGTCTTGGAGATCACTAGGACCACTTTTCTTCACTTCTTCAGCTTGTTTGTTCCTTTTTGCCCGATGGTGTCCTTGCCTTGCTCCTTAGCCTTAAATGCTACAAATCAACTCCTTAACATCAATTTAGAGCATAAATTAGGCATTTGAGGAAACTAAAACTATTAGAATAAAGCCCTAAATGAGTCAAAATCTCGGATTCATCAACACCACAACTTAAACTTTTGCTTGTCTTTAAGTAAAACTCAAGTTCATTAATTCAACAAGGATATCTACAAATAGTGCTGCATAAAACTCAACATGAATGCACACAATAAGGTTCAAATTACACATACAATGATCAATTGTGCACTCAAAGATTCAAATTGTACTCGCCATTATCAAGTGTATTCAAGCTAACAATGCTTGCTTTAATTTCAAGTTCAAACTCAAGAAAGGTACTCAAATACCCTCACAACAAAGATGATTTCATTATCACACAAAATTTCTCAAAAATTTAAAGTCCCAGAATCAAATTCAACTCTCACACTCACAAAGATGAACACATACATGACCCCACCCATATGCTTGCCCTTATTTTCCAATCAACATTTGTTTCAGCTCACTAAAGATCATAAAGGTCTTTTTAAGGCTTGTAACGTGGCTGAGTGTAAAGGTATGACCATTAAGGCTTAGTGGCTTCTACCTTCATGAAGTATGGACTAAACATCACTTTTTATCCTTCTCCTTCACATTCAAATCATGTTCATAATCCACCCCATTATTCAACTAAACATGAATCACCGGATACCCCATTTTTCACTATTCTCAAACACTTTATTTCACAATTTTTGCTCTTTTTCGGTATTTTTCTTTTCTCTCTATATTTTTTACATGGAGGGGTTCCATATTTTTCAAAACAATCCATCAAAAGGGGGAATTTTTCACACTTTTTGACTTTCCTTCTTTTTCACCACACCCCCAACTTAGGCTTTTAGCCTAAGTTGGCTATTCAAATAAACCAATACTTTATAAAGGTTACAGGTGATGGGATAAAAAGATCAAAGTTGTTCAAGTTACTTTAACCTCATCCTCGGTGTATCAGCTATCAGGACTCCCTCTTCCTGGGCATTATTGCCCAGTGACTCAGCATCCTTGGCTCCGCTAGAGCCTAACATAAAAGTATCCCGAAGTGATGCATGTCTAGTAGTCTCAAATATGGCACTCTCCAGGTCAACCAAATCATCATAGACAACCTTTTCACGAACACCAAACTGCTCCTCATCAGTCTCAGCCTGAGACTCTACAACATCAATAGCTCTAACCTCATCTCCGGTGGTAGCCAGAGGCACATCAAAATAAGTTGGAACATCGGTGCTCGGAATATCTGAGATCTCCACCATGAAAAATAGTGAAGTAAAATCGGTGGACTTCAGATGGTCCACATCTTTTCTCAGCCCAGTAATAGTGGTCTTCAAGGCCTTCACAACATAAGTGGTTGCCTGGACCTTCTCACACTCATCTACCCTCACAGTCAAGGCATCCAGGGCCAACTTATGGCTGTCAATCTCAGCTCTGAGGGGTGTCAAAGCGGCAACAATGGCCCTCTCAATCATCCCAGGAATAACAGCCTCTAATCAGGAGACACGCACATTAGTAGAATAGGCTAAGCAGAGGCATCAACAGATCTAGGGGGGGAGTAACAACAGAAGTGTCAGGAGTATTGAAAGGAGTGGAGCTAGAAGTACCTGAAGGTTTAGCGGTCGGAGTAAGCATGCTTGCCTCTACAGGTATCATATCAATGTCAACCTTCGAGGATGTGTTCATCGGGGCTGCCCTTCTTCTGTCAACCTTAGCCTGTGTGTACTCGGCTTTTATACGCCAGATGTCGGTAGAAGATATGGGTTTAAACTTGATATCCCTCTTATCATCTCATGGAACTCTGGCCCGTTGACACAATTCGATGATCAACACCAAAAATAAGAGAGACATCAGGTGCTGCTTGGCTGTCATAGCCATCTCCTGCTCAATAATCAAACCCAAATTGAGCCTCTTCCTAGGAATGATGGACCCAAGACAGGCTGCCTTTGTGTGGTAGATGATAGACTCATTCTGGGATGGCATGATCGTGCTACTGATAAACCCAAACCAATATCTAGCTACCACATTAAGATCCTTTTTCTTTATTAACGCTTCGGCCTCAATCTATCTCAGGGTGCTATCGAGAGAAGGGGGCCAACCAACCTTTTAAGTCATCAAGATTCGTTGTCATGATCATGCTCTAGTAGTCATGCATAAAGTCAGAAGCGCGCTCAAATACAACATTTATATCATTGCTGCTGGATTTTACCTTCTTGCTTTGAACCACCATAGAATCTACCGGCTTAAAGGAACTAGCCTTCTTCTTCCCTTGAGGTACCAAGTCACTGTAAGCCGAGTAGAACCCCCGGACCCAAGTAGGAATGTATGGGCCATAGGGTTTGGTGAAGACCTTGAATCTCTAGAACCTGAGAGTGTCCTACACCGCTAGATGTCTGTTCAACACACCATTTGTGGAAAATCTCTTCTCCTCTAGTATGGTCCTCAATCCCTTGTCCTTTAGTATGTTGAGTGACCAGGGAGGAGGACCCTGTACTGGTGGCGCTGGGACCACTGTCTGCTCTAGGGCTGTAGCTGGAGGAGAAGGGGGAGTTTGAGGCATTGGGATCCTAGACAGATCATTCATCCCCTTGGAATTCTACTCTTCTCTTTGGGCATGTAATAGTTAGTCATACTTAGGCTCAGAAATAAAAGCCTGATAATCCTTTGAATCCCCCTCATTGTTTGATGAGGTGAGGTGAGTCTCATAGACTCCCTCACTGTTGGAGCTGGCCTCCAGTGTCTCAACCATGGGTGCCTTGTCCTTGCCTTTACCTTCTTTTGGAGGTAGTTTCTTGGCCTTAACCTTGGGAACAACTACTTCCTCATCTATAATGACTCCTCATGCCCTTTTTCGGGGTGGCATGTCTCTTCTAGAAACTTTGGGTCTAGCCATTCGTGCAAACAACATAGAAAAATGTTTTTAAAAAATTCCACAAAAAATGTAGAAAATAAATTGCAAAAAGATTTGCCAAACTAATCGGTGAGTTGCCGAACCACTTTGGCGAGCCAAGTCGGGCTCACCGGAAATTCCAAAACAAAATTTCAAAAATTCAAAGCTTGGGTTCGTGGATTTGCTCGTTACCTCTCTTTAGTCTTTTTCGAAGTTTGAGGTGTTACACGATTTTAAGAGTAGAGTTGCTAGGTGTTATAGAATGTTTAGGTCTTGGCTTAAAAGCATTTCGGGGTGTTACAATCTCCTTTTGAGAAAAATCACACTTCTCCATTTTTACATATAGTGTGTATCCCCTCAAACGAGACAACACCACACTTAAGTATTTCACATATTCATCAAGTGTTTGACTATAAATGAAAATATCGTCTAAGAATACTACCATAAAGTCATAAAGATACTCAAACAGTACGTTATTCATGAAGTTACAAAAGTTAGTCCGGGCATTGGCTAACCCAAACGACATTACAAGGAACTCATATGATCTATACCTAGTTACAAATGTTGTCTTAGGCCCATCTCCCTCTGCTATCCTAACATGTCAATAGCATGCCCTAAGATTTAACTTAGTAAACCAACATTCCTTCCTCAGCCTATTCATCAAGTGTCCGATTATAAATGACAATATCGTCTAAGAATGCTACCACAAAGCCATCAAGATACTCAAACAGTACGAAATCTATTAAGTTACGAAAGGTAGTCGGGGCATTGGCTAACCCAAATGACATTATAAGGAACTCATATGATCTATACCTAGTTACACATGTTGTCTTAGACTCATCGGCCTCTGTTATCCTAACTTGTCAATAGCCTGCCCTAAGATCTAACTTAGTAAACCAACATGCCTTCTTCAGCCTATTCATCAGATCCTGCACCAAGGGAATCAGATATGTTTTCTTCACTATTTCCTTGTTCAATGCCCTGTATTCCACACACATCCTCAGTGTCCCGTCTTGCTTCTTTTGGAACAAAGCAAGTGCACCATATGGAGCCTTAAAATGATGAATCAGTCAATATCTAGCAACTCGTTCAACTATTTACACAAATTAGACAACTCCTTAGGATCCATACGATAAGGAGTTGTAACACCTTGGAATTTGGGAAAGGTAAGGAGGAGGGTTGAACGTGCAGGTCCACAAACCATAGCCCAACCGTGAACCCTCCACGATTACAAAATGGCCCGTGGAAGGGTAAACGGTCCGCAGAGAGGGCTAGGGTGGCCGTCTAAGGAACCCAATTTGCCCCCCTCTCACCCTCTAGTTTACAACCCCCTTAACGGACTGTGAAGGATCCCATACACGTATTCTGTCAACTTTTTAAGTTAGGGCTATTTTAGTCATTTCCTATGCATTTAATACCTAAGTTGTGTCATTTTAACCCCTATTCTAAGCCCTATATAATTATTTTAAGTCCTAAAACTACCCATTCTAAAATTATTCTCCTAAATCCTAAATTCCCTCTAAGTTCTTCCCCAAAGTTCTCTCTAAAGCTAAGGAAGTAGAAGCTAGGGTTTCACTTCAAGATCACCAATTCACCATAGATTTTGGGCCTTGATCACTAAGGTATGTTATTATTCACCTATGGAGTCCTTTCATCCATAGGATTCCCTAGAACTTCCAATTTTACAAGTTCAATTCTCAATTTAAAGTTAGGGTTTTATTCAATCTTCATGGGTTTTTTCAATTATGATTCAATTAGTTGTTTTCTATCTTCTAATGCATGAAATGAAGTAATTACATGTTTTTGAATTGAATTCATATGAACCCATGCATGATCCATGATTTTTTTACTATGAACATATGATGAAGCTTAGGAACCATGAAATATGTTTTTTTATAAAGATATGCATGTTTTTATTAAATTTATGTAAATGATTTGAGGATGTTTTGAGATGAAAGTATTGATGATATTGTGAAAGCTTTTCTCACATTCTACTATGATCATGATTGTGAAAGATTTTCTCACATAAAGATTCGTAAGGTTGAAAGGTTTTCTCACCTAAGTTGAATCAAGTTTTAGGAGCAATTCTAAATAACTTTAACTTGGATTGGTTGCTTAATTGTGCCTTCCCATTGATATTGAAATGAATATGATTAATGACTATTTTGTGGAATTTTACTTAGCACCGAGATGATATTGAGATGGAGGCTCTCGTTAGTAGAGTTCGGCTCTCGTTAGTAGAGTCTGGGTCTCTAGTAGAAATCTCATTGTCCCTAACTACGTGCCCCCGTAGGATGTCTTAGCTTGTGGATTCACATAAGCTAGAATTTTATGGTCCTTACCTTGGCAAGTAGGACATCTCTTTTCGGTGTGAGATAGACATTAGATTCCATGTTTTAGCTCACATGGTCTATGTTGGTTAATAGTAAACATCCCACAATAATGAACTAAGGTCACTTTCAAAAGTATCTCACAAAGAGTTTTCTATATGTTAAGCTTGCTTTGACCATGATTCTTGACTTGTGTTTTCTAACACCTTATCTTATGTTTTAACTTGATCATTGCATGTCATGAAAAAAAAAATTAGCATGCTTTCATATCATTTATGCATTGCTATCATACTTAGTACATGTCATGTACTAATGCATACTTGTGCCTACATTGTTTCACTAATGTAGGGTCTGACACTCCTACCTTGCATACATGTGGCTAATTGATCTCTCTTGCAGATTTGAAGATTGGTGAGTCCTCATGTTTCGAGGACCAATACACTTTTATAGTTTTTCCATATTTTAAGTTTTCAGACATTGTACGTGGTGTATGAGTTACGTCCGAACCACTTCTTTTGATGTATTAGATGGCTTGTTGAGACTATGTTAGACTTCCACTTTGTTAAACTCGTTTTGGATATGAGAGTTCTTCCTTTGAAATCTTTATTTCTATTTTCTTGTACGATATATGCTAAGTGGCTTGTATAAGACTTTTCGGTGTTTTATACGTCATGATACACCTAGGGTATACTTTGAGTCGTGGTAGGAGCAATTGAACCTGGAAGCAACTTAATCTTATGATCAATGTCCCTCCTCGGTGGCAGTTTCTTAGGCAAATCCGGTGGCATCAGATCAACAAACTGTTTCAGCACTTTTGCCACACAATCAAACATTTCAACTTTGACATTAGATTTTATCTTGACCAAGGCAGCAAGAAAGGTTGTTTCTCCCTTCCCCAAGCCTTTGTCAACAACAGTAGCAGACAACTATCACCCCTGCAATTTGCGACTTTCGTTGCTTCTCCGTATGGATGAACAACTTTTATGAAACTTGAATTGCCTTCATTCATGATCATCACTCCATCAAGGTGAGGAAAAGGAACAAATATAACCTTCCTTAAGAAGTCAATCCCAAGTATGATCTCAAAATCTCCGAGTGGAATCACCATTAAGTTGTGTTTTCCCATCCAATTTTCAATCAACATCAACACCTCAAAAGCCATCCAATTTTCAGTCAACACCACCATTAATTCAATATATATCGATTTCTCTCTCTTTTTTCTCCTCCTCACTGAGTTGTATATTCATGATAGCAATTTGATATTTCACTATTGATCTGTAATGTGCTTTGTCCTTTGATCTATCATCAAAACAACATTATATTTCTTTTATGAAAATCTCAAGTAGTCTTTTCCCTATCTATTGGAAAAGGGATACACACAATGAGTGTCCAAAAAACAAGCATGAGGTGAAATACCATAAAGAGAAAGTGTATCCAATAAAATGCTATTTGGTAACTTTCTTATATAAAAAAATTTCTATTTTCAGATTATTTTAGCAAAAAAACTCTATTCAAAGGAATAAAGATCATGTCTTATCTTATTTGAAAATCCAAATGCAATTGGATGGAACACTATCTATAGAATACAAATATGAATGAACAAATAAGTTGAAGATTTGAGTTAGTATGTTCCTCCCGCGGGCTAATTTGCTGTGTGTAGTTGAGGGGGGTCCGTCGCTTCATTTGTTTGGAGTGTTTCTTAGTTAGGGACAGAAATTGGTGTCCGGGGACTTGGTAGTCCCATATGTGCAATCCTAGGTGATAGCCTAATGTTTGGGCATGGCCTTGGTGAGGGGATTGGACCAGAGAAGTTGAAGCCTCCATTGACCACCCGAGGCGACAAATTAACTTGTTCAAGTGCTCGGAATTGTAGTTCTGTAGGGTAATCCCTAACGCAGCCAATACGAGGTCCAGTTCCACTTGTCCATTTGCTAGACAAATGTTTGGAGAAACTAAATGCTTGTGCTTTCTTATTGATGATGATATCCTCTGGTTTCTTGGATTTCGATGTGCTTCTTTCTTCAGATTCTTTAGCAATTGAAAGATCAACAGATGGTTGGCTGTTTGACGCCTCTGAGAGATTGTCGTCATCAACTGCACATCTCTGTATAAGAAAATAAATCATGTATATGACTGTTAGAAATATTGTTGAACATAACACCATATATATAGTATGTCAACGACCTCAACATTTACATACCTTAACATTTGTAAGATCAACTTTGTGCTCTTCAAGAAAGCTAATGAACTCCTTGAAGTTCTCTTCAGTTGGGTGATAATGACCACTGTATGGCCAAATAGCCTGCAGAAGACAACATATACATAAACAAGATAAGTATATTTGTTTTCGTTACGGATCTGTTTGTTGTGTATATGGATATTGTTGGATAGTTAGCTACCTCCAGAATTCCAGAATGAGCAACTAGTCTTCCCGCTGCTGTGATAGCACCACCTGATAGAAAACTCGAATGTTGAAATGTGCCCTTTTGCTTCTGTCCTACATACAATGTTCTTGTTGTGCTAAGAACAAATATCGACTTTGAACCCTCTATTGACTGAACTAATACACCACTTTGTTTATATACAAGCTTCCCATTCTCAATGACTACTTCATATGATTCGCGCTCCTTCTGAAATTGTAAAGCATAAGAAATTAAGTCAAAAAGAAGTTTAAACACATCTAATGATTCATAGACAAAGTATACATCCGGTTAATTAAGTTGCATAAGAACTTACTGGTCCTAGATATTTGATGCATTGATGGTGCAATTTTGTTCTTGGACATTTCTCGAGATTTATTTCTTTCCCATCTCCAACGTCCAACCTTAATAGCAAAAAAGGGGAAACTGATCAGATCAGAAAAAATTTCTCATTGGAACACTACAAATTCAACATTCTCAAACATTTAGTATGCAATATTCGTGATGAAGTACAAGTACTCACCAGTAGAAGAAAGGCTGAGAGCTTTCGCTTAAAAACCACAAATCATAATAGAAGTGCAAGTTGTGGCCATACCGGTGTCGTGGATCAATCTACACAGAAACAGAACAAAGAGTCTATTGCTAGATCATACGAAAACTTAGCTTATATGAAAGAAAAATCACTTATTTGCCAAACTTACAGCTTCTAGCCAATGCTGCAGAGCCAATTTTTGAGCCTTCTCATCTTTGGACAATCCTTTTCCAACCTTAGCAGCTCTTGTACGTGCTCTAGCCCATCGAGAAACAGCAGTTTCCGGCTTTTCAACGTTGAAAAATGAAACAGAACTTCTCTTCAAAGCTGCAAAATCTAATGCCTTCCACCTACATACATGTACGATTTCTTCAATAAATATAAAATTAAAGAGAAAACATGTACACAAAGATTGAAATGGATTGGAACAAGCTTATAACACGAACCATAATTCTTCGACAACAATAGCACAATCAGCTAGATTTCTTCTAGTCCTGTAACTCTTGTATACTTTTTGAAGCTTAACAGCTGCAGCATCGAGTTCGCAAACAGGTCGTGGTGAAAACATGATAGCAGGTTCAGGAAGGGCGACAACAGAATCTTGAACTTGAACCAGATTTTTGAATGACAATGTTGTCTGTAGCTTAAGTTTTAGAGGCTCGCAGTTTGTTACATTTATCGAATTCTTCTTCCTCCTCGTGATGGTTTCTGACTCTGTTCCTTTAAAACTGTTTGTTCTTATTACTGTCATATTTCAGTTTAACCCCAACAAGAACAGAGGAAAACTTTGAAACTTTTTTTCTATAGTTGTCTTTAAAAATCTTCAAGTTTTTTCACAAACATATCTCTTGACTATACAATCATGGTAGTTATATATATATATATATAAGAAGATTCAAGCGTGGATTTGTGGAAAAAATAATTAAAATTAGCAAGTGGACCAGGGAACTGTACTGTAACTGGTCTTTTTTGTTTTTCGTTTTGTGATTGTGTCAGTTTTGATTGACTTATTTTTATAATTTTAACTTAATAGTTAATTGTTTATAAGTACTTTTAAATGTAGTAAAAAATTTCAAAAGTATTTAATATAATTATTTTAACTTAAAAATACTTAAAATAAATCGATTCAAACAAATATTAACTGGTCTTTAAATCTACTGTACAGCGTACTGTGAACAGGAAATTGGAAAAGATATAAGAAAACAATTTTTTAAACTTTGCAACCCACGAGTTGTTTGATCAATTCAAAGTTATGAAATTTCACTTTTTCTAACCCAAAAAATGAGAAATTTTTTAGACTTTTTTGGAAAATTTAGGTGGTCAAAGAAAGTAAGCTCTAGGAGGTTTCTTGCATGTAGCCCAGCCACAAGGACTCTTGTTTTCCCCTAGAAAGAAAGAAAAGAAAAAATTTAATTTTCTAGCAAAAATTTTCTTTTCAAATTCTTGGACTTTACATTGAAGTTAAAATCTCAACGTCATCAACAATGATTGTGGTAGAGTAATAAGTATTTTTTTTAATTTTAATCAGCGGTCTTGAATTCGAATCCCCTTGATACTGAATCATCTTTATTAGAAAACATTTTACCCTTCAATGTAAAAGCGATGACGCAAATTTAAATTTAATCAGACTCTAATATAAACATCATCATTCAACTACTTGTCGAGAAGGGTCACGTAACGCGCCATAAATAACTAAACTGTGACGTGTCGACGTGTTGTTTTGGTTTATCTCCATCTGGTTTCCTCATCTTCTAATGTTAAACAACCCCCGCCTTAACTATGTTTTTATTTATAAGCTACAGTATATTATTAAACAATTTATTTTCTATTAATAGTTGATTGAATCTACTAATTTAAAATGTGCAATTGGGTTGAGTAAAAAAATCTATTTTAGATAAAAAAAAATGAATTAGGATATTATTAGTACGGCATGGAACAATTCAGAAAAGATTTATTCTAAACTGGGAAAATGTGAACATGATTATTCAGATTCATATTTGGTAAACCTTTTTCAGTCTTTCTATTTTTACGTGTGTTCTCACTAGCTCAAGTACTGTCATATTGTATTTTATGCACGTGAAACAACATTTTTCAAACACCATGAATTCTGCAATTATATCATGCAGGAGATATACAAGACTGAATAGCAAAATTCCTAATTTTGTTTTATTTATTTATTTATTTATTTAATTTTATATATATATATATATATATATATATATATATATATATATATATATATTTGTAAGGTTTGTTTGACCATGTGAGATAAAATAATGATTTGAAATTATGAAATGAAATTGAAGTTTGTATGGACATACAATTTGAATTTTTAAGTTGTATTGTTTGATCATAAACAAAAACAAATCTCACAAGTTATGAAAACTGTTAAAATTACCTCAAATTTTTTTTACACAACTTTACCAAATAAACAAAAGTTCATAACAAAAGCATAATCAACTAGCACTAAGTTATTCTAAGAAAAATACAATATTTATTGATCGAACTTTAGTTCAATAAAAATGTAAAATTGAACATGAGTTGTAGTAATCTATTCTCTAATAAAATTGAACATGGTCAATATCATTAATAAATAGTAAATATATCTTCAATGTTCATATTCCATAAATATTTGATCACTATTATATTTGAAATTGCGCTTATTGATGGAGTCTAGCTATGTCATTGGGATAAGGGCTATTATATTTGAAATCCTTATGTACAATTTTTTTTTATGAACTAATTTTTGAAGTTGAGTTAAATATATATATAAGATTATTTTTTATTATGTAGTTAAAGCAAGATTCATCTCAATTATCATTTTCAATGTTGGCTCTATTTCATATCTTTGTTGCTTATGAGATAATTGTCTTTACTATGACTTCGATAATTTTCTGATATTAGATCCTCATATTAAATTGTTCACACTCAAAATGTTTTGGCATGAGTGTAAAGAGTCTCATATCTTCATTGTTTATAGTATAATATAATTTAAACCATCTTCATCTCTTAAGCTAATTTTTGGAGTTCCAATATACACGAACATATATTATAGGTTGGAGAGTATCAATAATGGTCAAAATCAAAAGAGATTGGTCATGACACTGCAAAATTATGACCATTTTGGATTCTTAAGATATTTAAAAGAGGACTGACCATCCCTGTCAGGCAGTAGGAGTTATGTTGGGGTTGCCAGCCGTATTTTGAGGTTTTGGGAGAGTAAATGAGACGTTAAGCATCGTTGATTAGTTTGGTCAACCTGCTACACATCCCAGTGAATAAATTAAATATATAAAAATATTTTGGTAAACTTACATAAATTTTATTACTTAGAAATTCTTTAGTTTGCAATATTTATATATTATCAAATTTTGGCGTGTTTAGATACATGTATCTCGAGCAGTGGCGGAGCCAGAAAATTTAATAAGGGGGTTCAAAATCTGAGAAGTAAACACACGAACTAGTGGAAGGGGGTTCGACATCTATTATTCATACTTAAAAAATAATTTTAACTATGTATAAATAATAATTTTAACCATGTGTAAATAGTAATATTTTTCGCCGAGGGGGATCGGATGACCCTCCTCATTATATGCTGCCTCCGCCCCTGATCTCGAGATATATGAGGTCAAAATTTGGTATACTTTGTTCTTAATACACTGTAACCAAGTGAATACACATATTTCTGCGATACATAACAAATCTTGCTCGCCTCTCTCCATCTGCTGTCACCTCCCATGTATCCGGCAGTTGGATATATGATTATCTTGCTCTCTTTCCTCTCTCATCTTGCTCCCCTTTTCTCTATTTTAGTGTGTCTGATGGCAAAAATGTATTTATCTAGGTGTATTTTTCTCAATATGTGATATAATTCTTAATTAGTGGTATACGTAATATTTTAAAAATATAGATAATAGTGTATGTGATAGTGGAATATGTCTAATGGACTCAACTTTTAGACCGTACATAACTCTGCTTTCAATCGAGTGACTTCGTGCCTATCCTTACCAAGATAAAGGAGTTTCAGAGGCACGTTCCATTCATATCGATTCTGATTTTTCCGCATCATATTTTAATCTGCCTCCTTTTCGGTCCGAAATTCTAGCAAATCCTTGACTCCTCGAATACACACTTGTCCAATATTTAATATAATCTTTAGATATACTTTTTCACTCATTAACAAGGCATTAAGAAACATATTGTTAACTCCGTTTCTCTTATTTTCTGTGAATTTTAATTTATTTTTTTAGACAGGTGGCGAATCTATGCTCTCATTTTTTATTTCATTTGTATAAGGATTAGAAGAAGATGATCTGAAAATTTCATTGTTGAGATTTTTGAGTACATTTCTTTAAAGTTGAATCTAAACTTTTTGAAATATGTTGATTGTTAGTCGATAAATTTGAATCAATTGTTAAATTTGAAGTTCAAATTGTTGGTAGGCATTTGAATTTCGAAATTCAAGAGATGTTATGTAAATTAAAATAGAGAATGAGTATATATTTATATTTCACATAAAAAAATAATAATTTGTGTCTGACCTACTGGAACGGCATGCATTTCATCCCACTTTGTTGAACAACACATGCATGGGCGACTCTTGCTTACAAAAATTGAGGAATATGTCTTAGGCCTCCAATTTCTAGACCTCAAATTTTTATCAAAAATAAATTTTGTGTTAATTTTTTTCATTAATTATTATAATAAAAAATAATTTTATTATTTTACTCTCCTTAACTTCACTCAAACTGAAGATATCAATTCTTTTCGGCTTTTGCTAACATTAATATTATTTATTTTCTTGCATTCTCTATCATGAAGTCTTTGATAAGTTTGGAGTATTTAATGCTCTGTCAAAAATATGAGTAAGTAGTCAAAAATTATTTGAATTACAAATTCTTTTTTTTTATTTCTTTCTTAAATTTTCAAGTATTACAATAAACATATTAAAGTAGGATATATCAAGTTATCGACTTTTTGAATCAAATTTTATGGTTCTAACTCTTATCTTTATTTAAAGTTTGTCAACTTATTACTCTTATAATTATGTTAACAATTCATATAATGATTGTCTCAATAAATGAATGTTTTCCAACGTATAATTGATGAAATCTTACCTAAACCTAATAATTTTTTTAAAAAAAAAGGTATTTGAAGAAATCATCTATATAAGAAATATTAAGTACTAATATGTTACCTCTAAAAGTTAGAAAAATAAATTTTAAATAAATGCATATGACATTTGTTTAGACTTTAGGCTTCTAATTAAAATTTCACTTTAGACCTCTAATTATGTTGAGCTGCCTCTGTCCCCAAACTTCCAACTCCTCAATTGCTTTCTACAAACAACAGTTTGTTCCTTCTTAGCAGCCTAAGTTGTTAGAGTAGTTTTATTACTAGTACTTGTTTATTTACCAAGACCAATAATTAGAAAACTTTATCATATCTTATAAACAACTGAAGTAGACATATTACCAACTGCAGCCTACCATAATTTCACTTCTTATTAGTTATCATTACTATATTATATGTGTTTTTATATTATTCTTGTCAATTAATTGAATCCAAGACCAGTTGACCATTAACTTCTAATTTCTATATTATTGCCTTCCACGAACCCTGGTTGAATCTATAGGAACTCAACAATGAATGAAACATTTTATAATTATAAACAAATTAAATTGCAAAGTGAATGGTATTTGGTAGACACGGATCCATTGACTTTAATACAAATTCATCACTAGGGATTGACATCGAATTAGGACGCACATTCAATCAGTTCAAAATGTGATTGACATCGAGTTAAAGAGCACATTCAATTAGTCCAATTCATTTTGGACTAATTTGATTCAATTTACAAGAATTTTGGTTCATAAGTAATATACGGTCATTAAATAATTTTTTTTTAAAATCTGATTCGATCTAATTTTTAGTCAAATACTATTGAACAAAATGAGAAACATAAAAAAAAAACTAAAATTTTGAATATGCTATTAAACCTCTTTCAATCAAACATAATATACTTAAAGCATGGTAACTAGCTAGTTGTAACTTATGATGAGTTCTATAATAAATGAAAGCCAAAACAGGTTTTAAAAGGGACATTTGCCCTTCCATCAACAATATATACAATTAAAGAAAAAATATTTGAGGATAACGATTCTTTAGTACACCGAAGAACAAAACTTTATGAATTAGATTTTGGGAAAATTTCATAAATAGCTAAAATAGGAAACATAATAGGATTCCTTAACTGTAATGATCCAGTTGATCATTTTTGGAAATTTTCATAAAATAGCCATTTTGCCTCTCCTGATATTGATCCTGAGTTATTTTTGTTTGAGTTGTGAAAGTTGGGTTCGAACATTGAGAAACAAATTGTGAATTTTTGTAAGTTTTGAGTTTGAAAGACTAAAGTTCTTAAAAAGTGGTTTTCAATGTTTTTTAGAATTTTGAGTGTCGAAATGGAATTTCATCAATTTCAGTAATCCTGGAATGTGAAAATCGTCCAATGAGAGTTGTCAATTTCAGATTCGGAGTCTTTTTGAGGATTTGAGGTTTCAAGTTGGAAATTTGTGAAATTTTAGCATTTGGATTGACTTTGGTCAACATTGGGGGTTCGAATGCTCGGATTGGAATTCCGAAAGTTCTATTGAATACAAGGGATGCTGTAGGCCTAAGTGAGGTCTTGGTTGATTTTTCAGAGGTCCCAGACATGTTTTGGTATTTTTAGGCGTTGTGTTAGTTTCTTGTAACTTTCACAAATGTCGGATCAAGAAGACCTGGATTCGTATTTCGATGGTTTTATTGTGTCCGAAATGTTGAGTTTAGTCAATTTGCATATATGGGTTGAGTATACGGGGTTCTGAATGAATCTCAAGGGTTCATTTGATGATTTGTGTTTGGTTGTGGTTTGCTGGTGTCTGCAGGCTTCACTTTTGTAAAGACTTGTTCACATAAGCAACTTCGCAAAAGTGAGCTCCTTCGCTTTTGCGAGAGGTGCCACTTTTGTGGGTACGCAAAAGCGAACTTGTGGTTCACTTTAGCAATGTTCACTTAAGCGAACTTGAGTCCGTTTTTGTGACATCTGAGAGAGGTTTTGAGCAAAAAAATTGGGGTTTAAGCCTTATTTTCCTTTTTTGACCTTTGTAAAACCCTTGGAGGCTATTTTGAAGAGATTCGTTGAGCTAAATCAATTGGATAAGCTTTTGTGACTCTAAAACTTCATTTTTCATTAATCATTTATGAATTTTAATATCAAAACTTGAGATTTTGATTAGCAAATGACATTGTTTTTCAAGAACTTGAGTTCTAAACTAAATTGGTGATTGTGATATGATTTTAAGTCCTTTTTCTAAATGGTTTTCATCAATGAGTTTCAAATGCCTTGGGTAATATTTTCAAGTAAGATTTTTTGGATTCAAACCTCATTTTTGGAATTGGACTTTTGAGTTGATTGACCCATTTTTCAAAGTGTGTTATATGGGTATTGTTATTTTCAAAATCTTATTGTAATTACTTGATTGAATTAGATTGTGTGGTTTTAGACGTTGTTCGGAAAGGGAAGACTCAAGTCTTGAATTGACTAATTGATTGAATTGAAGCAAGCAATCTCCTAAACCTTGTAAATCTAGTAGAATAGAGTATTTCCCTTCATTGTGTATATTGGGGAGCAATGAGAATAAGGTGATGGGTTCATTGTTCCACTTGACTAACCTTAATGAATAAAAAAAAATATTAATGAAAAGGCAACATATTGATCATAATGCTTTGCGAATTGCCTTATTGTGGACCCTATTTGGTTGATTGATGTAATGCTTTGATGACATTAATGTGGACTTGAATCTAAGGATGGGCATGGCATGGTATGGTGTATACTGAATTACCATACCATACCAAAAATTTTAATACCGTGGTTTTAGTATTGTGGTATTTGATATGGCATATGGTATACATTTTAATTTTTTTGGTATTTGGTACGGTATTTAGTATTTAGAAATAACGTACCGAAATACCTAACTTCACACCAAAGTATATATATATATATATATATATATATATTATTATTATTATTATTATTAAAATTCTAACAAGTATGCAACCTCATATAGTATAAACTAAATGTTTAAAAGTTGAAACTTTGACTATTCTATTTTGATTGAAATGTATTTGAAATTTAATTGATTAACAAAAGGAGGTGTTTGTACTTTATTTTGAATATATATTTCTACATTTGTAATATGTTAGTATGATATAATTGAGACCCCTTTTTTAATTATCGATGTCATAATACTCTATTATACGAGTATATATTAGTCAAAGTTGAACATACTATGGCTACAAATTTATCATACCATAGAATACCGAAATTGAACTTCAAAATACCGAACCATACCGAATTAAATTGGTATTTTAATAGTATAATTTTTTAAAAACTAAATACCGAAATTACGGTATTGAAACTTTCAAATATCATACCATACCATGTCCACCCCTACTTGAATCGCTTGAATTGTTGTCTCTTCTTTATGGTGTAAAATTGCTTATGTGCATTGATATTATTGTGCACTGTGATTAGATATATGATGTTATGTCGAAGGAAAATGGTTTCGGCATGTGATATGATATAAAGCTGAAGGAAAATGGTTCCACCTAGTGATAATGTGCCAAAGGAAAATGGTTTCGGCAAGTAATGTGATATAAATCCAAAGAGAAATGGTTCCGCCTAGTGATATGATATAAAGATGAAGGGAAATGGTTCCAACAAGTAATGTGACATAAAGCCGAAGGAAAATGGTTTAGACTACTGATATGATATAAAGCCGAAGGGAAATGATTCCGACTAGTGCTATTGTGTCGAAGAGAAATGGTTTTGACAAGAGTTGACTATTATTACTTGATGTATTTTTTATACTTGTGATTGATCTATTTGTTACTTGTGATTGATCTACTTGTTATTTGTGATTGACATACTTGATACGTGTTGATTATTGAATTGTGACTATTGAACTATTTAGTTAAGCCTTGTGAACAATGTATTGTAAAATTGTTAGGTTGAGCTGATTTTTATGCAAGTTGTAACTCAAGGAGGTTCGGTTGGGATGAGAGGAGTATTCGATTTATAGATAGTTTGCCTTGTTTATTTGGTTACTTGTTGAGTACCGTGTTGATTGGTACTCACTCCTAGCTTCTACACTTGAATAGGTTACGAGCCCGATATCGATTACTTTTCTTCTTCTCCTATTTTTGAGGCTTGCCAAAGAACTTTCGAGAGCTAGCTACTTGTCATCCCGATGGACTCCCTTGTTCTTATTTTATGCTTTGTTCTAATCTAGAACCAAAGACATTGAAACTTGTAATTATCTTTCATTTATGCGCTTTACGTATTCGTGACTTGTACACGTGATAACCAAGTTTTAGAGTTATAATAAAATGAATAAGTTTTTTGCTTTTATCTTGTTCTTGTTTTCCTTTCCACTTTTCTTTCATTTTGTTAGGTTGAGGCTTATTTGTTTTGGTGGGAAAGGACAAGTGTCATCACACCTATTTTTGATTCGTGACAATTTGTATCAGAACCTCAAATTCATAGGTCTCATGTGGGTACAAGTCAAGTCTAAGTAGAGTCTTGAGAATCGGTACTGAGACATATCACTACGAAACAACTGTCAAAAAACGACGGATGGCGTCGCTAAAAAAACGATGATTATTGCCACGCTGTTCGTCACTTTTTTATAAAAATAATTATTTTTTTTGACAAAAGCGACGGACAGCATATCTAAGTCCGTCACTTTTTTTAGAGGATTTTTGCGCCAAATATATATATATATATATATATATATATAATAATTATTTATTTAATATAAATAGCAACGCCGTCCGTCGCTTTTATTAAAAATAATTTTATATAAATTAAAATATTAACCACGCTGTGCGTCACTTTTAATTTATTTTAAGATATTAATTTTTTTTACTATAGCGACGGATAGCATCTTTTATGTCCGTCACGTCTTGGTCAAAATACTTGGTCAACTATTTTAAAAAAGTGATGGACATTGTCTCTTAGTCCATAGCTTTTTGGTCAAAATGTTGGTCAACTATTTTAGAAAAAAGCGACGGACATAAAGACGCTGTCCGTCGCTTTTTATTAAATATCTAAAACAAATCCGCGATTTTTCCCTATTTCTCTATTTCCCCATTTGTGAAATTTCCCTCGTTCTCTCCACTCCTCACCACCACTACTGCGTTGCTGCTGCCGTCAGACCCACCGCGAGCCAGCCGCCGCCGCCTGTTTCTTCGTTGCTGTCAGACCAGCCATCGCCGCCTGCCTCTCCTCTCTCTTTAATCTTTCCTTCTCCTTTAACGTTAGGGTTTAATAATGCATCAACTTTTTTTTTTTTCAAATTGAACAATTTTTTGATTTTGTTAGCTATTTAATTTTAATTAGTTTATTGAATTTGTGTTTATTGATTGTTAGTTTGAATAAGGGATATTATTAGTTAGTGAGTGAATTGAAAATTGTAATGTTAGGGTTGGTTTGAATTAGGGTATCTTAGGATTTGTTTGAATTTAGGTATTTCTTGAGTCAATTAGTTTGATTTTGGGATTGTAGGATTAGTTTGAATTAGGGTATAATTTAAGGAGTTGTTTGAATTTGGGTATTATTTGAGTTTGTTTGATTTTCGGATTTTTGGACTAACTAGAGTTTGAATTACTATTGAGATTTTAGGACTAATAGTTTGAATTTGGGATAAGGAATAACTAGCTGGTTT
Organism: Solanum bulbocastanum; assembly: GCA_037074985.1. Lineage (NCBI taxonomy): Eukaryota > Viridiplantae > Streptophyta > Magnoliopsida > Solanales > Solanaceae > Solanum > Solanum bulbocastanum. The sequence continues at coordinate 32,000,578 of CM073603.1, read as the reverse complement.
GAATTTAGAATTTTAGCACTAGTTAGATTTTGGGATTTTAGGACTAGTTTGAATTTGTGATTTTAATACTAGTTTGAATTTGGAATATTGGACTAGTTTGAATTATATTTGATATTTTAGGACTAATAGTTTGAATTTGGGACACTATCTAGCTAGTTTGAATTTGAAATTTTAGGGATTTGAATTACAACTTAATTAGAACTTATAGTTAATTATAACTTGAATTTACTACAAATTGAACTTAATTAGGAATATGAACTTGAAATGTTATTGACTTTAATTTATTAGAACTTAATTTTTATTCTTATTAGAACTTGGATTTTATTTGAACTTAATTAGAATTTTGTAGTACTTGAAAATATTATTCACCTTAATTAATTTGAACTTAAAATAAATTAATTAGAACTTTATTAAACTTAATTAATTTATAATAACTTGAAAACTTAATTAGGAATTAATATAAAATTAATTTTGAACTTTAACTAGAGCTTGAACTTAATTTGAACTTAATTAATTAGTATTCATTAATTAATTAAGCTTTAACTTTAATTCGTAGATCTTGAACTAATTGAACTTAATAAGAATTTGAATATATAACTAATTATTGGATTTTCACTTTATATATAACTAATATCTTCTATAATATGAACTTGAATTTAGAAATTGAACTTGAATATACTTTAGAAATTGAACTTGAAGTTGGTATTGAACTTGATTTTTTAATTAATTAGAACTTAATAATTAAACTTAATTAATACTTTGGACTTAATTTATAACAACTTTGACATAATTAGAATTAACATAATTAATACTTTGGACTTAATTTATATTAACAATTAGATATATGTAGTAAAATTATTATTAAATTTTATTTATAATATAATTGAATATCTATATTTTTGTAGACGGATCATCGTTTGTGGATGTATAATATGCATTATGAAACTGGTGCTAATTTGAAACCTGAGTTTATTGACGATATTAGAGATTTTATTGAACATACAATGACTCTTGACATTTTCAAGAATAATGGATTAGTTTGGTGTCCTTGTAGTGCATGTAAGTGCTTAAATTTTTTTAAATTAGATACAATTATGGTTCATTTGTACCGTAATGAATTTAAGCCTAGATATTTTGTATGGATTGATCATGGAGAAAGAGCTGGATTGAATGGTATGTTTTATAATTCGATGTCTGTGGATGAATATAATATGCTTGCACCACATGACCAAATTAGGGTTGAACATGATAGGGTTCATGAAATGATCAATGATGCTTTCGGGGTTCAAGGTGGGATGGAACCCGAACAATATTTTGATGAAGCTTCTAATGAAGAAGCAAGATGCTTCTATGATCAATTAGAAGAGTCTAGTCGTCCATTATGTGAAGAGAGTCTGCATTCTGCCTTGTCAGTTGCGGTTAGATTAATGAATATTAAATTAGATTGGAATGTTCCTATTGCGGCTATGGGCTCAATGCTCAATCTTTTGGGTGAACTAGTTAATCTGGAGTTTAACATACCTAAGAACTTCTATCAGGCAAAGCGTTTGATTTCCAAGTTAAGATTGACGTATGATAGAATTCATTGTTGTGTTAATGGTTGCATGTTGTTTTACAAGATTGATAGTGAACTAGAAAATTGTAAGTTTTGTGGACATGCTTGTTTATAAGAGGACTCCGGCTGGAAAGATGGTCCCAGTTAAGGCGATGCATTATCTACCTCTTATTCCTAGGTTAAAGAGGTTGTATGCATCAATGAGGTCAGCCCCACATATGAGAGGGCATCGTGAATATAGAAGGTCCACGGGTGTCTTGCCTCATCCATCTGATGGTGAAGCATTGAAGCATTTTGATAATGTATAATCCTAATTTTGCTAGTGAACCAAGAAATGTTAGATTGGGGTTGTGTGCAGACGGTTTCACACCATTCTCTAATGATGCTTCGCCCTATTCATGTTGGCCGGTATTTCTTACTCCGTATAATCTTCCTCCTGAAATGTTCATGACCAGTCCCTACATCTTTCTATATTGTGTTATTCCAGGTCCCCGTAATCCAAAAAATTTGATTGATGTCTACATACAACCATTGATAGATGAGCTCAAACAATTGTGGTTTGAAGACGTTTTGACTTATGATATATCAACTAAGCAGAATTTCGTTATGTGTGCTTCTTTAATATGGACTATTAATGATTTTCCTACATACGGGATGTTGCCTGGTTGGATGACAACTGGAAAGCTGGCATGTCCGTATTGCATGGAAAATAGTAAGGCATTCACTTTAAAGCATGACAGAAAAATGCATGGTTTGATTGTTATCGTCAGTTCTTGCCAATGGACCATGAGTTTAGAAAGATGAAAAATGCATTTAGGAAAAATAAAGTTCAAAGTGACCCCCCACCTCCATTACTCACAGGGCATCAAATTGGGAGAGAGTTTCTCAATTACCTAAAGTTACGGAAGCTTCACCTTCTAGACTTCCTAGATATGGTGTTGAACATAATTGGACCAAGAAAAGAATATTTTGGGAGTTGCCATATTGGAAGGACAATCTACTACGACATAATCTTGATGTGATGCACATTGAAAAAAAGTATTTTGGCAATTTGTTTAACACAGTGATGGATGTTAAGGGTAAGACAAAAGACAATTCAAAAGCTAGAATGGACATAAATGAATATTGTAGGAGAAAAGAGTTCTGGCTGCAGGGATTACCAAATGGTAAATAGTTAAGCCCAAAGCTAGCTTTTCATTCACATTGGATGAGAAACTTGAAGTTTGTGAGTGGGTTAAAAATTTGAGGATGCCGGAGGGCTATGCTTCAAATTTAGGAAAGCGGGCAGATATAAATGAAGGAAAATTGATAGATATGAAAAGTCATGATTGCCATCTGTTCATGAAAACTTTAATACCAATCACTTTTAGCCATCTACCCGAATAGATATAAAAACCAATCACAAAGATAAGTCTTTTTTTTAAAGATTTGTGTTCTGGAAAGTTGTTGGAGAGTAGTTTAGATAGGATGGAGGAAAATATTCTTGTTATTACTACTAAGTTGGAGAAAATATTTCCATGTGGTTTCTTTGATGTGATGGATCATCTTCCAATTCACCTTGTACAAGAGGCCTGCCTCGGAGGTCCGGTTCAAACAAGATTGATGTATCCATTTGAAAGGTATCCATTTGAAATATTTACTAAGTTATATCTATTCACCAAGTCTTTTATTAACATATATATACATATATACATGCAGAAAAATTGGCATTTCCAAACAAACAATTAAGCAAAGGGGAAAGATCGAAGGATCAGTTGTTCGAGATTATATTGGGAGAGAAACGGGTGATTCTTATTCTTATTAGTTTTATGATGATGTGTCATTTAGGAGAAACAGGCCCAATCACAATAATGAAGGTGATATTGATTCTTTATTTCCACCGATATCAATCTTTAATCAAAATTGTCGAGGATCTAAAAAGCGTGCAAAGTAAGGTTTCACTAATATGGAAATGCAATCAGTTGTGACACATATTTTGCTTAATTGTCCAGAGATTCAACCATATCTCAAGTAAGTGTTAAAAATATGTTATCAATTTACATACTAATAAGTGTTCATTAACTAATGAAATACGTGAATGTAAAATGATCAACTTATTCGTAAACACATGGGGTAATGAAGCCATCTATACAGAATTTTCCAAATGGCTAACAAACTATGTAAGTGTGCAATCACTAAGTATTTAATAATATATTCATGTTATACTAAATTATATTACTTGAAATAACAATCACGTAGGTTTACGATGAATATTCAAGTGTTCAACATTTTCAATTAGCGAAAGAAGTAGTACTTGGACTTGAATCTCAAGTACTGACAATGAATAAGTATTATGTCAATGATTTTAAGTTTCAAACTGAAGAAGTTTCTAAGAACAAGAAAACAAATAATAGCAGGTTGGCCTAAGAAGAAAATTGTATTGTTTCGGTGTGAGTGGTTTGACCCATCACATAGAGGCACAAAGGTGGACCATCAACATAATATAATTGAAGTTAATCACACCAGGAAATACAAAATTTATGATCCTTTTATTATTGCACAAAATGCTAAACAAGTGTATTACGCTCCATATTCATTGCGTAAAGACAAAGCTGATTGGTGGGTTGTTATAAAAAGTAAGCCTGTGGGAAGAATTGAAATTGACAATGTCTTAGATATGGTGTATCAAAATGATGTTGCAATTGTTCATCAACAAGTTGATATTGAATTGGAAACCACACTACAACATCCTCAACACATATTAGAAGAAGTATCTGATGATGAGATACTAAATGTTGAAGATAAAATATCCGAGAACGAGGAAAATGAATCATTTGATGACAAAGAATGGGACGATAATGAAAATGAAACAATTGAAGGGGACGAATGGGAGAATGATAGAATTGAAACAAGCAAGGAGGAATAGTAGTAGAATGAAAGCTGGTATATGTAAGTTAATTTATTCTGCTAATTTTATTTAATTTATGATATTTATATATTATACATGTAAATTTTCATACAGATGTCATCAGGTAGTGACGGTGATAGACATCGCGAGCATCTTGGAGTTAGCCAAAATAATAAGGCTAAAAAGAAGACGTCAGCTAGAAGATTCATAGATCCTGAGGATATTCCAGGATCTTTTTGTTCTGCGCCAGAGCGCATCAGTCATGATACTCATTTCTTTGCTGTTCCGTTTGGTACAACAGATCTTCGGCAATATTATCCTAATTACCGTCGACCAGTTGGTGCTTTCTCTACTTGATAGTCATTGCCTCCACGACGCTACGAGGACCTACTGTTACAGGCTATTCATCGACCACGACCCTTATTAGCAGGTAGGATATCATATGGTACTCCATCTCCCACAGGTACATCTCCTCAGTTATCTGGCATGAGGATTGGAGATTCTAGTAGCAAGCAGTCAGATGCTATGGTCTGTACGCCTCCATTAACTCAGCGTTTTGTGCATCCTAGTGTATTATCTTCATCTACAGTTGCACCTAGTGCTACACCAGATGTTGAGATGCCTGCTCTAGCTCCTGGCCAGAAGGACAAACTTGGTAGAGTCATGATTGAGCCGGATGAATCATCGTAAGTATGTTTTGTTGTTTATTTGATAGTTTATTTTATTTATTTCTTATACTTTAATATATTATTCATAAACTAACATGTTTATTATGTGTTTTAAAAGACTTTATACACAGGTTTATCACTCTTGGAGCAAGATTCCAAACAGTATACGCCAAATGATGTTTAATGAATTTAAAATATATATTTTTTAGTTAAGTTTAATAATTTTATTATACTTTACTTTTTTTTTACTATCGATCTAAGTAACACTATTCAATTTTTTTTCAGACTATGTGTACTTGGAAGTCGAGGTACAATTTGGTCATTGGGACCACATTTGAGAGGAGGGCATCCGCGAGACTGTCTAGCTGGCAAAAGAAAGTTTGGGATACTGATCAACGTACGGGTTGGATGTTGCCTCATGTTTTTAATGATTTGTGTCTGTATTGGAACACAGATAAGTTTAAGATAATGTCCGAACAAGCCAAAAAGGCTAGAGGCAGTCTTAAGTGGCTCGTTGCACATCAGAGGTGCAAAGACCGTTGGAATAATTACAAGAGAGATGGTAAGTTCTAATTCAAACTTTTAAATAAAGTTAGTTGATTCATATATATCATAGTAAATTTCAGCTTTTATTTATAGGAAAAAGAATTGGGGCACGCTCCCATTGAACCAGAGGTTTTCAAGAAGAGTCATGTGAAGAAGAAAGAAAATGAGTCAGATCCGGATATGTGGGTCAAGGAAATGGCCGAACGAACTTTTGTAAGTTATTTAATATGAATAATATATATTAATAATGAATATATTTTATGGTATGTATATATATTGATGTCAATTTTTATATTTAATATGCAGAATGAGTTTCATCAGTGCGTCGTTGAGAATCTAGATAGTTCGGTCCAAATGACACTTGAATTGTCTACCCAAATTTGGAAAGAAAAAGTGGTAGGGGGGACACACAAGGGTAGAGTGTATGGTCTAGGCTCTCGAAAAGATGTAAGATGACTCCAGCCAGGCTTAGAAGGTATTGGATCATCACGTCAAGCCGAGGCACTTGACGGTGTTCAGATTGTTGCTATGTCGGCAATAGTACAACTTACATCGGCACTGCTAGAGTCGGAGCGGAGAAGAGTAGCTAAACAACAAAGCATGAATGCGACGAGGATGATGATTTTGTATTTCACACTCCCTAGTTTTTTTAGGTCTCTTTTATGAACTTTTTGAAACTAATTTTGAATAAGTTTATAAGTTTTTGTATTGTGATTTATATATTTTTAAACATTGATTTAAGTTTGATGTTTTATATGTTGTGTGATGTTTAGATTATATTGTTTGATTGGGCTGAACAATATCAATTGAATTGAATTGTATTTGCAGGTAGTTTCTGCTGTCAAAAAATTGCAAAAAAAAGCGGCAGACAGGGTGGTTTTGTCTGTTATTTTTTTGCATTATTTTTTTCAATTAAACCCACGAAAGCGACGGACAACATCCTTTAGTCTGTCTCCTTTCTGGGGATTTAAAAAATTAATTTCCAGAATAGTGACGGACAATGTCCTTTAGTCCATCACTTTTCTGGGATTTTTAAAATATTAATTTCCAGAAAAGGGATGGACTACATCGCTTATTGGAAATAAAAAATAAATGAAAATATAAAAGAAGCGGCAGACTCCATTGCTTTTGTTAAAAAAATTTCTAAAAAATAATCAAAAAGCGACGCAGTCCGGCACTTTTTGAAAAGCATCGAGCTAAAAAGCGACGAACATGACTACGTCACCTTTCCATCGATTTTGACTAAAAAAGTGACGCAGTCCGTCGCTTTTGGCCATTATTTTTGGTAGTTTTTTAGTAGTATATGTACTTATCTTCGAGAGACTATGAGGATTGTTAGGAAACTTCCTTTGGTTCATTCTTTCTTATCATGCGTGGTTACCTTCGATAGTGATGAGTTTCCACGTGTTGTTTTGGTAGATGCTAAGGACCAGAGTTTCTGTTTCTAGTGTTAGGTGAGAGGTAGTCCCTGAGGCAGTTGTTGAGGCCCTAACTAGGGGTAGAGGTAAAGCCCGAGCTAAAGGTCGTGCTCATGTACTAGCACCAGTTAGAGGTCATGCTCAATGAGCGACACCAGCTAGAGGTAGAGCTAGAGATGTTTCTCCTAAGCCACAAGTTGAGGTTGTTGAGGACCAGGTTCTTCCTGAGTTGGTCCTTTGTTTCGGGAGACTTTATTGAGCATAATGGGTGTGTTAGAGAACTTTTCTCAGAGTGGTGCGACAGATACGCCATATGGTTCTCAAACAAGGATAAGGTGCAAAATATAGGTCAGAAATAAGTTTTGGATATTCATGATTAGATGGGTGAACCACTAGTGGTTTCTGTACTGGCTGTTGGTGAACACATTGTTTCTGAGGTCATTCTGACAAGGGTGGGTCAATAGTGTTATGAGATATTTTTTAGAAGATAAAACCACCCCAGTTTCAGGGTGATAAGTGTGAGGATGCTCATGAGTTCTTGACTTTGTGCCATGAGATGGTTGGGATAATAGGTATGGTAGATGCTCGTGGTGTTCATTTTATTGCTCTTCAGGTAGACCCACCAAAGAGTGGTGAAGGACTTATGTTAGATCTAAACCAATTGGATCTCCTCCAGCGGAGTGGAATATGTTCTCCAATGCTTTCTAGGACCCTTTCATCCTTTGGAGCGTGAGAGAGGAGACCCGATTAAGGTTTAAAGGCTTGGCACTGGGAAGTTTGTCTGAGACTGAGTATGAGGCTCGTTTTTGTGAGTTATCCAAGCATGCCATAACTATTATTTTTGATGAGGCAGAGAAAGTCTGCATGTTTGTGAGAGGATTGACTTTCTCGAGGTAAATTTTATGGTTAGAAAGGAGTTCGGGGACCCCAAGAGGGCCCGTTCGTCTAATTAGCTCTTGGTGCCTCTTCTGGAGGCAGGGGTTCACATAAAGGTAGAAGCTTTTTTCAGCGTCGGGACCTTTTCACAAATCTATGCCAATAATTGAGAGTGGGAAGACATCCTAAGGACCCTATGGTTCTGGCGAAGGTTGCCATGGTAACTTATCTAGTTCGGAGCAACAATTATCCGTGTCGAGGTCTTAGTATGGGTGTGGGGATACATGTCATCTAGTTCAGTAGTGTCCTTTGAAGACTTACTCAGGTCCCAGCATACTCATTCAACTACTCCAGTTAGAGATTCAACGCCTCCTGTCAGGGATCGAGGTAGAGATCAGTTTGGTAAAGGCTGTAGGGCTTCTGGTTGGGGTGCTACCACTACATAGAGTGGAGGTCCTGGTCCTACTCAGACTAGTTGTAGTTGAGAGGGATAATGCTATGCTTTTTCGGGAAGGCCTAAGACCGACATGTATTGTCCAGTTTGCCATTGAACTATATCGATATGGTTTGATTCGGGGTCTACTTTCTAGTATGTGTCTACCTATTGCTGTCGGTTTGATATGATGTTGATGGTATGCCAGTGCCTATTGATGATTCCATACCAATGGATGAGTCCTTAGTGGTTGATCGAGTGTATCGATCATGTATTGTTTCTTGGTTGGATATGATTCTTGAGTAGAATTTATCATTATGGGATGGTAGACTTTGATATTATCTTGGGTATATATTGTCTTTCATCGCATCATGATATTCTTGATTGTTATTCTAAGATTGTGACCTTAGTGATATCGTGTGTCAGGAGAGTTGAGTGGACAGGTGCTAGTGATTCTTATCCTAGTAAGGTTATCTCCTATATTCGAGCCTAGAGATTGGTTGATAGAGGGTGTTTGTCCTATTTGGCCTTCATTCGGGACACTAGTGTTGAGCACCTCACATGGATTCTGTGGTCGTGATTCAAGAATTTGCAGATGTCTTTCCTACTAATCTTCCAGGTGTTCATCCGGATAGAGATATTGATTTTGCTATTGACTTGGAATCGGGAACCAAGACCATCTCTATTTCTCCTTATCACATGGCTCCAATAGTGTTAAAGGAATTTAAGGATCAATTGTAGGATTTGTTAAGTAAGGTGTTCATTTACCGTTGTGTTTCCCCGTAGGGTGCTCCTTTGTTGTTTGTGAGGAAAAAGGATGGGACCATGAGAACGTGTAATGATTATCGATGGTTGAACAAAGTGACAGTGAAGAACAAGTATCCTCTTCCTCATATTGATGACTTATTTGATCAGGTTTAGGGGGCATTTTTGTTTTATAAGACCGATTTGAGGTTTGGCTATCATCACCTGAAGATTAGGAAATTGTATATCTCCAAAACAACTCTCAAGACTAGTTATCGGTAATATGAGTTTGTTGTGATGTCTTTCGATTTAACTAATGCCCCTACAATGTTCATGGATTTTATGAATGGGGTGTTCTCACTGTATCTTGATTCTTTAGTAATAGTTTTCATTGATGACATCTTGGTGTACTCCAAGAACAAGGAGGACCATGTTCGGATTGTGCTTTAGAGATTGAGAAAAGAGAAGTTTTATGCCAAGTTCTCAAAGTACAAGTTTTGTCTTGATTTTGTTGCATTTTCGGATACATGGTGTCTAAGGAAGGTATTCAGGTGGATCTCCAAGGTTGAGACAGTTAGAGGTTGGACCAGGCCTACTTCAATTATTGAGATTCGGAGTTTTGTGGGACTTGCGAGTTATTACAGACGATTTGCTCATAGCTTCTCTACCATTGCATTTCTTATGATCAGATTGTCTCGACAGAATGTGAGATTTTTTGGTGGTCTGATGAGTGTGAGGAGATCTTTCAAAAGATTAAGACCTTGTTCACTTTGACTTAGTTTGACTTTACCCGAGGAGGGTGTAGACTTCACCGTTTATTGTGATGCTTCTGAAGTCAGGTTATGTGGTGTTCTAATGTAGAAAGGTAAGGTGATCACCTATGCTTCTAAATAGTTGAAGACCCTTGAGAAGAACTACCCTACTCATGACTTAGAGTTTGCAGTTGTAGTATTTGTGCTTAAGTTATGGCAAAATCATTTGTGTGGGGTTCATTGTGAGGTCTTCATTGATCATCAGAGTCTTCAGTACATCTTCAGTCAGAGGGATATGAACGTGAGGCAATGCAAATGGCTTGAGCTACTGAAGTACTATGACATCACCATTTTCTATCATCCAGGAAAGGCAAATATAGTGGCCGATGCTTTTAGTAGAAAGACTTCTTGTATAGAAAGTCTTGTCACTATCAGTGTGGAGGAGAGGTCATTATCTAGAGATGTGCAGACGTTAGCCAACAATCTTGTTTGATTACAAATTTCTGAGGAGAGTGGGTTTTGATTGCTTTCATAGAGGTTTGTTCCTCCTTAGTTGAGCAGATCCGTGAGCGCCAGTTTAATGAGAAAAAGTTGTGTCTCATTCAGGACAAGGTGATGAAAGGGGAAACCAAGGAGGTTGTCCTTGATTCTGATGGTGTCTTGAGGATTGGAGGCAGGACTTGTGTACCCAAGGTGGGAGAGTTTATCAGATTGATTCTTAAGGAGACTTATTGTTTTTTATATTCCGTTAATTTGGGAGCGGCGAAGATGTGTCATGATCTAAGTCAGGATTACTGGTGGTGTGGCATGAAGAGAGATATTACAAATTTTGTTTCTAGGTTTTTGACTTGTCAACAGGTCAAGTGTAAGCACCAACGGCCTGAGGTATATCTCATAGGAGGTATATTCCTACTTGGAAGTGGGAACGAATTACTATGGACTTTTTTTGTCGGCCTACCTACAATGTGGGTGGTTCTGATTCTATTTGGGTGGCCGTTGATAGGTTGACCAAGTATATTCATTTCCTCCCACTTCGGGTGAAGTATACGGTGGAGAAGTTGGCCCAGCTTTATATCTTGTGCGACTACATGAAATCCTTGTTTCTGTTACCTCTTATCGTGGTTCATTGTTCACTTCCCATTTCTAGAAGGTTTTACTATATTCTTTGGGCACTCGGTTAGATATGAATGCGTCTTTCCACCTTCATACAGAAGGTCATCCTGAGCATATGATCTAGGTGTTGGAGGATATGCTCCGAGCTTGTGTGTTTGATTTATGTGCTAGATGGGAACAATATTTACCATTAGCAGATTTTGCCTACAACAACAGTTACAATTCAAGTATACCATCAATCCCAGAATGTGGAAATTATTCTATGAAAATTGTCAGTTTCAGATTCGGAGTCTTTTTGAGGACTTGAGGTCCTAAGTTGAAAAATTGTGAAATTTTAGCCTTTGGGTTAACTTTGGTCAACATTTGGGGTTCGGATGCTCGGATCAGAATTTTTAGAGTTTCGTTGGATCTGAGGGATGATTTTTTGCCTAAGCGAGGTCTTGGTTGAATTTTTAGAGGTCCCGAACTTATTTTTTCCTTTTTAGGCATTATGTTAGTTTCTTATGACTTTTACGAAAGTCATGCGAGACCTTAGATTTATGTTTTGATGGTTCAATTATGTCTATAACATCGAGTTTAGTCAATTTGCATATATGATTTATGTATATGGAGTTCTGAACAAACCTAAGGGTCTAATCAAAGATTTATATTTGGTTGTGTTTTGCTAGTGTCTGCAGGCTTCACTTTTGTGAAAACTTGTTCACGTAAGCGAACTTCGCAAAAGAGAAGGAGCCTTCACTTTTGCAAGAGGTGCCACTTTTGCAAGGTTCGCAAAAGTGAACCTGTGGTTTGCTTTAACGATGTTCACTTAAGAGAATCTGAGATCTCTTTAGCGATATTTAAGAGGGGTTTTGAGCATAAAGATTTGGTTTTAAGCCCCATTTTTCATTTTTGAGTTTTGTAAAACCCTTGAGACGATTTTGAAGATATTCCTTGTGCTAAATCATTTGGAGAAGCTTTTATGACCCTAAAACATCACTTTCCATTAATCATTTATGGATTTTAACATCAAAACTTGACATTTTGATTGGTAAATGACAAGGTTTTTCAAGAAGTTGAGTTCTAAACTAAAATGGTGATTGTGATAGATTTTAAGACCTTTTTTTCAAAATGGTTTTCACCACTGGGTAATATTTTCAAGTAAAGATTTTTGAATTCTAACTTCATTTTCGGAATCATATTTTTGAGTTGATTGACCCATTTTTTAAAGTGTGTGGTTTGGGTACTGTTATTTAAGGAATCTTATTGTGATAACTTTATTGAATTTGATTGTATGGTTTTGGAAGTTATTCAAAAAGGGAAGACTCAAGTCTTGGATTGGCTTGTTGATTGAATTGAAGTAAGTGATCTCCTAAACCATATAAATCTAGTAGAATCGTGTATTTTCCTTCATTGTCTGTGTTGAGGAGTAATGAGAATGAGGTAATGGATTTATTTTTCGACTTGATAAACCATAATGAATAAAAAGGGCATTAATGAAAATGCAACATATTGATTATAATGCTTTGTGAATTGCCTTGTTGTGGACCCGATTTGGTTGATTAATGAAATGCTTTAATGACATTAATGTGGACTTAAATTGCTTGTATTGTTGTCTCTTCTTTATGGTGTGAAATTGCTTTTGTTCATTACTATTATTGTGCACTGTAATGAGATATGTGATGTTATGCCGAAGGAAAATGATTCAACATATAATATGGTATTATGGTTAGTGATAATGTGCCGAAGGGAAATGATTCTGGCAAGTAATGTAGCATAAAGTGAAGCTTGTGTGATTGATTTTGGTGTTAGATGGAATTAACAGTTACCCTTAGCAGAGTTTGCCTACAATAATAGTTACCATTCAAGTATTAGATGATCCCATTTAAGGTGTTGTATGGAAGATGGTGTAGCTATTCAATCGGATAGTTCAATTGGACTAAGATGGGCTCTTTGGATACAAACTTTCTTAGAGATGGTATGAAAAAGGACCGTATGTTTCAGGGTAGATTGTTTACAACCTAGAGTCAACAGAAGAGTTATGCAGATTAGAAAGTCTGAGTCCTAGAGTTTATGAAGGGTGATCACGTTTTGCTTTGAGTATCACCCATGAAGGGTGTGATACAAAAGAAGGACAAGTTTAGCTCTAGATTCATTGGTCCTTTTGAGATGATTCATAGAGGTGGCATATAAGTTGTCCTTGACACCTAGTTTGTCATCTATGCATCATGTGTTCCATGTCTCCATGCTTCAGACGTATGTACCAGATAAGTCCCATATACTTTCTCTTGATTCATTTGTGTTGGGTATAAACTTATCCTTTGAGGAGAAAACTATAACCATCTTGGATAAGTAGGTCTGTAAGCTTAAGACCAAAGAGACTGCTTCATTCAGGGTGTCGTGGAAGCATTATTTAGTTGGTGAGGCAACTTGAGAGACAGGGTTGGATATGCATGCGAGATATCACCTAATTTTCTTAGCTTTAGGGACTTTCTTTTGCTTTATGATCGAGGGAGAACATAGTTTTTAGTGGTGGATAATGTAATGACCTAATTAAATATTTTTGGAAATATTTGTAAACTTACCATTTTGCCCCTACCGATATTGACCCCGAGTTATTTCTATTTGAGTTTTGAAATTTGGTTTCAAACCTTGATTAGAAACCTTTGATATTTTGTAAGTTTTGAGTTTGAAAGATTAAAGTTGTTAAAAAGAGAGTTTTACTATTTTTTGGAGTTTTGAGTAATAGAATGGAATTCTGTCAATTTCACCAGTCTTGAAATGTGAAAAATTGTCTATGTGAGTTTTTGGTTTCAAATTCGGAGTCTTTTTGAGGATTTAAGATCCTAAGTTGGAAGTTTGTGAAATTTTAGCATTTGGATTGACTTTGGTCAACATTTAGGGTTCAGATGCTCGAATCAGAATTCTGAGAGTTTTGTTGAATTCAGAGGATGATTATAGACCTAACTGAGGTCTTGGAGGAATTTTAGAGGTCTCGAGCTTGTTTTGGTTTTTTTAGGTGTTATGTTATTTCTTGTGACTTTCACGGATTTCAAGTGAATAAGACCTCAGATTGATGTTTTGATGGTTCCAGTGTGTCCAAAACATTGATATATGGTTTGTATGTACGGGGTTTTGAACAAATCATGAGGGTCCATTCCATGACTTGTGTTTGGTTGTGATTTGCTAGTGTCTTCAAGCTTCGTTTTTCCGAAGACTTGTTCGCATAAGTAAACTTCACAAAAGGGAAGGAGCCTTCGCTTTTGCGAGGGTGCCACTTTTGCGGGGTTCACAAAAGCGAACTTGTTTTGCTTTAGCAATGTCCTCTTAAGCAAACCTGAGTCCGCTTTTGCAACATCTAAGAGAGGTTTTTGAGCAGAAATTTCGTGGTTTAAGGCTCATTTTCTATTACTGACCTTTGTAAAACCCTTGAAGGCAATTTTGAAGAGATTCCTTGTGCTAAATCATTTGGGTAAGCTTTTGTAACCCCAAAACTTCACTTTCCATTAATCATTTATGGATTTTAACATCAAAACTTGAGATTTGGATTAGCAAATGATAGTTTTTCAAGAACTTGAGTTCTAAGCTAAAATGGTGATTGAGATCAGATTTTAAGTCTTTTTTCGAAATGATTTTCACCAGTGAATTCCAAATGCCTTGGGTAATGTTTTCAAGTAAATATTTTTGAATAAAAACGTCTTTCAAAATTGGGTTTTTGAGTTCATTAACCCATTTTCAAAGTGTGTGATATTAGTATTGTTATTTTTGTAATCTTATAGTGATTACTCGATTGAATTATATTTTATGGCTTTGGACATTTTTTGAAAAAGGAAAGACTCAAGTCTTGGATTGACCAATTGATTGAATTGAAGCAAGTGATCTCCTAAACCTTGTAAATCTAGTAGAATCATGTATTTCCCTTCATTGTGTGTGTTGGGGAGTAATGGAAATGAGGTTATGGTATCATTGTTCTACTTGATTAACCTTAATGAGTAAAAAAGGGATTAATGAAAAGGCAACGTGTTGATCATAATGCTTTGTGAATTGCCTTGTTGTTGACCATGTTTGGTTGATTGGTAAAATGTTTTGATGACATTAATGTGGACTTGAATCGCTTGAATTGTTGTCTCTTCTTTATGATGTGAAATTGCTTATGCGCATTGATATTATTGTGCACTGTGATGAGACATGTGATGTTATGTCGAAGGGAAATGGTTTCGATAAGTGATATGATATAAAACCAAAGAAAAATGGTTCCAGCTCGGGATAATGTGTCGAAGCAAAATGGTTTTGGGAAGTAATGTAACATAAAAACAAAGGAAAATAGTTCCGCCTAGTGATATGATATAAATATGATGGGAAATGGATTTCCTAGTGATAATGTGCTGAAGGTACATGGTTCTGACAAGTAATGTGATATAAAGTCGAAGAAAAAATGATTTCGGTTAGTGATATAGTATAAAGCCAAAGGAAAATTGTGCCTAAGGGAAATGGTTCCGACAAGTGTTGACTATTATTACTTGATGCATTTTGATACTTGGGATTGATCTATTTTATACTTGTGCTTGATCTACTTGTTACTTGTGATTGACATACTTGATACTATTGTTGAATTATGACTATTGAACTATGTGGTTAAGCCTTGTGAACCATGTATTGTGAAACTATTAGGTTGGGTTGATTTCTATACAGGTTACAGTTTGAGGAGTTCTGGTTAAGATGAAAAGTATTATATTTCTAGCTAGTTTGCCTTGTTTATTTGGTTACTTGATGAGTATAGTGTTTATTGGTACTCACTCCTTGCTTCTATCCTTGTGTAGGTTATAAGTCTGATACCGTGTGATTGTTTTTCTTCTTCTCTTATTTTCGAGGCTTGTCAAAAAAAATTCGAGAGGTAGTTGCTTGCCAATTGCCATCCCGGTTGACTCTCTTGTTCTTATTTTATGCTTTGTTCTATTCTAGAATTAAAGGCATGAAGACTTCTAATTATCTTTTATTTCCACACTTTATGTATTAGTTGTTTGTATACATGACAACCAGGTTTTTGGATTATAATAGAATGAATAAGTTTCCACTTTAATCTTGTTCTTGTCTTACTTTCCACTTTTTTTCATTTTGTTGGGTTGAGGCTAACTTGTCTTGGTGGAAATAGACAATTGTCATCACGTCTATTTTTGTTTGTGAGATTAACTATAGTTTGCCTATCTACACATCATAGCTATAATTTAAATATATAGCTAGCGAATCAAAATTATATATTTCGCCCTTTTTATAAAATAATTATACAATTTTTTGTTAATTGTATATAACTAATAATGTGGTAATTAAGGTAAATAATACCTTAATTAAAGGTTATTTAGTTTAATTAGAATATGTTAGGAAATATGACTTCTTCTTCTTGATGAAACACATAGTACTTTTTCTTCTTGACGAAACACAGAGTACTCATTGTGTTTATTATATCGAAACTTCTTTAAAATTAGAACGAAATCCATTGATTTTGTTTTGGATTGTATACAACAATCTATCCATTATGAGTTGTATATTTTTCTAACTACATTCAATTTATATGTATTTTATATATTACTTGATTAATTCGTGTTTAATTTGCTGTGTTGTGTTATTGACTATGAATATCCATTTAAATTGTATAGTTATTTGTAAGTTTAAAATAATTTTAAACGTATTAATATTCTATATGAAGTAATTGATTTGTTTGAAAATCATTTGTATATGTATATAATTGGTATTGAATTTCAGATTTAAGTTATTTGTGTGTGTTGATGTGCCTAAGCATATTGTATATTGTATAGTTTGTATATAAGTCGTTGTATATTTTAAGCCAACAAATGTGTTTAATTGAATAATTTTTCGTAGACTTATATAACTTTATAAATGTTACTACATATTATATAGATTGTATACAATTCGTTGTATATTTTAAGTCAACAAATGTGTATAATTCAATAATTTTCATTTATTTATATCAGATTGTAGATGTTATGGTATGAACTCTATATTATATATATTGTATACAAGTTGTATATTTTAAGTCAACAAATGTGTATAATTGAATAATTTTCTGTTGACTTATATCAATTTGTGTATGTTACAATTTGAACTCAATATTATATAGATTGTATACTATTTGTCGTATATTTTAAGTCAAAAAATATGTATAATTGAACAATTTTCGTTTACTTATATATTAGTTTGTATATATAATGGTTTGAACTCTATGTTATATAGATCGTACACGAAATATACAACTAATAGATCTTCATTATACAAATAGGTATAGTTGTATAATTATACAATATTGGTCTTGTATAATTGTAATCTTACAAATAGCATAACTGATTATATACACACATGCTAGTTATTAATTATGTAAAATATACAATTAACTAAAATTATAATTCATATATTATGTCATATATAAATTGAAAAATAAAAACGAAAACAATGATATACCTCAAAATCTCCTGCTTCCTGTTGGTCCATTGCACCATAATCAACTTCCGTTATTATTTGAGTCATTATTACTAGAAGATGATCCTTGTACATTTTTTTCAGGAATCATCAAATCAAAATTATTAACTCCTTTTTCCTGTTATCTTTTTTTCTTTGGAGCTTTTAACTCTGTCCTGATGGGTTCATTGCGAAACTTAGATCTAATATCCATTTTTGTTATTTTTACATCAATAGCTTTAGATTTGGCAATGGGACACGCAATTCCTTCAAAATCTTGAGTTAATCCCATCGAAAAGGACAGACTTTCAACAAAACTTGTTGCATGCAAATGTATACCTCTATTGATTCTCTTTGATGGAGATTGCTCCTCCATAATTTGAATGAGTGTGATGATTATACTGAAGGAATCTGTAACGACTCATCATATCATTTTTAGTATTACAACTATTTTGACCCTTCCCGTAAATTTTTAAATAGGAATTTTGAACTATTTATTAACTACGGTTATTTAGTTGATGGGTAATTTTTAGATAATAAATTTAGTTTGTGGGCTAAGTCCATAACTTATTTAATACCATATACCACTTGACCCATATTTATTAAAATAAGGTAGTAATGTTTATTTTAGAAAAGAAAAGAAAAGGAATCAAAACTTACATGTGACATCGGCATCTGCATCCATGTAAGACTTCAAGTTTTGAAATCTTTTTATATATAATAGGCTTTGGATTTATGAAATAATTAGTGTGTTACCAATTGGAGGATAAGAAGTATTATATTGGATTAGAAGCTATTGTTTTCCTACTATTGTTACTACAACCACGTGATTTCTTAAAGATTAGAGAACAAATTGTAAAATTAGTGATTTAAGTAATGATTGGGTGATTATTACTTTATAATTATGAATATTGCATTAATTAATTATTTTCTTGAGAAGTCATTTTGTTGTTTTCTTTGGGCTATATAACAAACTTTCCCTTGGAGCATCGTTATGTATCAATGGCCTATAAGATTTAGTTCTAAAACATTTATGGTACATTGGGTGAAAGTAATTGAATATTAGGTGTATTGTGTTATATGATTATTATTACAATTATATTATTTAGAGGAATTAATACTTAACCTTAGGCTTGAAATTTGAAAATATAAGAATTGGCATGTTAATTGACATCAAGATTAAGAACTAGATAATAAGTTTCAGTGAGTTTATTCGGTCTACGCTAGACATATAGCAATATGAGTGTTGTTAGTTTTAAAATCTTATTGTGGTTACTTATTTGAATAGATTGTATTGATTTGGAAGCACAACGAAATGGGAAGGCTCAAGTTCCGGGGTGATTGTTCAATTATTCGAGGCAAGTGAATTTCTTCATTCTTGTTAAGTGTATAGAATCGTGTATTTCCTTGTGGTATGTGTTGGAGAGTAATGAGACTCGGTGATGGGTTGACTTATTCATATTGAATGATCCTAATGAGGGAAAATGGGTAACAAAAGACAACTTGATTGTATATTGATGTGTGATGTGTTCGAAATGATATGAAAGATTTATTGTGTGTTGTTGTGAATTGTGCATTGATATGAAAATAGTCATCTCCTCATTATTTGTGAACATGTCATTTGCATTGGTTTCGAGACATGGTTCTAACAAGTGTTATGTGAATTGAGGAAGGCTAAAAAAAATTAAAGAGGATGTACCATTTTGAGGGAAGTTTCGTGCGCCGCGATGGATATTATATTTCGAGAGATGTGTCGCACGCCATGATGGAGCCATAGCAGATTCTATTATTAAGGATCGTGTCGCACGCTTCTTGATAATAGAATATGTTATGGCTCCATCGTGGCATGCGATACGACCCTCGATAATAGAATACATTATGGCTCCATCATGGCGTGCGAGACATCTCTTGAAATATTATATTCATAGTGGACTCTTATTCTCATTTTACTTCTGCATTTATTGTATTAGTTGGGATTTAGACTTACTTGTCTGGTGGGATAAGACGAATGCCATCATGTCCATTTTTGGGTCCTGACAAATTGTAACACCCCGCAATTAGAAAGAGCTAGAATTAGAAAGAGTCATTTTTGGAAAGAATGAAAATCTGAAAATTTGACAAAATTAAGTTAAGTATGAGTTTTGGGTCAACTTCAAATGACCATAACTCCTACTTTAGGATGAGTTAGGTGTGATACAAGATACCGTAGGAAATATCTTTGAATTATCTTTCAAACGCAGCCAAGTTTGCTCAATTTCGAGTTTGTATGAAGGAGATATTCCCATTTAAAGTCGGGCTGTCTAGATAAGAAAAGTCAAAACTAGATTTTAGAAGGGCATTATGGTCTTTTCACCACCCAATTAATTAATTTCATTTTTGGTAATTAAGTTGGGGTCTAATCTACTTGGATTCAGTTTACGCTTTTAAAATAATAAGTTAGGGTTTTGAGAGAAGAGAAAAGACAAGGAGAAAAGAGGAGAAGAAGCAAGGAATCACCAAGTTCTTGAAGAATTGCTTGTGGATTTCATCAAGGGGTGATCCCTATGAGGTATGTGAGATCGCATAGTGTTGGGTTAGTTCACGCACGCACCAATCATGATTTATTTCAGAGAATTTAGATGCTTGAAGGTTTAGAAATTAAGTTCTTGATGGATTTGTTTGAAGTTTCTATTGGGTTCTTGATTGTTGGAGTTATTGAGGAGTTCTTGACTTAGATTTATGAAATTAGGTGTTGCTTCGAGTAGATTCTTGCATATTTTTATTATGTAGTCGAATCGAACTGTTTGGGGAAAGACACAATTGAGTTTAAAGGGTTTATAGTTTAAACGAGCAAGAAAAATCGTCAAACACCTAGTCAGAAGGGTGTGGCGCCGCGCCACTTAGAGTGCCTCACATAGTTCTCTGAAGTTTTGATCCTGGGGCACCGTACCAGCCAGCGCACCCCAACTTCAGTTCTGAAGTTTTGGGTCTGGCGCCCCGCACCACTCAGAGCGTCAGGGACGCTAGGTCTTCTACTTCTTCCCACTTCTTTCCGTACTAGTTCCCTGGAAACACATCTATGTTTTCTAGTTGATTTCTACACTATAAGGTATGTCTAAACAACATGAAATCATCCATAACATAAGATCATGAGCCTTGAATCCATAATTCAATTCAAGGAAAGTTAAGAGTCAAGTCAAGAGAAGGTCTTAGAGTTTTCCAAAGGTCTTTTACAAACGTTTTAACTTTGCTTTAAGACTTAAGTTTTGAGTTGAGTAAAGAGTAAAGGTTGAAGTTCATTTCTTCAAAGAGTATATGGGGACTATGTATTTCCAACGAGTTTAAAATGTTTTCACATTTAAATAAGAAAGGAAACTGATATTTCCAAAGAACCTTTGAACTAGTTTTCAGAAAAGAGTAAATGTTTTCACAATTAAGCAAGAGAGGAAACTTTGATTTCCAAGAGGAGCCTTTGAGCTAAGTTTTGAGTAGTTATCTCAAACAATAGAAAAAATATATGTTTTTAAACATAAGAGCTAGTATTATATTTTGGGAATATATTGAGTACCGATATGGGGGAGAATTCAGACAACTCCCAGCCCCCATAAACCATGTAGCCACCATGGTAGAAAAGGGTCATACTTTTTAGATTATTCCTTAGTGATTTTTAGCATAGACTAGTGTATCCACTTAGTAGTCAGGTTTTATACCCTCGGCAAGGTATAGGACGGCCCTGGCAGCGTGAGGCAAAATGTTGTATCATCACAATAGCTCTTACGTGATGGTTGTCGGTTAGAGAAACTCCATAACACTATTTTGTGTTTTTATATACATTTCAAAGTTTATATTGTATATTTTCATATACACAGAGTATTATAGTATTTCCAAATACATAGAGTTGATATCCATGATTTAAAAGCTTTTCTTTATATTGCATTTATGTTATTGCTTTATATTGAAATGAGTTCAGTTCAGTTTAGTTTAGTTGAGTTAAGACTAGGTTTGTTATTTCAGTTCTTTTCAAGTTTATGTCTTGTTTTATAATTCCCCTCGCATACTTGTACATTCAATGTATTGATGTCATTTGGCCTACATCTTTTAATAATGCACATAAAGGTAACCAGGATCAGCACGTAACACAACATTAATTCTAGTTGAGCTTTAGAGTTTGTTGGTGAGCCTCCTTGCATCCAGAGGATCCCTTTTTTTTTTTATAACTTTCAGTATGCTTAGTTCTTTAGGATGTTTTGGGTCTTGTCCCGACGTCCATCTCAGTTGTTTAGAGGCTTCATAGATAGTTAGTGATATAAGTTCTTAAGTCTTTCTATTTCCTGTTTTGATGGTTGAGACTTGAGTTGCCACTTTAGCTAGTGAATGTTATTTTAATACATTCTAAGTTTATTATTGAGCAGTTCAGTTTACTTTTAAAGTATTTATATCATGAGTATGTCTTCAACTGAGTAAGTAAGTTAGGCCAAGGGTTAGCTTGGGGCCAACAATGGTTCTCGAGTGCCAGTCATGCCAGGGTGTAGGCTCGAGGCATGACACAAATGGTATCAGAGCCCTAGGTTGATGTGACACATGTGTGTATAATTCAAGTCTATTAGATTCTTAAGGATCGATACAAAGAAGTTTGTTTCTTATCTTCGAGAGGTTATGATAACTTTTAGGAAAAATCTTCAATTCTTGAATCTATATCGTGCGCCCTTGGTCCGATTTGATTCCCTATTGCTTTATTCCATTCTTTCTCACTTATGGTGATGATTCGTGTGTGGTTCTTCATGTGCACAGTTGATGTGTCGCGTATTACTTGGATGTTAGATCCAGTACTAAGGTGGAAGTGATATACTTATAAAAATGATGTGTGTACAAATTGAAAATATTCATCGATTCAAAGAGGTTGAGTAAGGTGATGGCTCGATGATGTATTTTCAGGGCATTTGAATAATAAGGTTGAACATTAGTCTGAGATACTTCATGAACATGTTATCTTTTTTAGGTTAGTCACCCAGAAGTGTGAACAGTATTTATATGGTATATACGATATCTAGAGTAGTTCAATTATAAAAGGAATGAGTAAAGGGACGACTATATAATGAATACGGTAACTTTGGAAACTATAGTTAGTAAAGTTATCATAACATATATCTGTTGCTTAGCGAATGATTAGAATGATGTTGCACCAATTGACGCTACTCCAGTTTCATATATTGAGTGCATGTCAAAGAGGTTCATGAAACTACTACTACAATGGTACCTATGCCTACTTGGTTATAATTATGGAGTGTTATTTCGACTATTCGACCTAATCTATGAAAGAATGCATAACACTTTGGGCTAGAGACCAAATAGATATGGTAATGTACTACAACTACTCAACGGGTAGAAATGTGTGAACTATTTGAGTACAATTTTCTTTGTAGGTATAATGTGTTCTAGTGGTGGATCTAACGGATTTTCATGATGTGGTACTATGGAAACTGATATGTCAATTGTTAAGCGTGAATACTAACTACTTAAGGAGTTATCAGTTGTGTCACATGCTCGTATAATGAGATTCAATACAACATTCATAGTTGAGAAACCAACTAGCTAGCTCGTTACTACAGACGAATGAGTTAATCTTTGTTTATAAGGAAAATTTTAGTGGTGGATCTTTGACATGGTGTTAATGAGTTTAGGTTGTGAGTGTCTCCCAAGGATTCTAAATGAGGACATGTGATTGCATCATAAGCTCCAAGGGAGTGAATCAATATCAAGATAATAATCTTATGGGTAAAAGAAATTTCGTTGAATATATTTGTGCAAAGGAAATTGAGGATTTTAGTAATAAAGTTCATATAAAATTGGATTAGTCAATGGATTTGGTTGGTATAAATGAGTTTAAGGTGTCATGTCAATAATAAAAATGACTTCTTTATGATGGCAATGGCTATTGAGCATAACAGTCTTAAGAGTTTGTGATTGATTATGACTAGAATGTAACCATATGATAAGGATTTTCAGTTAAATGGATTCCTTATAGTAATAACAACTTGTGCGTATCTAAAATTGTGGTTTTCTACTATTTTGTGAGTAGCCTGGTCGTATGAAAAGTTGTAGGATGTGTTGAGACACCGGTCAAATAAAATTGAAAGGAGATAGAGTCATAAATAGAAAAAATTAGTGTGATGTAGTTTAGGTTTTACGAGGAGAGAACAAGGATATTTACTTATCTTCAAAGGGAGTGGATAATTGGATTCAGAGACACGTGGTTCTATTTGTTTTGCCTTGATTATGGTGATAGTGTTACATGTCATTCATATGGGTTAAAAGTTGTTGGATAAGATTTGAGAAAGAAGTCTATAGGCATTCGGCTGGAGTGTAGTGATAAGTTCTTTTATGGTTTCAAGTTTGGTAACCGATACAGTTGGATTTGTAAAAAAGTATACAATAAGGTTGATGGAGAGGTGATCAATGATAAGCTAATATGCGTGAATTCATAAAGATCTTCAAGGTATGATTTAGTGGTGATAAATAAGGGAATTGGGTTACACAGTTGGAATCAAAATTCAAAATTTTCATTATAAGTCTACATTCATGATGGTATATTTTGTCAGGGTATGATAATCGCGTCGGATAATGAGCAATTGAAAGGACTTGTGCTTGGTTTGGATTGTAGATTTTATAACTTTTGATTGTTAAAGGGCCTAAGAAAGTTCTCCCCTTAAAGTTTTGGTTTAGAGTATAAGGTAAAATGCCATGGGTTATTGGTCAAAGAATAAGATTGATAAGTGAGTCAATGAAAAGAACAAGAGTATGGTGTATTCATGAGTTCAAGGTATTTAAAACTTTTGTTATAGGAAGAATTTAAGAAAGATGAAGGAATAAGACCTCTAGTATAGACCCTTGGTTCGGAGTTGAAGATTGCATTGATTTTTGCCTTTGATTTCTGATATGACTATGGAATGTGAACTGGTTCGGCACAGACTTACTAGGAGTTTATCAATAACTTTTATGAAGATTGGATTTTGATTTGGATAAAAAAAGGGATGTGTGTAAGATTTTGCAGTTTTATATGGGGCTAAATTGTTCAAATAATGGAAGGTGACTTATAGATGTACAACAATATGTACCTATAGTTATACATACTTATTGGGGACTTCAAAAGGATTGAATCTACTTTGTTGATAGGACAACACAGACTATTATGATGTGTTACACAGACATTTGTTGGTGAATAGAGGTTATGAGCTTATAGTATTCAAAATTATTAGAGTGACCAAGGATTTCTCTAAATCTTGGCATGAGGTATGTGATGGTTTTGAATGGTAGTTGAAATATGGTACGTGAAAGTTTGCAAAAACTTGACTTTGGGAGTGATTTAATAGTTTTATCTTGATGGGAAGGTACTACCAGATTTGAAATTAGTGCTATTAGCCGCGAGAGACCCGTATCTGTCATGAAATGTTTAAATGGAAGGAGAGAGAGCCATAGTTCAATTTTTTTAGAGGAAACAATGTTTTCGCTACGAAGACTTTGATACTAGTGACAGTTTGGGAGTAACGGAAATGACCGGTATGGTTATGATCATTCATTGGTATTAAGAGTGTTGGCTTCAATGGGGTACTGTGAGGAGTATGTGGGCTTTGATAAATTGAGTATGTGTGTGATTGCAATGGGGACCGTACTGGTTGATTGTAGGTAGGGGCGAATCTAAGGGTATAAGTGGGGGTGCCACGGCACCGAGTGATTTCAGAAAAATCTTTGTATATATATGTATATATGTATCAGAAATTAATATATAGTAACTTTGCCACCCACTGAACAAAGTGATGAATGGTTCAAGTGACGAAGGGCATGATATGCCATGCGTGCAATGTGAGTTCGAATCTCGTTGCTAGCATTATTTTTTTGTGCGCGCAGTGAAGCTTTTTTTTTCTTTTCTTTTTTGCCTTTTTTTTTTATTAATGTGTGATGGGCTTTAGTTTTTTTTCTTCCATTCATTCTTATTTATTTACGATACTTTATTAATTCAAATTGACTCCTTTTCACCGTAGTTAATTCTCATTTTTTTTTTAACTTTCACTAATTATTGATATATATTATTAAGAATGTATTTAAATAGTAGTTTTTAAAAAATATAAGTTTTAAAAATGATGAATATTATTACTAGAGTTCTGTCAATTTAAAGGTTCTTTCAATCTTCACCAACATTCTTGCCAAGTAAGATGACTAGGTTGAAACTACAATTTTATTCTCTCTACTATATATCTGCAACAACACATAAAGTCAATGGAATATGGAAAATATTCAGTTAACACTATAAGATGACTTATACAAGCTCAAATTTTAATATGAAAAAAATTCTTTTTTCCTCAAAATCTAAGTGAATAAGGCCTTTAATTCCTAAAATTTTTTTTTGCATTGTTTAGTTATCTCTAATCACAGAATAACTAAAAGAAAATATTACTAACATGCATGTTTGATCGATTTGTTTATAAAAATCGAAAAGGATAATAACCTGAATTGTAACCCAAAATTAAAACAATCAACCCGTTTATCTAGCTTAAACGATGTGGCACCCAGGAACTCCAAATCATAGATCCCTCTGATTATAGGTAGAAAAAAATAATCAAAGATATAGAGTTAGATGAATGGAAATGTTTGATATAGGTACTATAGAAGGAGTATCTTGTGTTATTTGACCTTGGTTCTATATATTCTTATGTGACCACCTATTTCATTCCAAACATGATTTGGGATATGATTCACTGCATATGCACATGTATGTTTCCACATCTATATGTGAATTCCTAGTGGTGGATCACGTGTACCGATCCTGTGATTGTCCTCTTGGTAGGATATCATCCTTGGTCAGACTTGTTCATTTCAGTTATGGGAAATTTGGTGTTGTTTGGTATCATTGAACTATACTAGTCATTCTACACGCACAACTTTGCTTATGAGAACTTATAGAAGAACTGCCATGAATAGTTACAATTGTACGATAGTCTTAATACTCATCTTATCGTCAAGGTCACATTTTGGCTATGTGTGATTGAATGTGGGGACCACTAGGTCTATTCATACCGTTCTTAAGGGTTGCCTACAAAAGCAAGTACTGATCTAGCATTTTTGATAGAATTGTTAGAGGTTTTATATGCTTGGGTGTACCATTCACTAGGTGGTTACTTGACCATTTCTTTCTTTGAGTTAGATAAGTTTGATTCTTCCTTGATGCGTACATGATGTCTACAGATCATATTTTTATAACTTAAGATCATGGAAATATTATATTGTGAGAATGAAATTTTGATAAGATCTATTATGGTTTGTGCATTATGATTGTGTGGTGGTAGGGTTCAGGTTCACTTCTGGTTGTAGCCGGTATTGATTCACCATTATATCGTGTTTATGTGAAAAAAGATTCATCCAAGTGGTTATGTTATTATTACGACCCGAGCCTACACCTTGGACGTGGTCGGCACTCGAGAACCATTGCATGTTCACAAGCGAACCCTCATCATGGCTGACTATAAATGGAAGACTAACTCAAGCATACATAGGCATCAAATTGAAAGAAATGTTTAAAAACAGTTTACTAAATCTCAAACTTTGCTGAATATACAGAGTATGAAACATAAATTTAAATGAAACATCTAAAAACTAAAATACTCTTCAAAATTGTCTATCTATAAAGCCTCTACTATATATAGACGAGTGTCGGGACAAGACTCACGACTACTCAAAATGTTACTACTACTAACAACTCATAAAATGGGAGTCCTCTGAAAGGAAGAAGGTCTTAAAGGCCCACCAGAGAGGCTAGTGTTTTCATGAATGAATGCGGTAAACCCATCAATCTTTTCGTTACTCAAAAGTTGGTGAGCAGACGAAGTGATCTGAATAGGCCCTTGTTGAGGATCTAAGAACCTGTATCTATATCATTAAAAGATGCAGGTCGAATGACATCAACACATTGAATGTACGAGTATGTAATATAACTGAATAATAAATAACTGAATGAAAGGAAATAAATTAGTGAAATAAATAAAACTTTACAAAAATACTTAATTATCTCTAAACTCAACATATTAAGTGATATAATAAAAATAGACTTCTAACTTTATTTAGGAGATTCTCTAACTGCAACCTTCACTATGAGCTACGTGATGATAAAACATCTCACCCACTCTGCCAGAATTGTCTTATACCTTGCCGGGTACAGACCACCTCAACTAAATGGATCCACTAAGCTCTGCCCAAAGGCACGTATGATTCATCTAAAAAGTATGATCATGTACCTATGTTGGCATATGTGGTTTATGAGGAATATGAGTTGTCTGAACTCATCCCCATATCGGTGCTCAATACTACTCCCAATAATATATACTAATGCTCAATGTTTAAAAATATATTCTTCCTTTGGTTTGAGATAATTACTCAAACTATCCTCTTAACAGAGGTAACTGCTCTTGAAATATCTTTGAAATCATAACTCATTTAGAAATCAAAGTTTCTATTTTATCAATTTAAAAACTGATACCTTTAGAATACATAGTTCCCTTATACTCTGACTCAATTCATACTTGAAAACTCTTTCTCAAAAATATATCAAAATCATATTGTGATATGATCATTAATGACTCAGGAAGTCATATTGCATAATCATTAATGGTATATCTAGATACCATACTGCTTAAGCATTGATGGCATACTCGATTCTCATACTAATCATGAATTATAGTTCTATTCTTAATATAACAAAAAGATACGTTTGAGACTACTTAATTCCCTTATACTCTTTCACAGCTACATTTTACTTTCTCAAAAACTCAGTTTAAACAAAAGTGATTGACTTCCAAAGACTCTCAAGACTTATAACTCAAAATAAGGTTCATGTTAAACTATAGACATGAACGAATCAACACAAGAATCTTAATGCATAGCATATAGCAATTCAATAATTAGGAATAAAATTTCAAAATGAAATAGGAATTCAAGAACTCAAAATCAACTTATCTCAAGAATACTCCAATCTTGGTATTAAATCCTAGATTACTCTTTTATTGATTTGAAGGTAGATGTAGAGCATGCGGACGAACTAGTCCAACACTATGATAGTCTTACATACTTGGAAGAACAACGTTCTTGAAGAATCTTGACGAATCTTGAAGAAGAACTTGATTAGAAGCCTTGAATCCCTAGCTTGAAGGAGAACAATCAAGAAAACCTTTCTTG
Source organism: Solanum bulbocastanum (assembly GCA_037074985.1). Lineage (NCBI taxonomy): Eukaryota > Viridiplantae > Streptophyta > Magnoliopsida > Solanales > Solanaceae > Solanum > Solanum bulbocastanum. The sequence continues at coordinate 31,971,934 of CM073603.1, read as the reverse complement.
AGATTCTTGAATTAGTTTCTTGAAATCTCTATGGCCAAGAATTATGATTTTCATTAGCAATTCATAATTATATGGAGTAATTTGAGTTGGAAAGAATGGAATTATTGGAGAAAGACTTACCTTGAAGAAGAATCTTGAAAAAGATTGAAAGAATGCCGAATGGAGTCTTCTACTTTGATTTTTTTTAGTGTTTTTCCTTAGGGTTTGAGAGAGAAGAGAATGATGGATTAATAGATGAAAATCTGATTGTTTTGGGTCTCTAATTAGTCAAGAAATTTGTGTAGGGTTTTCTTAGAGGTAAAAAGACAAAAACGACCTTTTTAATGTTTTTCCGTTGGCTAATTCGTCACTACAATGTATCAGGTTACTAAAATGGTCATAACTTTTTACTCAAAACTCGAATTGACGCAAAATTGGTGACGTTGGAAAGAAGATTCAAATACCTTTAATTTGATAGGTTATGGTCCACGTAACTCTACATATTCTAAGAGATATGGTCATTTGAACTTGACCGAAAGAGAATCTTACATCAAAACTTAATTGGTAAGGAAACTTTTAACTCAACTTTGTGCTAGGAGTTTTAAGTGACCTTAATTATTATGAAAACTCATTCCACACTAAAGGATTTACCTTTACATATATGGTCAATTTAAGAATCACCCGATACGACCTTACATGTAAATGAAGAATAGTTTGGGTTTTAACGTAGAAATTTTTGGGGTGTTACAATATCCCCCCCTTGGGATCATTTGTCCTCAAATGATGGTTAAACTAAGGATGGAAGGGAAAGGAATTTCCTTACTATATTTCTGACTTTTGAACTTACCTACGAACATAGGTGGAATTGTTTCATACTAAGAGTTTGGAACTGCCCACAACACATAAGTCAAGAACAATATTGAGTTTGACCATTGTGACGCTCTATATAAAGCTATTTGATAGAAGGAAAGGATATTTGGGCACAAGGAAAGAATAGGAACACTATGCCTTAAGTGATATGACTAGTAGCTTTTAAGCTAACACTACTCAACTATGCTCTCCTTTCTGATTACTACACTTCATTAGCCGCAACACCTAGCTCCCACTAGAGTATATGACTATTGTTACAAACGTCTAAGTCAAATCGCTTGCTCTTACTGTGTTTAAACCTAATATATAATTCACAAGGTTCTAAACATAAGATGGTTTTACTTATCTCTAACCAACAAGATTCAGGTTATACACTTGTATAGGGAATCTCATCTTAAGAATACTTCTCCTTATAATCGCCTTCAACTAATCTTGAGCCCATATCAAGAAACATCTAATGCATCAGGCATTTGTCCACTTGTTAATAACACCACATTCAAGACTAGTACTATAACCACTCCATGGACTCTTACTAACCAATCCTTCTAAGAATTTCTCATTCTCTCATCATCTCTAAAACCTGTAATTTCACACATTACTACCAGGAACCGACTAATTACTCTCATTTAACTACTACTCATAGTAAAACACCATTGTATTCCTTCTCCACATTATACTTTAGATGGAATAAGAAGACCACCACTACCACAATAAGAAGCATCAACCTTCAATTTCTATCATTACTCAACTACTATCAACAACATCGCTATCAAAACTGAAAAAACATCATTGAAAGAGATTTAGAACAAAAGATCATAAGCACGATTCATTCAAGATATCTGCTATGAGAATATGCATGGCATAACATTATGTTGCTAGCCATTGCGAGTAAATCATGAATTTGCGAGATGGAGCATATTATAAGACATAAGTGCTTATACGCATAGGTTAATATCATGGGGCTGATATCTATAACTTTATGCAGTAAGATTGAGATCAATGGGCTAAAGGCTTTGCCCCACATTCTGGAAACTGAGCATATATGTGAATTTCTCTGAAGTCTATGAGCATAGGTCATAAACACAATTCTAATATTAGGAATTTCAACAAGATGTTGTAATAACTTCACTTGAGGAATATGCAAGATTATGAATGGATTGATATATCATCCTCAACACTTGACTTGGTTTATCATGTTATCATCTCCCCCTTAGGTTTGAAACTGACACTTTAAAGCTATGAATCTATTTCATATCTCTATACTAGTTTACATTCGCTTTACTCTAATACTCTGGAAAGGCTTATATCATGGCTACTAAATTCTCCATATACAGGTACTAAGACTTGTTCTAAGATTCTTCTCTTAGCCTATTCTCATTAGCTTATAAGACCATTTAATCTAACTGTTAATAATCTACCTTCTCCTTCTTGGCCTACTAATAACATCCTTCTAGGTTCATATCAACCTAACTGGAGGAAGCTTTGAACTATATTTAAGAGGCTCGTCATTTACTAAATAAAATCCTTTTTACCAAACTCTTAAGGGTAATAATTAGTGCTTACATAAGCCTACTCCACATTGACAACTCAAATATGCTATCTAGGCATACATGAAAAATCATTAACATGATTGGAACCTCGTATGATTTTATAAAATCTTGGGTATACCTCTTAATAATCTTGTTACACTTATGACTTAGCCACACTTCACTACTCTTATCTAAAAGTTAGAATCTCATACTTGTTCCACTCACATTCATTGTAACTAACCTCTTAATTCATCTCCTACTCTATATCAAGTCTACCGAATCATATCTCAAAACTAGCATCATCACTCTCATGTTTCCATTCTTTTTTACCATGACTCTCATCTCGAATTCAAGCCTAGTGTCTATTACAAAACATGGATATCAATATAATTGCTCGCAGACTATACTAATTCATTACTAATAGATAAAATTAAGAAACACCTGCCCACTAAGACCTCATTACAAGTAGTCATTCTTTATCTCTCATTCTACATACTTATAGTTTACCATCACATTTCCTTTCACAACATAAGTGCTATTTACCCATTCACTGTACATCATTGCAAAATTAGTTCTATAACCCTTTGAATATCATGGGATCTCCCAAAAATCATAAGTCTGGTTTAGATCTATCACCTCATGAATAATTTGCTCTTCTAGTCCACACATATACTTAGTCTTCACCAACACGATGACACATCGACATAAACTCCTTTCTAGTTAAAATATACTCTAACTCATCCTAGCTAGTAACTATTCATCTACCTCATATCATGAACTCTTTACAAGATTATTATTCCTTAGTCTACTCATAAAGGAAAACTCTTCATTAATAACTTAGTAGGTTTGTGACTGCAACAATAATATTTGCCTCATAACCATCCCCCTTTTTAGATTACTATAACTCCGCATGCATTCTTCTAACTCTGATCTTTTTTTACTACTGCTTATAACATCATTACTCATACTATATTTAATGTTGATAATACTACCTAAGCTATAAAACACACTTCCTCATAAGGTTCTTAACTGAAACAAGATTTATAGAAGAGGGTACATATCACTTTCAGCTTGAACGCATGATTATATGAATAAGGGTGCATTCTTTCGAATCTCAACACTTAAGCTCACTCACGGGTTTCTCTCAAGCCCCTCTGCAGTCTCACGACTTCTCAAGATTTTTGCTTAGTGTAACTCATCAATAAGGATCTGGCTTTACTTTTTAACTACCTTGAGTAGAGGGTAGTCAAATGAATCTGAGAAATGTACAAGTTGGAATAAGTTCCTTATAACACAATTCTATTGCACGATTTAGAGTATGAAAGAAGGAAAACTTTGTTTAAATGTCTATAGTCCTTCATTTAAAGAAGTGGGGCCCTCAAAACCATAAATAAGATCCTACTTGACACGGCTTCATAGACACCCTAGGACACTTGAATTGTGTGCTCTGATACCAATTTTTTCATGATCCGAGCCTATACTCTGGACATGGCTGACACTCGAGAATCATTGTTGGTCCACAAGTGAACCGTCATCCTAGATAAATTCAAGCGAAAGACTAACTCAAGCATACATAAGAATCAAAATGAAATAAATGTTTAAAAATAGTTTACTAAATCTTAAACTTTGTTGAATATACTAAGTATGAAACATAATTTTAAATAAAACATTTGAAAACTGAAAGACTCTCCAAAACTATCAATCTATGAATCCCCTACTATATATAGATGAGTGTTGGGACAAGACCCACGACTAGTCCAAATGTTACTAATACTAACAACTCATAAAACTGGAGTCCTTCGAAAGTAAAGAGGTCTTACTCAAAGGCTGGCAAGCAGACGAAGTGATCTCAACGGACTCTTATTGAGGATCCTAAGAACATGTATCTACACCATTAAAAGATGTAGGTCTAATGACATCAGTTCATTAAATGTATGAGTATGTAATATAGTTGAATAACAAATAACTGAATGGAATGATTGGAATAGATATAGATATATACTCAACTGAACGTAAAGAAATAAATGAGTGAAATCAGTAAAACTTTACAAAAATACTTAATTAGCTCTGAACTCAATATATTAAGTGATATAATAAAAATATATTTTAACTCAATTTGGGAGATTCTCTAACCGACAACCATTACTATGAGCTACTTGATGATACAACGTTTCGTCCACGCTGCCAGAACTATCTTATACCTTGCCGGTGTATAGAACACCTCAACTAAGTGTATCTGATAAGCTCTACCCAAAGGCACTTAGGATTCATCTAAAGAGTATGATCTTGTACCCATGTTGGCATACATGGTTTATGAGAAATGTGAGTTGTCTAAACTCATCCCCTTATTGCTGCTCAATACTACTCCCAATAATATATATATATACTCATGCTCAATGTTGAAAAACAAACTCTTCCTCTGGTTTGAGATAATTGCTCAAACTATCCTCTTAAAAGATGTAATTGCTCTTGAAATATCTTTGAACTCATAACTCATTTAGAAATCAAAGTTTCTCATTTATCAATGTAAAAATTGATACCTTTAGAAATACTTAGTTCCCTTATACTCTTACTCAATTCATACTTGAAAACTCTTTCAAAAAGAATATCAAAATCATATTGTGATATGATTATTGATGACTAAGGAAGTCATACTGCATAAACACTGATGGTATATCTAGATACCATACTGCTTAAGCATTGATGACATACTCGATTGTCATACTAATCATGCATTTTAGTTCTATTCTCAATATAACAAAAAGATACATTTGGGACTACTTAGTTCCCTTATACTCTTTCACAACTCCTTTTTACTTTCTCAAAAACTCAGTTTAAATAAAAGTTATTGGCTTCCAAAGACTCTCCAGACTTATAACTCAAAATAATGTTCATGTTGAAATATAGACATGAACGAATCAACTCAAGAATATTAATTCGTAGCATATAGCAATTCAATAATTAGGAATAGAATTTCAAAAATAAACAGGAATTAAAAAACTCAAAATCAACTTATCTCAAGAATACTTAAATCTAGGGAAAGAATCCTAGATTACTCTTTTATTGAATTGAAAGTAGATGTAGGGCATGAGGAAAAACTAGTCCAACAATATGATAGCCTTACATACCTGGAAGAACAAGGTTCTTGAAGTATCTTGAAGAACTTGATTAGAAGCCTTGAAACCCTAGCTTGAAGGAGAACAATTAAGAAAACCTTTTTTGAGATTCTTGAATTAGATTTTTGAAATCTCTATGACCAAGAAATTATAATTTTCATTAGTGATTCATTATTGTATGGAGGAATTTGAGTTGGAAAGAATGGAATTCTTGGATAAAGACTTACCTTGAAAAATAATCTTGAAAAAGATTGAAACAATCTTAAATGGAGTTTTCTACTTTGATTTTTCCTTAGAGCTTTGCCTTAGTGTTTAAGAGAGAAGAGAATGATGGATTAAGAGATGAAAATCTTATTGTTTTGGATCTCTAATTATTCAAGAAATTCGTTTAGGATTTTCTTAGAGGTAAAAAAGACAAAAACGACCCCTTTTAATGTTTTTCCGTCGGCTAATTCATCACTGCGTTGTATCAGGTTACTAAAATGGTCATAACTCTTTACTGTAAACTCAGATTGACGCAAAATTGGTAACATTGGAAAGAAGTCAAATATCTTTAATTTCATAGGTTAGTGGCCATGTAACTCTATATATTCTAAGAGATCTGGTCGTGTGAAGTTAACCTAAAGAGAATCTTACATCAAAACTTAATATGTAAGGAAACTTTCAACTCAACTTTTTGCTATGAGTCTTTCGTGACTTTAATTGATATCCAAAATCATTACACATTGAAGAATTTACCTTTACTCATATGATCAATTCCAGAATCACCCGATACGACCTTGCATGCAAATGAAGAATAGTTCGGGTCTTAACTTAGAAATTTTTGGGGTGTTACAGTTATCGTCCAGAGGGTTTCGGTTCAGATTGGATTCATGGGTTAGTCTATGACTTGATAATCACTCTTGATTTGTGGATCTGTCATATTTTGATTCGAAGTTTAGTTCTTAGTAGTTGCTCTTGATGGAATGCCCTTAATGATGAGCTTACTTGGGGAGATAAACATTGACTTTGGAAATTATACCTCAGGCTTCTAGTAATGTCAGTTTTCCTTCTTTCTTCTTCTTTATGTTTGAGGACAAACATGATTTTTAGTGGTGGATAATGTAGCGATCTGTCAGATCATTTTGATTATTAAAACTATTTTGATCATTTCCGTAAATTTTTAAATAGGAATTTTGAACTATTCATTAACTAAGGTTATTTAGTTGAAGGATAATTTTTAGATAATTAATTTAGTTTGTGACGAATGGTCTAAGTTCATAATATGTTTAATACCCTATACCACTTGGCCCAAATTTATTAAAATAAGTTAGTAGGGTTTATTTTAGAAAAGAAAAGGAATAAAAACTTACCTTCGACACCGACATCTACATTCAGGTAGGACTTCAAGTTCTGATTTTTTTATATAAGTAATAGGTTTTGGATTTATGAAATAATTAGTTGTTTTCCACTTGGAGGATAGGAAGTACTATATTGGATTATAAGCTATTATTTTCCTACTATTGTTACTGCAACTACGTGATTTCTTAAAGATTAGAGAACAAATTATAAAATTAGTGATTTAGGTAATGATTGAGTGATATTACTTTATAATTATTGATATTGCATTAATTAATCATTTTCTTCGAGAAGTCATTTTGTTGTTTTCTTTGGTCATTATGCCAAACTTTCTCCAGGAGTATCGTTACGTATCAATGGCCTATGAAGATTTAGTTCTCAATTTTCTTGGTTCATTGGGTGAATGTAATTGAATATTAAGTGTATTGTATTATATGAATATCATTATAACTATTTTATTTGGAGGAATTAAGACTTAATCCTAGGCTTGAAATATGAAAATATAAGAGTTTACATGTTAATTGACATCAAGATTAGGAACTGAATAATAAGTTTCGGTGAGTTTTTGGGTCTAGGCTAGATATATAGTAATATGGGTGTTATTAAATTCAAAATATTATTGTGGTTACTTATTTGAATAGATTGTATTCATTTGGAAGCCCAACAAAAGGGGAAAGCTCAAGCCCCACGGTAATTGTTCAATTATTTGAGGCAAGTGGATTTCTTGACCCTTGTTAAATGTATAGAATCGTGTATTTCCTTGTGGTATGTGTTGGAGAGTAATGAGACTTAGTGATGGGTTGACTTGTTCATATTGAATGATCCTAATGAGTAAAAAGAGGTAATAAAGACAACTTGATTGTATATTGATGTGTGATGTGCTGGGAATGCTATGAAAGGTTTATTCATTCATTGTTGATGTTGTATCACGATTGTGTTGATGTGAATTGTGCATTGATATGAAAATGGTCATATCCTCATTATTTTTGAACATGTCATTTGCATTGGTTTTGGGACATGATTGTGACAAGTGTTACGTGAATTGAGGAAAGATAAGAAATTAAGAGGATGTACCATTTTGAGGGACGTGTCACGCGTTGCGACAAATAATATATTTTGAGGAATGTGTTGCACTTTACAACGGATATAATAATTCGAGGGACGTGTCATACACCATGACAGATTCTATTATCGATGTTCGATGCATGGACAAATAAGTCTCTCATGGGTCCCGACTAAGAGACAATGGGCGTGTATCATTAGGTTAGATATGCATCACCATGTTTGACATTATATTTCACTGTATTTCATACCTTTATCATTGTGAACTTGCGAGTACCTTTCTACGGAACTTGTGATTGTTGAATGTTGTGCTTATTGTTGAGAATCTGTAATTGCTAGATTGTTGTTGTGGAGCTGTCTGCTATGTAAATTGTGAACTGTTAGGTTGGGTTGGTTTCATGCAAGTTGTAGTTGTGGATGTTCGGTTGGGGTGGTAGCAGTACCTGTATTCTATACCCTTAAATTTATGTTTAGGAGTTTGCTTGTTGAGTATCATGTTGTTTGGTACTCACCCTCGCTTCTACAATTGCGTAAGATACGAGCCCGAATTTTCGTGATACTCTCCATTCTCATCTTGTCCAAGGCTTTCTATGGAGATTTGTAAGGTAGTTGTTTGTCATCGCAACAGACCTTCTTACTCCTATCTGATCTTGTTGTACTTTAGAGACATCATCATCTGAGACTCGTGTTTCTTTCAAATGTATTGTAATACATTAGAGTCTTATGCACGTGACAACTAGGTTTTGGGGGTATATTTAAGTTGAATATAATTTTTTGTATTATTTTATAGTATTGGACTTTTATTCTCGTTTTACTTCCGCATTTATTATATTAGTTGAGTTTTAGGCTGACTTGTCTTGGTGGGATAAGACGAGTGCTATCATGTTCATTTTTGGATCGTGACAGAATCAATATTATGGATGTGGAACTATGAAATAATGGGGAAATTGGATAAATTATATAAATACAAAAAAATTAAAACTGATGGAAGTTTAAAAATAAATGAATGGTGGTTACTTGGAATTGATTTTGCACGATTAGGAGGGCTGATTCAAAATATTTAAATTTTAAATTTTGATTCAATAGAGTTATTTATAGGGGGGTTGAGAGATTTAAGGAGCAAATTAAGTGGGTGTAGTAAAGAGAGATAGTGTGTAGATTGTGTAAAAGGGGAAAAGAGATTCTACACGTTTCGATACAAAAAGGTGGGATCCAACATAGTCATTTCTTAAACAATAACCATTTTCCATAATTAATTTAAATCGTAGTCATGCAAAACATAATTAAATATTAAATGTTAGCTTGGTTATGTAATTTTCTCTTATATTTTTTAAAAAATATTTTAAAATATAAATTATATTTTAATTTGGCACATAACTTTTCGGCTCATATGACCCTTTTTAATGAGTTAGGACGTAACTAAACAAATATCTACTAGTAAATTACTTAACACAACTATAGTTATATTATGGGGAACCACATAAATGGGCCACAAAATATAAACTAATTACAATTTCAAAGTCCAACTCAAATTAATTCGGCAAATATCCATTCACCCAAAATAAGTTACATCTCTTGCTCCCCCACCCCCTACTCCCCACCCAGTTTAGACCTAATTTTCCTCCAACTCTCTTTAAACTAGGCTCAATTTTGCCAAGCCCTTTTAATTTTTGGCCTAATTCACCTCAATCCAAGTCTTTTGTTTTATTATTAATTATTTTTGTTCTTTTTTCTCCTTTTGTTTTTTGTCCTATCATTAATTTCTTTTGTTCTTTATCATTTATTATTTTAATTTTCTCTTTTATTCTTTTCTCATTTATTATTTTTATTTTCTCTTTTATTCTTTTCTCATGTATTATTTATATTTATTTTATTTTATTTTATCTTTTATTAGAGATACCATTTGGTAATATTTTTATTATTTCTATTTTTGTTAGTTTATCTTCTTTTTAATTTTTTCCTCTCTTTCTATATTTTTACCTTTTTAAGAAAATAATTACTTTTGTTCTTTTCATATTTACTATTTTTATTTTCTCTTTTATTCTTTTCTCATTTATTATTTTTATTCCATTTTCATATTATCCTTTATTAAAATTTTTATTGTTTCTTCCTTCTTCTTTTTGCTTTTCCTTTTTAATCTGTTTTTATTAGTTTATCTTTTTCTTTTTTTTTCTCTTTCTATATTTTTTCCTTTATAAATTACTTTTTGTTTGTTACTTTGTTCTTTTCTCATTTTATTATTTTTATTTTCTCTTTTATTCTTTTCTCATTTATTGTTTTTTTTCTTTTTTTATTTATCCTTTATTAGAGATACCATTTGATAGTATTTTTATTATTTGTTTCTTTCTTCTTCCTCTTTGTTTTTTCCTTTTTCTCTTCTTTTTTTTAGTTTATCATCTATTATAACAAAATAAATGCAAAAAAAATAAATATTAACTAATTACTTTCATATTAATTCAAAAATAACTAGACTAAAATAATAAATAAATAAATAAGAAAAAATATATATAATTATATGATTTTGGATCTGTATAAACTACATTTGATTTTTTGTGTGTGTGTGTGTGTGTGTTTTTTTTTTAAAAAAAAATACATAATTATGTTAATGGGGCACAATTTCGATTTAAATTAGTTGAATGTACTCTTGTTACTGGGATGTGATGTATCAGTAATACATCAATTATAGTTCCATCAAATGAAAATTGAATGACTAATGAGTATGGTGTGAACAAGAAACCTTAGTGATATCAAAATAATTTATATATATATATATATATATATATATATATATATATATATATATATATAGTGATTTAATATTATTGACTAATGAGTAGAATGTGACCAAGAAACATTAATAATACCACAACAATATATGTACTCTTATAGTATTATTGACTAATGAGTAGGGTGTGAACAAGAAACCTTAATGATACCATAATATATATACACACACTCTTATAGTATCATTGATTAATGAGTAATTTCTGAACAACAAATCTTAAGGATACCACAACAATATATATACTCTTAAAGTATCATTAAATAAGTAATTTCTAATAAAAAAAACCCTTAATGATACCATATATATATATATATATATATATATATATATATATATATATATATATATATATATATATATATATATATATATATATATATATATATTATATTAGTATCAATTACGCGAAATTATAAGTTGGGGCAACTATTGTAATTATTATTGGGGGGGGGGGGGTGTCAATGTGAGGGGATACACATTTGTAAATAATTTGTATTTATGGGGCATTTGCTTAGTTTCAACTAGTGTTTTATCCAGATAACTATGAATGTTCGGCCCTCACTCTCTCAATTTGTATCCAACTATAACTTTCCTCTCTTTTGCCTTTATTTCCTTTTATACAAATTACCATTCTCTCTCATCTTACACCGTACTAATTTTTCTCCTAAATTCACTCAACCATATCAATTTTTCAAATTTGAAAGATATCATTTCTCCCTCCTAATCATACTTCCCCAATTCTAGAAGATGCAAAAGTTTCTCTCAAGCTTTGTATATATGATTGTTCTATCACGCCTAAGAGTAATATTCTCATCATATTCTGTGAGAAGTTTCAAAGTGCAAAGTTGGATTATCATTTCACCCAATACTATTTAAAAAATTATAAAACATCTAATTAATTAAATATTGAATAGTAAGTATATCATATTATTATTTTATGATACTAAATACTAAAAGTTGAAAGGTGTTTTGACATTTTTACCCTTTTAAAAACTAAAATATTTACATTTTTTCAAATCCTTTTTTTGTCATATTTGTTTTATTTTTCCTCTTCAATTTACGAACACAATCTATATAAATCACAAAAAGCTATGCATTTTTATGATTCCCATGAAACTTCAAAGATCAAACTAAATGTATTAAATGTATTGTAAAAATATCCTTCAAATTTGATTAAGAACATATTTGACATTGCTGCTAAAAACTACTTGCTTTTAGAAGCATTTTTAAAAAATAATTTATTATAAAAATGCTTTAGAAAGAAAGCAATTTATGTTTGATTGGTTCATTTAAAAAGTATTTTTTATAGGTAGATTGTGTTTGACTATGTTTTTAAAAAAAAAAATACTTTTGAAAGTCACATTACGAAAAAGAAAAAGTATCAATGCACTTTTAATATTATATCTATTATAAAAAATTTTATTTATATTAAATTAAAATGTACATATTCAAATTTTCAATCAACATTATACATACATGGATAAAAAAGTAAATTAAATATTTATATAATATTAACATGATGATTTAAATATAATTAAGAATATCAAGGGAAATAAATTTAAAAACCATTTCACAAATTGAATCACTACATATGAAAAACATATCACAAAATAAATAAATATAGGAGATAAATTGGTAAATATGTATATATGAAAGAGATATTTTGATCTTGAGATAAATAATTTTCTGTTTGTGTTTCTGTTTGATTTTAAGAAGCAGAAAATGTTAGCTTCTTCCTAACACCGGAGAAACTGTTTTTGCTTCTATTTAAAGAAAATTTATAGATTAGTCAAACACTTTATTTTTCCAAAGTAACTGCTTTTTACTATTTATGAACCCTATCTTTAAGATCCCATGAAATTTTTTAATAACAATCTTTGAGACCTATCGACTTAAACAATGGTATCAATACCTATGGGGTTCAACCTGTTGAGAAGATTAGTCAAAGATTGAGTATCAATATATAAAAAGGTAAGTACACTTATTTTGGTAGGTCTCTGTCACCTCATTAAAACTTTTACATGCAGATGTCATGTGAACATACAATATATGTAACTCGAGGTTCAATCCTTTGACGAATAGATGAATCATCTCCTCCTCTGTAGTCACCAATTGTGCAACATATCTGGACAAGGCATGGAACTTCGCCTCATAAGCAGCTACAGTCATACCAAAGTCATAAACTCGTCCTTCTTGCGATCCTTTAAAGTTCGGGGCACATACTTCTCAAGAAACAAAGCATGGAACTGCATCCAAGTGAGTGGGGGCAAGACTGGCAATCTGTATTCCACATAGTCCCTCCACCACTGCTTAGCACCTTGAAGCTGAAAGGTCACGAATTATACTCTATGCTAGTGTACAATGCCCAATTTGTGAATACTCTCATAGCAATTCAAAATGAACTCTTAGGCATCCTCACTCTCAGAACCATGGAACATAGGCAGCTTCAGTTTTAGAAACTTAGTCAACATTTCATGCTCAGTACCAATCATCGCAGGACCCAATCAGGGATGGAAGAAGGCATCTGTTCCTTATGCTCCATCTAGCCTGGGAATAGTAGTAGTAACAGGATGGTTGATTAAAGGTTGAGCAGCTTGTACTGTGGGAAGGACTCTAGGGCTGACCAACCCCTTCAGAAAAGACATGATCTACTGAGCTAACACTAGGTCTAAGGGAGGAAGACCTGTAGTCTCAGCTTGTACTTCCTCTTCTGGTCCAACGTCCTCCTCGTCTTCGATCTCTACATTCTCTTGTACCTATACTTCATCCTCTGGTCCAACTTTCTCCTCATCTTCGATCTCTACATTCTCTTGTACCTCTTCTTGGGGTGCAGGAGGGGCTTTTTCCTTAGGAACAATCTCAACTCAGGCTCCACTCCTAGCGGGTAGTACCTTTCCTCGACCTCTGCCCCTTTCTCTTCCTCTACCCCTGCCTCGATCATGACCTCTTGCTGCGGGCTCCTCAGTTGATTCATTAATAGAAGCTATAGGTCTGACGACATTGTAATGCGTGTTAACAATCTTCGGACAAAAGAGCTAAGGAGATCAGATACCAATTTGGATCACTAGCTACCAACTGGAATGAAGTCATAGCACAAAAGGAGAAGAAGACAGAGAGATTTTCTAAAGTCCTGTAGCCTCTCGAAGAAAAATAACGTCTCCGTACCATTTCGAATCACTCTACTAGACTCGATTTTGGTAAAATGAGATCAATGAACCTAGGGATCTGATACCAATTTTGCATGATCATAACTACCGTGATTGGCCCACACTAACCCTCTGGTGGGAGAACCATTACTATAACCCAACTAAGCAATTTAACGAAAGATAACCATTTAAAGATACGAAAGCAAGTTTAAATGACTAAATAAAACATGGAGTTTCCATAAACTCCAAAGGTCTAACAAAACAACTATTGCGGAAATTCAACCCCTAGAACTGAAAGTCATTGTACCAAAACTCTGTTTAACCAACAAGTGTAATGAAAAAGGGGTTGCAACCCCGAAAACTAAACATAAAATCCTAAATAGATAGTCTGGGTCCTAAAAGAATGGTCTAAACAAAAGAGGGATCCATGGCAGCCTAAAAAAATTGGCTCACCTTCGAATCCGGTCGCGGTCAATAATCTCCTAACTGAGGTTTGTCAGTAGCCGTCTGAAGATGCTCAAAAAGAAAGAGCAAGTGCAGTATTAGCACACGAAACCATGGTGTAATGGTAGGATCACGCAGCTACTCCCATAAACACAATCTATACAAGTATTTACAACACCATAAGCACACATATACAAAATACATACATTAGTTATCATTTTAGGAACAACATACAATTTTCCAATATTAATGACAGGTAAACATAAACATAATAATCACAAGTGGTCCTCTTATGGAACCCACACCCAAACTGTTAGTGTGTCGTAACGTGACACTCTATCTAGTATACATGTGTCAGAAAGTGACATCTGATCCAATATATGTGTCAGAACGTGACACTGATCCAATATATGTGTCGAAACATAACATCCAATCCAGTTAGCACAACCACAGTCACAATCACAACTATAATAAACAATACTCATAGTCATACAATCAAGTAATAGGTTCATGACATGTATTGTAAACACATAATCATTTCATTAAATTTGATTTACATTTCCCTATTCACATACATGCACACATACAGTGAATCAATTATCTAGAATATATCACACAACAAGAAATCAAACCATCACCTACCTCGAAACCAAGCCTAAATACTCGTAAGACACTTGAGCCTTCTCTTTTCGAAGTCTTTTTGCTTGTTCTTGGTCTATAAATAAGTAATTAAGGCAAGGATCAATAAACAAGATCTAATTTGCTCGGATTATAACAAACTTATCAACCCAAGACCAAACCCATGATCCTAATGTTCAACTAGGGCTTTTCCCATCATCAACTTCAGGCAAAAACCCTCCCCCAATGATAATTACCCAAGATTCTAAGTTCTAGGGATCGAAATACGGATTAGGGGAGTAATTAACTTACCTTTAGCACTAGAAATCATGGAAAACTATCAACAATCGCCCTGAGTCATCCCTTAGCTCTTATGAATGAAGTTTTGCAGAAAATAATAACATTGGGGTTTTTCCCCGACTTAACTCGCGACTGGCCCGCCACGGCAGACCCCATCCCTCTACAGCGGCCCCGCCCTAGCGGGATTAATCCCGCACCAGTGGTTTGCTCTAAGACAGAAGCTCAAAATTTGAGTTCCAATCTCCTATTTCACAATACACTTTCAAATCGGGACGTTCTAAAACTACCATTTTCACACCAAGATCAGTTTTGGGAAGTTCTACTCGCCCGAATTTGATTTTTTAAAGTTGTACAGGCTCCTTAACGTCTTGGCTATCCACTGATGTGATCAAATTCATAATTAGATCCTCCATTAATTACCAGATTTTTCTAGACCTCACTTGACTCAGATTTCGTCCAAGTTTAGCCTAGGCTAGAAATTTCTAAGTTACTACTCAGAAATTTTCTGGCCCAAATTCCTTATCTATTGGCTTTTCCATAACGATGGGAACCAGTCATTACAATAGATACCAATTTACCCATCACTCATCCCTGAGTGACAAACTAGGAGAAAAGGGCTAAAGCAAGATTAGAGTAGTACTTGATTCGTCAAATAATTGGGGATACTTGTCTCGCATGTCCTTCTCGATTTCCCAGGTAGCTTCCTCAATAGGAAGATACTTCCATTGAAATTTCATAGACTTTATCTCCTTGGTTCTCAGCTTTTGGACATTGTGATCTAGAATTGCAACCGGCTCCTCTTCATACTGAAGGTCTTTGTCTAACAAAACTGAGTCCCATATTATGACGTAATCTCCGTCACTATGATACTTCTTCAACATGGATACATGGAACATTGGATGGACTCCAAATAGGCTAGGCGGCAAAGCCAACCTATAAGCCACTGGCCCTACACAGTCAAGAATATCAACTGGCCCGATGTATCGAGGACAAAGATTGCCCTTCTTGCTGAATCTCATCACATCTTTCATGGGAGACACCTTTAGAAGAACTTGCTCACCAACTTGAAATTTCATGTCCTTTACCTTACGGTCTATATACTTTTTCTGTCGACTCTGGGATGTTAGAAGCTTAGTTTGTATACTCCTCACTTTATCATGAGCATCCTTCAATAAATCAACTCCCAAAGGTTTCACATCTCCAACCTCAAACCACCATATAGGTGATCCACATCTCCTTTCATAAAGTGCCTCAAACGGTTCCATGTTAATGTTGGAGTGGTAAATGTTATTATAGGAGAACTTACACAACGATAGGAACTTATCCCAATGCCCTCTAAAGTCAATCACACATGCCCTCAACATGTCATCTAACACTTGAATTGTTCCCTCTAACTGCCCGTCCGTCTGTGGATGGAAAATTGTGCTAAAAGTGAGTTGAGTGCCTAACTCCTCATGAAATTTTCCCCAAAACTTGGATGTGAACTGTGTACCACGGTCCGAGATGATAGAAAGAGGCACCCCCTACATTCTCACTATCACTTTCACATAAACCTTAGCCAACTGGTGAGCATTATAGTCTACTTTGACTGGAATAAAGTGGGCTGACTTAGTCAGTCTGTCAACCACCACCCAAATGGAGTCAAACTTTCCCAAAGTCTTGGAAAGACCAACCACGAAATCCATAGCTATCCTTTCCCACTTCCATTCCAGAATTGGCATTTGCTGAAGCAAACCTGCAGGCCTTGATCTCCTCAATGAATGTGGGCCTAATCTCAATGCTAGATAACACCCCACCTTTCTCTGTGATGCCCAATTGTATGAACTTAGACTCCAAGGTCTTAATCTCCTTAGGGAAAGGTCGCTTGGACACACTCAAGCAAGCTATACTACCCATACTCACCTCCTTCCGGCTCAATGCATCTACCACCACATTAGCCTTACCTGGATGATACTAGATGGTAACATCATAATCCTTGAGTCACTCCATCGACCTTATCTGTCTCAAATTCAGGTCCCTTTGAGTGAATACATGTTGTAGACTACAATGATCAGTAAACACCTCACACTTAACACCATAAAGGTAATGCCGCCAGATTTTGAGAACAAACACTACTGCTGCCAACTCCAAATCATGTGTTGGGTAATTTCTCTTATGCACCTTCAGCTGTCGCAATGCATAAGCTATGACATTTATTTCCTGCATCAACACAGCACCCAAGCCCGAATGTGAGACATCACAATAAATAATGAAATCTTTACCTTCCACCGGCAAGATCAGAATAGGTGATGTGGTCAGAAGAGTCTTGAGTTTCTAAAAGTTCTCTTCACATTTGTCAGTCCACCCAAAAGACACCTCATTTTTAGTCAGCCTTGTCAAATACATGGCAATAGAAGCAAAGTTCTTTACAAACCGACGGTAGTAACTGACGAACCCCACGAAACTCCTAACTTTAGTCACAGAGCTAGGCCGGACCCAATTTTTGACTACTTCAATCTTTTGGGGATCTACCATTACCCCTTCATTTGAAACATATGCCCCAAATAGGCAACTGAAGTCAACTAGAACTCACACTTGAAAAATTTGGCATACAACTCTTGTTTTCCAAGAACACCCAAAATAAAAAGGAGATGGTCAGGATGCTCTTCCTTACTCTTTGAATAAACCAAAATGTCCAATAAAGACGATAACAAAATAATCAAGGAATGGTTTAAACACACCATTCATCAAACTCATGAAGGTTGCAGGCACATTGGTCAACCCAAACGACATCATTAAAAACTCATAGTGCCCATAGCGGGTTCTGAATGTTGTTTTGGGTACATCCTCAGGCCTAATCTTTAACTAATGGTAACCTGACCAAAGATCAAATTTAGATAAAACTGACGCACCCTGTAAATGGTCAAAAAAATAATCTATCCGAGGCAACGGGTACTTATTTCGAATGGTGACACTATTCAACTGTCGGTAATCTATACACATCCTCATACTATCATCCTTCTTCTTAACAAACAATACAGAAGCACCCCATAAGAAGGCACTAGGACGGATGAAACCTTTATCAAGAAACTCTTGGATTTAAGCTTTAATCTCTCTTAATTATGCTGGAGCCATGCGATAAGGAGGAATGGAGGTGGGGCAAGTGTCCGATTTCAAGTCAATGCAGAACTCTATATCCCTATCCAGAGGCATACCAGAAAAATTTATAGGAAACACTTTCTTGAATTCAGACACCACAGGAATAGACTTAATAGAGGGAGACTCAGCCTCAACATCCCGAATATGAGCCAAATATTCCAAACACCCCTGCCCTACCTGTTTCCTAGCCCAAATGAAAGATATGACCTTAACTGGCTTAGGCTTGTACACCCTTTCCCACTCTAACTTTTCCCTACCCGGGATCTGTAGAGTCAAAGACTTAGCATTACAACTAAGAACAACATAATAGGGGGGATAAGTCATGCCTAAGATTATATCAAAGTCAGTCATATCCAAAATAACCAAATCATCCCAAGTTTGAAAACCTATAAACAAGATAAGACAAGTACGATAGACATGGGTAACTATGACAGACTCTCCAGATGGGTAGAAACATTGATGGGGGCATCAAGTACATCACAAAATGCATCAAATCCCAAGGCAAACTAAAGTGACACATATGAATAAGTAGAGCCCGAATCAAACAAGACAATAATTATTCGATCACAGACAAGAATAGTACATGTGATTATTGCATCAGACGTCTCGGCCTCAGTCTTGCTCAGAAAGGCATAACACTGAGCCCTGTTATCTTGATGGGCGACCTCCTTGCCTGGTTGCAATGCTCCTCTACCTGCATTACCATTTCTCCGCCCCCACGTCCTCAATGATTTCCTCCTCACCCACCTTGTGGATGCCCTCTACCATTACTATTACTGCTCGTTGTTACCACTGATCTAGTTTTCTACTTCACGGGTCATACATGCACGGATGGGGACAATCTCTCCTCATATGCCCAGGTTCTACACAACTGTAACAACTACAGTCAAAAGACAACCTGCTTCCAGACGCATTTGCTGCTCCTTAACCATCTTGAATAAGATTCTGTTGTGGAGTTCTAGAGTAACCAACAATAAAAGTGGGCATGGTTGACTGAATTGGTAGGGCTGCAAATGTCAACCTACCTAAACCTCTGGAGTAGGAACCATGAAAGTTACATATTCTCTTAGGCTTCTTAGCCAAATCCTTTGCCTGCCCATCATGTCTAACTCCTTCCACTTAATTCACAAAGTCTGTCATTAAAACTTATACCTACAGAGGTCATGTAGACAGACAATACTTGTAACTCGGGGTTCAATCCTTTGAAGAATAGATGAATTCTCTCCTCCTCTGTAGTCACCAACTTTGTAGCATATTTGGACAAGTCATGGAACTTCACCTCATAGGCAGCTACAGCCATACCACCCTGCTCAAAAGCCATAAACTCATCCTTCTTGCAATATCTTAAAGTTTGGGGTACATAATTCTACAGGAACAAAGTATGGAACTGCGTCCAAGTGAGTAGGGGCAAGACTTGCCATTTGCATTCCACATAGGCCCTTCATCGCTTCTTAGCCTCACCTTAAAGCTGAAAGGTCACGAATTCTACTTTATGGTAAAGTACAATGCCCAATTTGTGAAGCCTCTCATAACAATCCAAAATGAACTCATAGGCATCCTCACTCTCAGAACGATAGGACATAGGCGACTTCAGTTTCAGAAACTTAGTCAATATTTCATACTCACTACTAGTCATCACAGGACCTAATCAGGGACAAAAGAAGGCATCTGTGCCTAATGCACCATCCACCCTGGGAATAGTAGCAGTAATGAGGTGGTTGATCGGAGGTTGAGTAGCTTGTACTGTGGGAACGACTCCGTGGCCGACCAACCCCTTCAGAAAAGATATGATCTGTTGAGCTAACACTGGGTCTAAGGAAAGAAGACCTGTAGTCTCAGCCTTTACTTTCTCCTCTAGTCAAACTTCCTCCTCGTCTTTGATCTCTACATTTTATTGTACTTCTTCTTAGGGTGCAGGAGGGGCCTCTTACCTGGGAACATTCTCAACTGAGGCTCTACTCCTAATGGGTGCTACCCTTCTTCAACCTCTGCCCCTTTCTCTTCCTCAACCCCTAGCTCGACTGCGACCTCTTGCACCGGGCTCCTTAACTGGTTCATTAATGGGAGCTACGGGCCCGACCCCATTGTATCGCGTGTTAACCATCTGCAGATAGAAGAGTGAAGGAGATTAGATACCAATTTGGATCAACAGATACCAATTGAAATCAAGTCAAAGCACGAAAGGAGAAGAAGAAAAAGAGATTTCCTAAAGTCCTATATCCTCTCGAATAAAAGTACAGATGTCTAAGTACCATTCCGCAAGACTCTACTAGACTCATTTTGGTACAATAAGATCAACGAACCTACGACTCTGATACCAACTTTGTCACAATCCAGACCATCGTGATTGGCACCCATGCTAACCCTCCTGTGGGAGAATCATTACTACAACCCAACTAAGCAATTTAACGAAAGCTAAGCATTTAAAGATACGAAAGCAAATTTAAATGACTAAATAAAATATGGAGCTCCCATAAACTCTAAAGGTCTAACAAAACAACTATTGCGAAAATTCAACCCCTAAAACTGAAAGTCATTGTACCAAAACTCTATTTAACCAATAGGTCTAAGGAAAAAGGGGGTGCAACCCCGAAAACTAAACATAATAGCCTATATCAATAGTTTGAATCCGAAGAGAATGGACTAAAAAAAGTAAGGATCCATGGGAGACTAAAAGAACTGGATCACCCTTGAATGTGGTCGTGATCAATAATTTCCTAACTGACGTGTGTCAGTAGCCATCTGAAGATGCCCTGTACTCAACAAAGAAAGAGTAAGTGCAGTATCCTCTTACGAAACCACGGTGTACTGGTAGGATCACTCATACTCCTGTAAACACAATATATACAAGCAATTACAACACCATAAGCACACATATACAAAATACATAGTTCAGTTATCATTTTAGGAACAACATACAATTTCCCAATATCAATGATAGGTAAACATGAACATAATAATCACAAGCTGTCGTCTCATGGAACTTACGCTCAAACTGTTAGTGTGTCGGAGCGCGACACCCGATCCAATATACATGTGTCGGAACGTGACACCTAATCCAATATATGTGTTAGAATGTGACACCCAATCCAATATATATGTCGGAACGTGACACCCGATCCAGTCAGCACAACCACAGTCACAATCATAACCATAATGAACAATACTCATAGTCATACAATCAAGTAATAGGTTCATGGCATGTATTGTGCACACATAATCATTTTATTAGATTTGATTAACATTTCCCTATTCACATACATGCACACATACAATAAAGCAATTATCAAGCATATATCACACAATAGGAAATAAAACTATCACCTACCTCGAAACAAAGCCTAAATACTCCTAAGACACTTGAGCCTTCCCATTCCGAAGTCTTTCAGCTTGTTCTTGGTCTATAAATAAGTAATTAATGCAATGATCAATAAACAAGGTCTAATTTACCCGGATTATAACAAACTTATCAACCCAAGACCAAACCCATGATCCTAATATTTAAATAGGGATTTTTCCACCATCAACTTCATGTCAAAACCCTTCCCCAATGATAATTACCCAAGATTCTAAGTTCTAGGAATCGAAATACGGATTAGGGGAGTAATTAACTTACATTTCGTGCTAGAAATCATGGAAAACTATCAAGAATCTCCTTGGGTCATCCCTTAGCTCTTAAGAATGAAGTTTTGTAGAAAATAACGAACTTGGGGGGGGACCCCATCCTGCCATAGCGGACCCACCTAGGCGGGGGGCAGGATTAATCCCGCCCCGACGGCTTGCGCATAGAATGAAACTCAAAATTTGAGTTCCAAGTTCCCATTTCACAACACACATTCAAACCGGGACGTTCTAAAACTATCCTTTGACACCAAGATTAGTTTCAGGAGTTCTACTCGCCCAAATTCGATTCCGTTAAGTCTTATAGGCTCCTTAATATCTTGGCTAACCACTCATGTGATCAAATTTATAATTAGATCCCCTATTCATTACTAGATTTCTCTATACCTCACATGACTCAGATTTGTCCAAGTCTGGCCTAGGCTAGAAATTTCCAAGCTACTACTCAGAAGTTTTCTGGCCCAAATTCCTTCTCCATTGACTTTTCCATAACGACGGGAACCAATTGTTACATAGGCTCCCCATTAGAATTTTTCCTTTTTAATTTTTATATTTCTTGTTTTTTTTTTTTTGTCAGATTTGTTTTTTAGGCTATCCACTTCTGTATACAATATTCATATATTTAATATATGCATGGAGATACAATGTCTTGGTGGCAATTGGGTGTAGAGTAGCGTAGGGTATGTCAAGTTCGAATTTCTATAGGTTACTTTACCACAACATGGTATCATGAAATAATCACCCACATATATTTAATATACAGTAACATACATACATACATTACATATTTTCATATACTCTTTTATACATTTTTACATACTCTCATACTCTTTTATACATTTTTTTTATAAAATTAAATGCATTATTTACACTAACAAATATACTCTTTTAAATTAACATAAATATATTCTTCATACCCTCCTTTATATATTTTTCCTTTATACTCACTAAACATTTTTATACATAATTGATATACATACATTCTTTCAATAAACACAAATAAACATTCTTTTACACTTTTCTATACAATGATATACAAATTTTTATGTATGCACATATTTTTATATACTCACATATACATTGATATAAATTTTCTAATTTGATTTTTAAAATACATATTCTTTTATACATGTTTTTTTTCATTGTACATATTTTAGTTGCAAATATTAGTTTACTTTTTCCTCCTTTGAAAAATTAAGTTCATGTGGGAACCAAGGTTTGTAGATTTTAAAGTCTGTCCAACATCTTTCCTTCGAATAATTTTTGAACATTTATTTGGAATCTAAAATTATTCTTGTAGAATAAATTAGGAGTCATATATGTCAATAATCAATATGTTTTCAATTTTTCTTAAGAATTAGGTATAACTTGTAATAAACCTTTTGGTAGATGTTTGTTCATAGGATTTAGACACCAATTTAAAATTTTGATTTGAAATCAACATTGCTGATGAGATTTGCACAAAATTTAACTTCAATTTCAAATCATAAATTCAAATTCCAAATTCTCCAAGAAGTAATATTGAAATCATAAATTTAAATTCCAAATTCTCTAAGAATTAATATTTCAAATTTGAAATTTTGATTCAAAATATTTTTAAATATAAATTTGATTCATACATTCATGTTTTATAAAAATCACCCGACACGCAGCTATCGCAGGGGTAGTCCCGCAATAGCGGGTCCAACTCAGTGGGCAGGGGAGAACTTATGTGTTGACCTTGTCAGTTAAATCTCATCTCATTGTTTTCTTGGGATACTTGGGGACATAATATCACTATGAGATTTGTGTGGGGTTAAATTTTTTCTTGGCTTTATAAAAAAGGGGGAAAAAGGTAGTAAACTTTTGTGACCCGCTTATTTTTCCTTCCACTCTAATAATCGTTCAGGTATAAATTATGGGTAAATTGATATCTATTGTAACGATCTGAACCATTTGTTATTCAAGATACACCTCAAAAGAAGTCCCAAAAATTCTTGAATATGCGTTGTCAATATAAATTTTTGGTACGCGATGATTTTCATAAAATATGAATTAATCCAGACTATCTCAGTCCTCTATAGCAAGAATCCCAATATGGCGGCCCCGATATAGCGTACATAGCCACTATAGTAGGGGTGATGGAATTAGACCCTAGATAAGGCGACATCTTTTATTTTTCCTCTCATTTTTCATGAAGAAATAGGTAAAGGTTGATCCAAAAATTCTTCCTCCACTCTTTGCTTGAAAAGAATGGAGGAAAGAGATTTTAATGCAAGGAAAAGGTTAAAAACCAAGGATTCTCTATCTACGTTCATTAGGATTCGCCCCCAGAGAGTAAGAAACTTGTGTTCTGAGTTCTTCAACAGTTTCTTGGTGTCCATGTAGGTTTGGCTTTCTTAAATTACTAGTTAAGACCTGTCTTTAGTCATATAATACCTTGTAATTGTTAGAGAATTCATGCATAGGCCCTCAGTCATGGATTTCATATGGTTAAATATGTGGTTAGTCTGGTTTAGGCTAATGGGGTTGAGTGGTCATTGTTAATCTTATGATTGTTGTTGGGGCTATCTAGGGGAAGGTAATTGTAGGGATTAGGGGTATGATCAATAATTATCGATGAGGAATCATTTTGGTAGGTGATGGTTTGTTGTTTTCCTTTAATGCTATATGTGTTTGTCATCTGCTTTGTTAGCAATGCATACATGATATATAATTAGGAAAAAGGGAAGAACATGATATTAAATGAAAGATGTGGTCAATCACATGCAATGAATATGTTTACTTGATGTACAAGTGTGGTTGTGTGGTTGTGTGGTTGTAATTGTGATTGTGTTATGTGTTTGATGATGAGAGAGGGTACTATGTTAGTACATATATTTATTGAATCAAGTACCAACTTGGTACATATATTTATTACATTAGGTATCAAGAAGTACATATATTTATTGGATCGGATACCACACCGGTATACTAACAATTAGAATGGGTACCATGATGGTACACTAGCATTTTATGTGTGTTTGGTTCCACGAGAGAACCAAGTTTACTTCTTAATGACATAATTGTTATATGTTGGCCCGTGGGTGGACTAGGTTACATGTTGGTCCTTAAGGGACCGAGTTGATGTGTTTAAGTGTTGGAGTGGCTCGTGTGTAGATTGGAATTGAGGGGGGTGGTGGAGTTACTTTAATGTATAATGAATTACATGTGACTAGTTGTGAGTGTTAAGTTAGGGTGAGGACTGAATGTTTGGGCTATTTTATAATTGTGTTTATAAATGTGTACCTTTATTTTGCTAGATTGAGTTACATATTCATATCTTATATAGTAGGAGCGTTGTAAGCTAAGGTGTTGGCATGGGATCTTGAGGGGAGTAGTAAGGTGATTAACAGAGTTAGTAGTGGTTTTGTATTTGGGGAACCTCTATGTGATAAAGGGGGTAGGCTATGATTGATCTGAGGATGGAATGGATTAGATTGTAGAGTCGGTAACAGAAGGAGGTGAGTGACTTAAGATGAAGTGTCTATGTTTTAATAACATTTTTTAGCTTCATATTCTCAATTATGTTCAAGATATTATGTGGTAGATTTGGGTCGACTGATGATGCCTACCCATACGTGTTATTTGTACTGCTCATATTATAACACTTGACGTAGTCTATTTGTAGGATTTAGTAATATTTCTTAGGTGAAGAAAATGAACCAACAACTTCTACTTTTATTTCCTTATGGTGGGAGATGGGTCTTATTTTGTTTTACACATTGTACTCTCTTAGTGGCTCTTGTAATTGTTTAGACTAGTTCCTTAAGAGGTTTTCAACTAATTGTAAAAGACAATTCTTATATTTGAGTTTCATGTTTATTTCAAAGTATTATAGAGATTTATTATGTTTTATTAATTTCTGCATTGTTCGTTTTTAAAATGGGTGGTAAGGTTCTTTTATCTAAGGGAAAGAGTAGGTACCTGCACGGTGCAATGATTGGGTCGTGACAATTCAGTATCAGAGCTCAGGTTACCAATTTCCAATACTATAGTAAATTTTGAATATAATCATGAGGATTTGTGTGTAGATGTCCACATCTAATCTTCAGGGGGCTATGAAGTATTCTAGAAAGTCATCTTACCTCTTCACTCCTTTTGTTCGGTCTGTCGCTTGTTTATGAGTTGAGTCTAATTATCTTTCGAAATTGGTATCTCAACTGAGCAAACTGAACATCATTGCTACAACTAAAGGAACACAAGCAAGGAAAATTAGAACAGAGAAGGTTCCCATAGGTATATCATGTGAATGCATAGTTTGTCAGTTAGTCGTCATTCATGGTGCGAATAGAAGATAATGCATGTGGTTTGTCTTAACAATATAACTTGATAATTGTTACTGTGTGCATTGTATTACCTGAGTACATGGATATGTGAGAAGTGTAATTGTTTTTATTTATGTGAAATTGAGGACATGGAAAAGTCATAACTTGATAATATGCAATGATTTAATTATAAATTACTATGTGATGTAATGAAAAATTTATGGTGTACTTCAAGACTAGTTTTATAATAAGGTGGTGTTAAGTGCTTAATAAGGTGTTTTTAGGTATGAACCTAGGGTCTATATTTGAATCTATGATCCGAATGTTTGTGCTACTCTTGTTTGGGAATGATCT
Organism: Solanum bulbocastanum; assembly: GCA_037074985.1. Taxonomy (NCBI): domain Eukaryota; kingdom Viridiplantae; phylum Streptophyta; class Magnoliopsida; order Solanales; family Solanaceae; genus Solanum; species Solanum bulbocastanum. The sequence continues at coordinate 31,945,348 of CM073603.1, read as the reverse complement.
TAAGAGTATTTATCAAGTATAGTTGAGTTTTAGGAGATGATATGGATATAAGAATGGGAGAAATCTTGCATAACTTCAAAATTCTAAGATGACCTAATCAGGGCCTCCATTGAGAAACTAGCCCGCTATAGCGAGAATTTTTATGCTATAGCACATGTCAATACTATAGCGGGCAAGGCAAGATAGAACCTTTACCTTGTTTTCCCTTGTTTTCGAAATGTTTAAATTGCTTTTTCCATCCCATACCAACATGGGAAAACCAAAAATACAACCAAAAAAACTATAGCTTATAATACCAGTGATTAACCATTCAAAACAAGCATCAATGTGCTAACAAAAACAAGGAAATAGAAAAGGATGTCTTCATGCCCAAACGGGGCAAAACCAAGTCTAGTCTAACATATCTAAAAGAGAGAGGGAGAGTCCTTTAGATAGGAGATCCTCAAGGTCTCACCTATCCATGCATCTCTTAAGAATAGAAACTCCTAAAAGTCTTCTAGGGTAAGTGTGGGAATATCGTTTTGGCGGGCAACACATATGAAGATTACCTTAATGGCCTTTCACATCCTGTCTATTAGGAGATCCTTCTTATGATTCTTCTATCTTATTTCCATGGCAGTGGGGGAGATATTGTGGTTCTTGAAGCGGTACCTCATAAATCTCTTCGAATATAAGCTTGGTCCTTCTCCACGTGGCCGGCAGAAAGTGGGTGTTGGGATTGGGAAAAAGGGTCATGGACCTCATCAAATGCATTTTCTACCTCACTTGAACCTGTTGCGGCACGACTGCTCCCAACTTTGTCTACTCTTCTCCTCTTCCCCTATAGAGCAGGAAACTTCTTCACTAGTAGGAAGTTGAATTGGGTATCCATTACTCTTATCCAATCAGTATCATCCTTGGGCACCCCTACTTGTCTACAAAGCACGAGCACCAGTCTAGGGATGAATGGGCCTTCCTTCTACCCTGTAAAAATCCTTCCATTTAAACGATATCTGTTCCCCACATATATTTGAATCCCCCTAATAGCGTAGCCCACTACTAGAGCCTAAGGATAAACCACATCAAAGAGATTTCCAAATAGATAAATCTTTCGGCCTACCAGTTCCAACCATCTCCGTGCATCTGCATAAAAATAATCACTAGTAATACCCTCGGTACTAGGCCAATAGACCTTACCCTAATGTTTCTCAACAACCAGTGAATCATGTAGCTATCTCATATCCATTTCCTTCAACTTGGTATCGAAATCATCATTGAGAATGTCTGGCACTACCAAGACATCATTCACCATTGGGACATCCAACCCTAGTATGGAAAGGGAAGGTTGGGGGAATCCCAAAGGATTATCGAGATAAGGGCATATAACTCCCTCACCCAGTCCGAGAGAGAATCATAGGAAACTTCAACTAGTGGCCCTAGCCAAATTACTAGATCTAGTGATAGAACATTGGTGCCATTTTTTCCACTCTCCAAATGCGAAAGCTCTCTCAAAATAGAAGACCATCGTTCGATAGTCCATGAACTACTCCCGACGGGCCTCATCGGGGAAATCTTGTAAGGTTAGTTTGGTCTATGATGTGTTGCCATTTTATTAGTGAATCTACAAATACATGACTTTTCGATTTAGAAACCATAAAATCTCCTAAAAGGGATTTTAAAAGAAAAATTCATCTTCAGCAGAACTGGAGGCTATTGCCCATAGCCTCTGCTATTGCGGAAACCCGCTCGTTGTAGCCTTCGCTATATCGAGAAGCAAGGCCTTCTACTAATGATTAGTAACTCTAAAAACATTGTCAATATAGGGTCCATCGAAAAAGGTTGTTCCTCGTGGCATGGGGTCTATCTCAGAATCTGTCTCCTATTATTAAGTCTCTAAAGTTTAGTTCTTGCACAAGTGTGGTGTGAGGCTAATCTCATGGTTCTTCTTGTAGCTATTTTTGCTCCATTTTAGTCCAGATTACTTTGCTTTGCTTTCCAATCTATCCTATGGATCCTTTCTTCTTGTTTTAGCCTGAAATCAACCAAATCATGTTTATTATCTCATTACAACATATCATCAGTAAACACATGTATATTCGCAAGATTATACTTAAAACTTAACCAAAAAATATATAAAATATTGTGTTTGAATGCATAAATACAACCCAGATCACCAGTCCAACACTTAGATCTTTAATTATCCTTGAACAACTCACTTATCCTTTATAGACCCAATATCATACCACTTCTAATTCTACAATGTTACTCACAAATTCGGATTCACATAGGCAATTTAATCATAATATGGAGTTTACTCATTCGAGCACAACTTCAAGATTTATCATGCAAATATAACAACTACTAGACTGACTCATTATCACATATATAGGGTTAACATACTAATATGCAACTATTGAAGTCAGTAAGCTACTAGTTCTAACTATCAAGTGCCCTCACAATCAAAGAATTGGCCTTTTTCCCTCATCATATGTATAATATTAATTGGATATAAGCATATCAAGTCTCTCACTCTCAAAGAGAAATTAAAGATATATCAAAACATACCATAGGCTTGCCAATAATGTATTCCTAAGTTAATCAAACCATAAAATTGTAAGATCACAAAGATGTTTTCGAGTTGTAATGTCCTGATGGAGAGGAACTATTTGGTTATAAATAGTGATTACTTTTCCCTAGGCACTTTAAGATACAGACTAGATCAATAGAGTTCTTCTTTCTTAATCACTATTCTTTCAACTTTCTATGATACTTTCCCCTTTTCACTCTTCTTAGGATACTTCCCTTCTTTTCACTACTTAGTTGCTATAATGATGTTTTTCATTCTTTATTTTTTTTCTCACACTTCTCAAATTTTTATAGCCAAGTCATACAGATTTTTTTTCTTTATGCTCCGATTCTTTGTTTAAATCAAGCATAAATATTTTCACAACTTGAGCACTATTTTCTATTTTCTCTTGACCACATAACCTAACTTCTCTAAATTTATTAACCTCTTTCTTTCTCATCTCCCTTTCCATGTCTAAGTCTTTAAACTCAAAGTGCATTAAGGACTTTTGGATCAAAATATGAGGTTAGTTAATAAAGGGGAATCAGGCTACACAATATGATTGGGCTTACATGCTCAAAAAGGTTAACTAGGAAAAATGTGTTGTTAGTTATCATAATATAGTAAAAACTTTAGGTTTAAACAATAAATGTCTTAATCACATCCAACAAGTTGAAACACAAAGTTCACTTTTCACACACACATGATGAGTTCTATATGTCTCAATATGAATGAATGAACAAATCAGCACCACACATGGCACATTAACAGTTTCAAACGTAGTTATCTAAAACTTTCACTGTTACATCTAACACATTGAATGCTATGCAATATTAAGTCCTATTTTTATTTTTAGAATCTTACTCTAGATAGTACATGAGACTATACCTAAATATTTCTATCTTTTTATATTTTTTTGAACAATGAACTCCCATGATGTCTATCAAAATCCTTTATTTAGAGTACCTTACTACTATTGATGGACTTTATTATTCTAAAGTATCTAAGACTTAAAAAAACTAAGCTAATTCTAAAATCTACAAATAAATCCTAGTTGTTTCAAAGGGACTATCCTAAAAAAAGTATAAAAAAAATTCGAGGAACCTAAAATAAAAACAAGCAAATAATACAACACTATGACTAAACTAACAAGTTCTTAATGTGCTCCCCACCCCACACTTAAGAGTTAGCGTTGTCCTCGAAGCTATTAAGAAAAATACTACTCCTTAATTCAATGAACACTCTATAGCATGAGACTAATGGACCTACAATGGATAAAAATTTGTTGGTATATATTGCTATATTATACAGCGGGTTACCTTTCATCGAGCGCTAAATTTAGCATCACAACATGACAGACTGATTCAAGTCTTCAGTTCTCATCAAGATAAACCTCATCCACCAATCTGACATCTTTTGATTCTTCCAAATAATGATTCACTCCTTAATCATTTACTTTGAACTTGGATCCATTTATGTGTTCGAGTTCAATTGCTCCATGTGGGAACACTATGTCACTTGAAAAGGACCTGACCACTATGATCAGAGTTACCCAAGAAAAAATCTAAGTCTTGAGTCAAACAACAATGCCCAATCACTTGGTTTACACTCTCATTTTTGTATATGTTTATCATGACATTGCTTCATTCTTGCTTTGTGCAATGTTGAAATCTCATATGCTCGCAATATAAATTCATCAAGTTCTTTCATTTGTTTCATCCCTAAGTTTCATGCATTCCCCCAATTCAAGTTCAACTTTTTTGGTACCCATAACGTCTTATGTTCAAGTTCAACTGGTAAATGACATGTCTTTCCAAAAATAATTTGATAGGCGAATACATATAGGTGTTTCGAATGTAGTTATATATTCCCACAACACATCATGAAGCCTTTCTACCCAAGTACTCCAACCATCTTAACTTGATGTTCTTTATATCCTTATTTGAAACTTTCACTTGTCCACTTACTTGAAGGTGATAGGGTGTAGAAACTTTATGTTTTACTCTACACTTTTGAAGTAGTGAACTAAATAGTCGGTTGCAGAAGTCTGATCCTCTATCACTACTAATTGCCCTTGGTATTTCAAATCAATAAAAAATATTTTTCTTTAAGAACATAGTGACACTTTTACATTCATTGTTAGGAAATACAACCACCTCAATCCATTTTTCTACTAAAATATATTTGTTCCCAAAAGAATTGGAGAATGCCCCCCATAAGTCGTGATCTATTCAGCCTAAGATCCTCTCTCTTACTTGACGAAGCACGCAAGCAATTTCTCCTTTCTCTTAGGGGTAGGACTTACTGAACAACCACCCTGGTTGGTATTGGTGTGTGGGAATGGGAATTGAAATGGCTTCCAAAATTCCCTTTAGCTCTACGGATGGATGTCTCATACATCAAATAATTTTATTTCTATGATAGGTGTGGGGGTAATCCATATTTTCCCAATATTCCCCGAAACCTCTGGCATTGATGGCATATTTTCATAAATTCATGTGTATCTTGATAAATTATTGGCCAATAGAAACCACTTTGTAGTACTTCGTGCACAGTTCATATACCTCCATGATGCTTTCTCATGGGATAAGAGTGACATGCCTCTATTATTGGTATCATTTTAGCTTTTGGGATGCATCTACAAATAATATTATTGACACATACTCTGAATAAATATGGCTCATCTCAATAAAACTTTTTCACATCATATATGAATTTTGATAATAATTGAGGCTGGAAAGTGTCTTGTCACAATAAGAAATTTAGCAAAGTCTGCAAACTAAGAAATCAGGGGAAGCTTCCAATACAGATTCATATGAGGAAATGAGTCAGACTCATGTTTGGGTAATCCTCCATCTTCTAATTTGGACAAGTGACCGGTGACTTGATTTTTACACCCTCATTGATTTTCTAATCCTAAAGTCAAACTCTTGCAATAGTAACACCCATATAATCAATCGAGGCTTTATATTTTTTTTTTCATTAGATATCGAAGTGCAACATAGTTAGAGTAGGTTAATATACTACTTACCACCTTAGCTTCTATGCTATGGTAAGCCATGTTCGTCTTAATAATCCTTTCAAGCATATCACTAGCCTCCTCATAAGTGTGGTCCATTAGTGAACTCTCTACAATATTATTGACCACAAAACTGTTGACTGCATTTAACAATCTGTACAAGCTCTCTGTAACATCTCATTTTGTAGCTTGTGATTCAAACACTAAATTACCTTCTTTTTGAATCTCAACCATGTTCGTGGAGTGCTTCACTTGGGAATTATTTGAATTTGCTGATCTTATCTCTAAATTAGATACACCTACTTGGAGGAAAGAACCTCTCCAAGAGTTCCCCTATAAGTTCAGTGTAGGTAGTGATGGCTCCTGGTAACTCTCCAAGCCATGTAGTTGCTTCACAACTCAGAGAGAATGGAAACATCCTTATTATACTTCCTTCTTGAGAGATATCTAGGAGATTGTAAGTTAGACATACCTCTGCAAAATCTTTAAATGTTTATTCAGGCCTTCAAGAGGTAAACCATTGAATAAAACCTTCAAACCCAATAAATACAACATCATGTTGGTAATGTTGAACGCAGTGTTTCCAACCAGTGGTAGGTTTAATGCCCTTGTTTAAAGCAATGTCAGCTACCAATCCATAGTCGTATGACATCAATGGAAAGTCTATTAGATCTACTCCCAGGCCTGGCTAAGGGGTATTGACAACATAACTATGGGAACCAAGGTTTGAACTAGGGACAATATAAGTAATGTATAAATGAGAATCACAGAGCAAAATATTCAGAAACAGATGTTACAACCTCATATTCCTTTCAAGAGCAAACTTCAAATTCACCCTACTAGTTCTAAAATGGAAGATATGTTGTCCCTTGTACTAAAAAGGTAGAGTCAACATATAGTACTATGTACCAAATGCATGATGGTGTAGCAAGTATGGGACAAATCAGGAATGCTCTCTCCACAACTATAAAGCATATAGAAACTCTGATGAACCTAATTTCATCATCACTAGGTCAAATAATGAAAGATATCTCAGAGATTGCAACAATAACATTAAGTGCATGTGTGACCACGAAAAGTGGAGGAATGAATGGAAGTGATGTAGTGATGGAAAATGATGTTATACAGAGAGTCCAACCATATGATGATCCAACTACAAATGAGGAAATAAGTAAAAGAGAGGATCAACATATTGATCTTGAACCTAGAGAGGACAAACATGAAAAATAACATAATAAAGCATCTCACGAGCAAGAAGAGAAAATATTACCAAGCAAGGACGCTTTAATAATCCCTATTCCAAGGCCAAAATGTACTTCTCCATTCCTTCAAAGGCTGAAGAAAAAGAAAGAAGATGAAAAGTTTAAGAAGTTTATATCAATGTTAAGCAACTATCAATTTATATTCCGTTAGTGGAGGCGTTGAAACAAATGTTAGGATATGCACAGTTTATGAAAGACTTGTTCACAAAGAAAAGAGAAGTAAGCGGAGACACAATTAAAAGTATGTACACATTTTTGTAGTGTGATTAGCTTCAAACTCTCTAATGAAAAAAATGGAAGATCTAGGAGCATTCACTATTCCATGTACAATTAGGGCAGTGTAGTTTGCCAAGGCTTTAGTTCATTGGACAATAATAAATCAAGTTCACCTTGTCAATCATAAAAACTACGTACTTATTTGGCACGCGAAGACCATTGCTGGCCTCAAGGGAACCCTTGGCCTGGCTTACTGACTCAGAGGAAGACTCTAAACATTTTTACTATGATCAAATGAACTTACTCAAATAACTTTAGTAAAATAACTCAGAATGTTTAATAGTCAACATTCAACTTGGCCAAAATGGCAACTCAAGTCTCAACATATGAAATGATAATGTAAAGACATTATCTGACAACTAACTGTCTATGAAGCCTCTAAAACAACTGAGATGGATATCGGGACAGGACCCCCAATCATCCTGACAAATGAAATACTGAAAAGAACTAAAAGCAATAAAGGAGTCCTCCAGAGTGCAAAGAGGCTCACCACTGACTCTGGAGTGCTCAACTGGATCAACGGGGCGCTGGATGCCAATCCTAGTTACCTGTGTCTGCATTATAAGACGATGCAGGTCAACTGACATCAATACATTAAATTTACGAGTATGCGATTTGGAATGCTGAAACAATATAGGCTTGAAAGAGAATCTGAAGAACTTACATGGCTCAACTTAACTCAACATAGCTGGATTCATTTCAATAGAAAACAATTTAAAAGCAAGTGTAATATAAGGAAAAGTTGTTTAAAAACATGATGTCAACTCTGTGTATTTAGAAATACAGTAACAACTATGTATGTGTGCAAAGATACAATATGAACTCTGCTTGTATATAAAAAATACAATTATATATGATGTATATAAAGATATAAAATAATGTTGTGGGAGTTTCTCTAATCGACAACCATCACATAAGAGCTATTGTGATGATACAACGATCTCTCTCACGCCGCCAGCGCATCCTATACCCTGCCAAAGGTATAGGACCTGAATTACTAAGTGGATCCACTAGTCTATGCGAAAAGGATTCATCTAAAAAGTATGACCCTTTTCTACCCATGATGGCTACATGGTTTATGGGGGTTGTGGGTTCTCTAACGCTCCCCCCATATCAGTGCTCAATATTACTCCCAAAATATGATACTAGCTCTTTATGTTTAAAAACATACTTCTTCTCTGATTTGAGATTAGTGCTCAAAAACTTAGCTCAAAGGCTATCTTGGAAATCAAAGTTTCCCCTCTTGCTTCATTTAGAAAACGATTTCTCTTTTCTGAAAACTAGCCCGAAGGCCCTTTGAAAATCTCAGTTTCCGTTTTTATTTAAATGTGAAAACATTTTAAATCTCTTTGGGAATACTTAGTCTCCATATACCTTTGAAGAAATGAACTTCAAGTTTTACTCTTTACTTAACTTGAACTTTAAGTCTTAAAACAAAGTTAAACATTTGGAAAAAAAGACTTTTGAAAAACTTTTAAAACTTATCTTAACTTGACTCTTGACTTGACTTTTAACTGATCCTTGAATAGAATTATGGATTCAAGGATTATGATTTGTGTTTGGAACAATCTCATGTTGTTTAGGAATGATTTTAGATAGCTAAACATGATAATAGACCGAAAATCAAAATACGAAGGTGGGTTCGCGACGCGGAGGCATAATTAAATTTTGGTTTCGAAAATGTCTTTTGAGGTAGAACACCTCGTGTCAGCTCCGCGACGCGAATCAAAATTTTCAAATCTAGGCACTAGGCGCGCGACGCGCGGCCACTCTCTAATTTCGTCCGACGAAATTTCTTCTTCGTTTTCCAGCCCCAATTCACCCAAACTCGATTCTTTTTCTTAAATTACTTTTAGATATAGATACCCAGCAAATGTACCTAAGAATCTAACTCGAAACGACTCTATAATATAATGTAACGATCTCAGAAACTTCCCAACTCAATCAAATTCAAGAACAACATAGAATCAAGAATAGGCATCAAAATCTTCAATGTTCAAACTCTTTAGGATGAATCCATGCTAAAATAAATATGTTTGGCATGTGGGAGAATGATCCCAACGTTATGAAAGTTTCACATACCTGATGGAATAAACCCTTGGCGAAAATCTCAACTATCTTGATCGATCTTGATGAATCTTGCCCTTTCTCCTTCATCTTTTCTCATCTCCTTAGCCCTAGCGTGAAATTCCAACTTCTAAAACTGACTAAAATCTGATTTGACCCATATTAAACTCCTAAAAATGGATTAAAATAATAGGGCCATGAAAAGACTAAAATACCCTTTAAAATCCGAATTGGACATTTCCTTAATCCAACAGCCCTACTTTCAAAGGGCATAACTTACTCATACGAACTCGGAATAGCGCAAACTTGGCGGCGTTGGAAAGATCATTCCAAGAGCTTTCCAACCATATCTGGAAGTACACCTCACTCATTCTGAGCTAGGAATTACATCATACTGACTATTTTCAGTTCTTAGCTTCTTCTTAGCAATTTCAAATTGCGAGATGTTACATTATTCTCTTATTTCCCAACATTTTTTTCCTTTTTAATGATGACAAACAATGCACCATACATCCCTAGCCCACACCATATAACTTGCCGTTCACTTTACCAATCATCAAAACTACATACATGTTCTCTTATTTCTTATCAAAGATTGAGGGATGAAAATAGTATTGAAGACGCATAAAATATCAAATCCTTAAAAAATTCAAGACATATTCACCCTGAAGGTGCTTGACCCAATATGCATTTTCATCTTTACACAAAACTACCCCATATGTATTGAAGGTGCGCAAGGGGTCGTGACATTTTCACCCATTATTAGCAAGTTTCTCATAAATATACTCATTTATTTGAATTGCCTCTCAAGTTGCACCATTTTCAAGAAGAAAATGATTCAATTTAGTGAGAGTCAAAATGAAATAAAGTCATTTTATTAATTGCGAGTTGGCAAGTGAAGTAGGTCCACATTACATGAACAGAGACTAAAATAGTTAATAAACTGAAGTAGGGTAGGCAATTATTAATAAATTTTTGTTGACAACTTCATTTAAATATTAAAATGGCATGTGAAGTGATGATAAAGATAAAGACAAAGGATGGTGATTGGAGGGATGAGGGACGTAAGCAACGTTTGCTTGTGCTAGAAAAAAACACGTAAATTGATGAGGTTAATGTGGACACTTTCTCTTCTCTACTATTTCTCACATCATCCTCACTCGTCACCTCCTTCTCCTTACTTCCTTCTTCTTTCTTTCTTTTTTTTTTTTTTTTTTTTGTCTTTTTATATATTTGTTTCTTCATCGATAATTGTTCACCATATTATTTTAAAATATTTAATAATATTTGTTTATTTTATTAAATCAATGAATGATTCTGTACTTAGTTCTTAATTTATTTTTATCATTAATTCTAGTCATTTTTGTATTACATTTTTCAAAATATTGTATTTATTATATTCAAAGGGTGATATGATAAAATTACCATTTTATTTATAGTTTCTTAAGAAGTGTGTAAGTCAATAGTCGACAAGTATTATTGAATAAAGTACATTTTAATTTAACATGCTATTTGAAAAAATAAAATAAAATTTATGATCTAAAATAATATTTAGATATTTATATTATTTATTAAGAATAAAATTAATTAAATTATTTCTAATTATAATAACATAATCTTTTTTTTTAAAATGAACTAAAAAATACGTAAAAGGGACAAAAGGAGTATTAATTGCTCCTACAAACTTCAACTAATTTTATCTGACGTTTCGACAATTGCAAATATAAATATGCAAAGTTGAAGTGGTATTCTCATCGGATAAGATTTTTATTAGAAAAATTACCCAACTACACATTTTTTCTTACCATATTTTCTATTATTTTCTATCATTTTAAAAAATTACAAATTTTTCTCTTTTTTCTCAAATTCTCTCCTTTCAGATACATAACTTTCAATCTTCCAACTCTACTATTTTCCCTCATTTTTTATGCTTATAATCATTCCACTATATTACCAGTTACCTTCATCACTCTTTTATTTTGAATTTTAAATATTTTCTCTCTCCAGTTAATGATTTAAAGTTAATGAAGAAGTGGTTCTTTATTTATTTTTTTCTTTCCAATTCTTTTTTTTTTTTTACAAGAAAATCATGTGAATATTGGGGTAATTTTTCATACACAAAATAAAACACCCATACATGGACATGACAAAACAAATATGGAGAAAATTAGGACAAAACTGAATCATAAAAAGTGTCACTTATATAAATGTGTATGTATCATATGTTTGTTTTGTATGTGCAGTACTCTATCATTGTTTATCATATTCATAATTTTTTTAATATGATACTTAGCTACGTCAAATTATACGAGCATGATACATAAATACTAATTTATACTAAATGTATCGATCTCAAACCAAATAACTTATGGGCAACAATTACATGTTTAATGTATCCCGTAAGAATACAATACATATCAATTTAAACGAGATACATATATAGTAATGTATCATGTACTAATTTTTTAGATATGATACGTAAATTCGATTTTATACTAAATGTATCAATTACATAGCAACTACCACACGGTAATGTATCGATCTCAAATCTAACATCTTATGGGCAACAATTACTTATTTAATGTATCTAGTATAAATGCAACATTCATCAATTTAAACGAGACACATAAATAGTAATGTATCATGCACTAATTTTTTAGATATGATACGTAAATTCGAATTTTATACTAAACGTATCAATTACATAGCAATTTCCACACGATAATGTATCAATCTCAAATCTAACATCTTATGTTCAACAATTATTTATTTAATGTATCTAGTATAAATACGATATTTATCAATTTAAACAAGATACATAAATAGTATAATGCTAAGTCGCAAAGATATTTATGATGTATCTTCTCAAAATTTTCTACAATTTTAAATCAAAATTGAAAGGATCTTCAATAAACTAGGAGAAGAATTTTGAATCTCAAAATTTTCAACAATTTTGAATCAAAATTGAAAGGATCTTCGATGAACTTGGTGAAGAAAGAATCTTGAATCTCAAATTTTTTGACAATCTTGAATCAAAATTGAAAGGATCTTTGATGAACTTGAAGATTCAAAAAGAAATCGTTTGTCCAACAACAATTCCATCATTTTTGTATCCTTCATAACTCACCTCGCTTACCCAAAATTTTGATAATTTTTTTAAAATCAACTATGAAATCTTTCTTCGTTGATGGGGGAGCAATTTGAAATTTTGAATTTCTTCATTCTAATAGGATTTGTCTCTGTATGATTGAGAGTAAGAAGAAACGTAAGCGTAATTTATGAGATTCAATTAATTTTCAGATTTTATTCCCTTTTTAGAGCAACAAAAAAATTCTTTTTATATTAGAATTAATGTATCTGAATGGTGACTTATGTATCCGGAAGGTACAAATTTTAAGGAATTATTATAATTAGAAAAATAATAGAGATAGGGTGTAATTTACTCTTTACACTATGGGATTTAGGTAAGTTATACATTTTTATTTGACTTTTTAATAAAAGAAAAATCATATCTCAAATATATTTAATATCTTATAGGTCGTAAATTTTTGTTTAAAATCAGTTACTTCCTTGTTCACTTCTATTTTTCACAATTGAATTTAATATATTAATTAAAAAATAATAATTAATATAATCATTTTATAATTGATGTCTAGTATTTTATAGATTCTAAAAAAATAAATTATGAATAATTTATTTTAAATACTAACTAAATTTTAAAAAAAATTAAAATTGATTTTTGCTTACATTTTCAAGAGCTACCTTGTTCTGTCATTTGACTTCTCTCTGGCAAAACGAAAAAGACTTTGGCTGTTTTCACATAGAGAAAAATGGCAAACTTTTGTTTTACAATACCTCCATTTCCATGGCTTTCTCCTCATCTTTTCCCAATTCCTCATATAATTCCTAACTAGCTAGCTATCCTTTGTTCAATTTCTTTTCTCTCCCCAAATTCAATGGCTCTTTCTTCCTAATGATCCCTCTATTTCCCCTTTCTCCCATAAACATACAGAACGTATGCTGTAATGGATAGTAGGACTGCTTTTTCGGATTCGAATGATATTAGTGGAAGCAGTAGTATATGCTGCATTGGCGGCATGAACGAATCGGAAACTTCACCGGCAGACGTCAATTCCCTCAAACGTCTATCAGAAACACTAGAGTCTATCTTCGATGCGTCTTCGCCGGATTTCGACTTCTTCGCTGACGCCAAGGTTGTGGTTCCAGGCGGTAAGGAAATTCCGGTGCACCGGTGCATTTTGTCGGCGAGGAGTCCTTTTTTTAAGAATGTATTCTGTGGGAAAGATAGGAAGACGAAGCTGGAACTCAAGGAGCTGATGAAAGAGTATGAGGTGAGTTTTGATGCGGTGGTCAGTGTGCTCGCCTATTTGTATAGTGGAAAAGTTAGGCCTTCACCTAAAGATGTGTGTGTTTGTGTGGACAATGAGTGCTTGCATGTAGCTTGTAGGCCAGCTGTGGCCTTCATGGTTCAGGTTTTGTACGCATCCTTTACCTTTCAGATCTCTCAATTGGTCGACAAGTTTCAGGTAAACTATCAAAAACCCTCCAATATCAATTGTTCTTCTTGTCAGTAGAGTTGGAACTTTGTAAGTTAGCCAGTTGTATTACTCATGCCCTTAATTTAATGTAATTTTCCTTGCAAAATCTTTCTTGATTTACATATGTTTGCCTTTGCATCCTAGAATAGTAACTTTTCTGAGTGAATGGTGAGAATCTATTAAGTTGCTTACGGAATTTCAAGTATCTCTGAGAGTCACTTGTGAGCTATGTTTTAATTTTAAATACTAGGTATGATGTATGTGTACCCTTTTTTTTCTTGTACTTTGTTCTTAGTTAAGTCCTCTTGCTTTCAAGAGATTGTAGGTCTTTTTTGACTACTTCGTTTCATATAATTAGAGGTTCACTCCATTCTGGTTTTAATTCCTTCAATTATCATAGTGTCACATTTATGACTTGAACATTTGGAGGACTATGTAGGACATGATCAAACCTACTCAAGTGATATCTCTACAAGTTTCCCTTCATGTGGGTACTCGTGATACTTGCCAGAAAATATTGAGAGTCTAGATACTGCAAACGTATAGCTTTATTCATTCCGTTTGTACAATATTTATAAGAGAACAAGTTAGATCAAATAAACTAGTGTATCAATACCTAATTCTTAGGAGATCCTTGAATCAAGGGATTTCCTCTAAACTATTTTCCTGAATAATATATTCAATTCCATAATTACAAGAGCAGATTATAATCAAATCTGCCAGCTTATTTGTGGAGCAAATTACAATCAAATCTGTCCGCTCATTGATGGACCAGATTGTGACTAAATCTGCCTACGCATTCGACACTCCCCCTCAAGTTGGCATGTAAATACCGAACATGCCTAACTTGCTCACAAGGACTCAAAAGTAGTCCTGAAAAGACCTTTTGTGAAAATAACTGCAACTTGTTCAGTTTTTGAAACAAAATGAATGCACACACTTCGATCTTCAATCTTCTCTTTAATGAAGTGAAGTGTCTGTCCACTTCAACATGCTTTATTGTCAGACTTCATTGTCACAATACAACTTCATTGGAAAACTCATATGTTGTCTTAGTTCTTCCAAAAATCTCATGAGCCACAACATTTCACAAATTATGTGTGCCATGGATCGATACTCAGCCTCAACACTACTTCGAGCTACCACATTTTGCTTTGTACTTCTCCATGCCACTAAATTTCCCCAAACAAAGGTACAATATCCAGATGTGGACCTTCTATCAATAGATGAACCAGCACAATCTGCATTCATATATGCCTCAATACTTCCTTGCTCATTCTTTTTAAAGAACAACCCTTTTTCAGGAGAACTCTTTAGATACCTTAAGATTCGATACACAGCTTCTTGGTATTCTTCTCATGGTGCATGCATGAAATGACTTACTGGGATCACAACAAAGGAAATATCAGGTCTACTATGTGACAAGTAAATCAACTTACCCTACCAATCTCTGATCTGGCCCCTATCAATCAATTTTCCTTCCTTTACAAACATTAGATTTAGATCAATTGGAGGTTTAGTTGGTCTACAACCACTCATTCTTGTTTCTTTTAGCATATCAAGAGCATACTTCCTTTGTTACACTATAATATTCCTTTATTTGATTGTGCAACTTCCATTCCGAGAAAGTACTTTAGTAGGCCTAAGTCCTTTATCTCAGATTCTGAGGCAAGACATTTATATATATATATATATATATATATATATATTTTCAACCACGTCATCATCTGTGAGGAAGATATCGTTGACATACACTATAAGAATTGTTGTTTTTCCTTCTAGTGAATGTCAAGTAAACAATTGTGTGATCTGCTTGTCCTTGCACATATCCTTGCTTCTTCACAACTTGAGTAAATTTTTCGAACAAAGTCCTTGGAGATAATTTTAGACTATAAAGAGATCTTCTAAGCCTGCATATCTTTGACTTGTACTTCCCTTCAAAACCTGGAAAGGGGATCCATATAGACTTCTTCCTCTAGGTGCCCATTCAAGAAAGCATTCTTCACATCCAACTGTTGAAGAGACCTGTCAAGATTTACTGTGATTGTCAACAAAACTCTAATTGAGTTTAGCGTAGCTACTGGAGCAAACATCTTGAGATAGTCAATGCCATATGTTTGCGTGAATCCCTTAGCTACTAGGAAAGCCTTATACCTTGCTAAGGATCCGTCTAATTTGAATTTGGTGGTGAACACCCATTTACAACCCACTGGTTTCTTTCCCTCTGTTAAATCCACCAACTGCCATGTCTTATTTTTTTCAAGAGCTCGCAATTCCTCCAAAATAGCCTCCTTACGACTTCCACTCGGGAACTCGTAGAACATCCTGCACATTTTTTGGAATATCCACACTAGAAAGTTGTGAAGTAAGGGCTGAATAACTAGGAGACAACTTTTTATAGGACACAAACATAGAAATAGGATATTTAGGAGCATTTCTAACACTTAGGAGCATTTCTAACACCTTGCGTTTTGCAATAGGTAGGTCTAGAATTGAGGAGCTAGAAATAGAATCTGTTGGAAGATTACCTTGAATACCAGTAAGGTCTTGCGGAACTGACTTTTGGTGGTGTTGAATCTCCGGTCTTTTTTCCTTGAGTTCAGTTCCTTTTCGAGTACACTTGTATTTCTTTTGTTTGTTCTCTATTACCCATTTTTATTTTTGTCATTTGAAGGCTCTACAAGTTCAATTTATGAGTTCTTATCATTTAGGTGACTTAGGTCCCTATCATCTCTTGGATCACACTTATTTATATCTTCTCCTAGATCCCTCACATCAGTATTTGTTATAATATCAGGCTCCTCATTTGCCTGATGTCTAGTTTCCTCAATATCGCAAAAAGATGAATCTTCACCTACATGATACTCCCCCCTAAAGATGAATGATAAAATAGAGTTGGGACTCAAAGAAAGTTAGATCCATTGTGACAGCTATCTTCTTAGCATGTGGAGCATAACACTTGTATCCCTTTCGACTGGGCATATACTACAAAAACGCACTTCTTAGCCCGCGGTTCAAGTTCACTACGATTATGAATATGACAAAATGTTGTACAACCAAAAACCTTTAGAGGCAGTTCTCTAGTTAACCTAGAACTAGGAAAACTCTCTCTGATAACTTTAAAAGGTGTTTTAAATTCAAGAGGACGAGATGACATCCTATTAATAAGGTAAGTGACAGTCAAGAAAGCCTCTCCCCAAAGGTGTTGTGGAACTTTACTAGTAAACATTAAAGCTTTCGTTACCTCTAAAAGGTGTCTATTCTTTCTTTTGGCAATACCATTTTGTTGAGGTGAATCCAAACAAGAGCTTTGGTGTACTACCCAGTTTTTCTGAAAAGAACTTCCTAATTGTTTATTAAAAAATTCACGACCTTTGGTCACTCTGAAAAATCTTTATTTATTTTCTCATTGAATTGTGTTTCCACCATGAAATAGGAAATCTTAAATACATTTTTATTGTTCCATGCACAAGGATTGTAAGTAGAGAAAAAACAGGAACTTCAGTCATGTGGTCACTGGCTCCTAAATCTATGATCCAAGATTCTATTTGGTTGGCATTGACACTAAGAAAAGCAAATGATACAATATCTGTTTCAGCTAAAAAGCAAGAAGGATTATAAGAATTTGGTGCATTTGGACGAAATTGTGGAGATTGAAGGAGTTTGTGCAGAATTTCTAGTTGTTCCCTTGTAAATGGAGACGTTTCTGGAGAAGGTTGCTGCCCTGATCAAAATAGGTGGTTTAAATGGCCTACTCACTTTGATATTGAAACCCACGATTATCAACTCTCTTCTTCCAGTTTAATGGTTTCCCATAAATCTTCCAACATGTTTCACATGTGCCAATGTTTTTTGCAATGATCGCACCATGACCGTTTGTGTTTGTCATCTTCATTCTTCACTGTTACAAGAGCTAAAGAGTCTATAGCAGGTTTTAGTTCAACATTTAAATCAGGTTTTAACATAACTTTCTTCGTAGTTTCCTCTCCTAACTTTAGAAAAGTTTTCACAAAGTGAGGGCAGAGGATTTGTTCATAGGATTCGAGACCTGACCTTGTCAAACTCCCAGTTCAATCCTGCTAAAAATGGAAAACTCTCTCATTTTCTTCCTTTTTTTGCTTTCACACTATTCACAGAACATTGTCATTCATCATTTTAACACTGGTCTAACTCCTGCCACAACGACACCATTTCATTATAATAAGCAGTGACTTCCTTCTCACCTTGCTTAGCTTGCCATGGTTTAATTTTTAACTAAATAATTTGAGAGGTATTTTCTACATCAGAATATGTCTCTCTAACGGCTTCACACACATCTTTAGCAGTGACAAAAGAGATGAGGTTTACCTAAGGCTGGTTCCATGGAATTTATTAACCAAGCAATCACGAGTGCATTCTCTAATCTCTAGGAGTTCATCTTTGGGTCTCCGACTCCCAGCTTTTACATCTCTGTGGTCAGATGTCCTATCTTTCCACGACTATCGACTACAAGCTTTACGGATTGTGCCCATTCCAGATAGTTCTTCCCATTTAATCGATGAGAAATTGACTGGAAGGGCATGTGAAAAGCATTGCCTCCTTGTGTCATCAGATTTTTTGTAGGAGCTTTCAAAGAAGAACGTTTGTCTTCTGTTGTCTTCTGTTGATGTTCCAGAAAGATGCTCTCCATGAAAGGCTGGTTTGTCTATATGATATTAGGGGAAAAAGTCCCGCTCTGATACCATGAAAGTTTAGACATGCAAAGTATATCTTTATTCATAGTGTTTGTACAGTATTTATAATAGAAAAGGTAAGATCAAATAAACTAATCAACCCCTAATTCTTAGGAGATCCTTGAAAGGGATTTCAAACTATTTTCCTAGAATAATATATTCTATCCCATATTTATAGAAGCGGATTATAATCAAGTTTGCTAGCTTATTTGTGGAGCAAATTGCAATCAATCTGCCAGCTCATTGATGGAGCAGATTATAACTAAATCTGTCAACTCATTCAACAATTATCATTATAATTTTGTCCAATCTTATATGATTACACATTTATCATACACTTTCATTTCTTTGACATTCATCTTACCGGTGTGTTGAGCTTTAGAGGTCCAACTCTTACTTCTATATAACATTTCTGGTCTCACAACATTCTATAAAGCTTGGTTCCACTTTTTGGTATTTTCCTACCGCATGACACTCAACAGTCCATTTAATTGCTCTATTTAATTTATATGTTATGTTTTCGAAGTAATTTTCCTGGAAAATTAAGTCTAGATATCTGAAATGATCGTTAGGCACCATTATAACTCACATATAATCTTATTTGAGCATCATTCCTCTCAAACGGGACTAGATTTGCATCACAAATACCATTTCTTCTACTTATTCTAAAACACTGACTATCGATATTTATCATAAAATCTTACTATCTAAAGTGTTTCTCTGTGATTCCTACTTTTGATTTACTCATAACTTATTTAATCAATTAAAACAATATCATCTACGGCATGCATCACGAAATCTCATTCTATATGACATTTATTTGTTCATTTATAACTAGAATAAAGAAGTATTTTCTCACGGACAATCTGAGGTGTAAACGCATAGATAAGAAAAACTCTTCACTCTCTCTTCCGACTATTCTTACACTTGTGAGTGATCTCTCACATATATCCTGTATGCCATTTATTTATTTGAAATTCATTCCTATCTTCTCAAGTACCCAACAAAGGACTTCGTTTTGCACATTATCATATGTCTTTCTAAGTTAATGGATATGAATCATGATGTGGTGATATTCTTCCTTCTTAGTAAATTTGTATCAATTTTCTTAGCAAAATTATAACCTTTCTTTTTGCGTGTAATAAGTAAAAATTAGCTAAAACTAAATCATAACGGAAGACCAACTCTAGAATACCTTCCTTTCTTTATCCGAAATACCATAACCAAATGGTCCTTGTCCTTGGTCTAAACTATCACTTGGTCTACCCATATGTCCATTCAGATCTTTCCTAATAAAGATCTATTGGTCATTTGAGATCCTTTTGACCATATCTTCTCAAAAGTGAATTTTAGTTTTACCATCTCATTCTTTTTGCGGAGTGTAAATAGTAAGGGGCCGTTAGAGTTATGCAGGGGTTAGTTATGTAGATATTAGTTATGTGGGTATTTGTTATGTGAGTATTAGTTATGTAGGTGTTATTTAGTTATGTAGAGATTACATTACATGAATGATTAACTATTAAATATTGATTTTAATATAGATTAATATATATTATTTACAAATAAAATGAGTAAGCAAATAGTATAAATTCTCCCTTAAAAAAATAAAGAAAGGAATTTTCATTATATTTAACTAGGAATTCTGTGTTATTTTTCTCTTTGTTTTTTTTAATGTTTAAAGCTTATAAAAATAAAATACTATTAATATATTTCAAGTACATTATACTATCCTATTTTATATAATGTAAATTTCTATCAATATGATGCATGTGTTGTTTGTACATTGTTAGTATACCAAATATATAAATTATATATAAATTCACATTCTAAATAAAAAATTAATACATGATAATTAAATATGTGGATATATTTAGTAATATATAATGCAAATATATAATTAGCATATGTATCAAAATTATACATTCATATTCATAATATTAATAAATATTTATATTTTGATTTTAAATGAAAACAAATAAAAAGTCGTTTGTATACAAAACGAAATAAGAAACAAAAATAGTTGGGAAAATAGAATAGCTATGTAAAATTTTCAATAAAAAAAGATTTTAAAATAAATTAATAGGGATAAATGTGTAATTTACCTTTTTAATACATGTATAACTAATACCCACATAACTTATTCTTCCTTCTATCTTCATAACTTATACATAGATTCCCTCATAAGTTATGTAGGTATTAATTATGTAGGATTACAAAAAACGCAACCAAACACCGTATAAAATTAATACATGAATAACTTTTATACAATATTTAGAACATCTCAACCAAACATAGTATAAGTCATGTTGACTTTTCAACCTAATAAAAAACTTTTACCAAACATAGTAAAACTAATGCAATGTTTTATACATGAATAACATGCCTTCTTATACAGTAACCAAACGGCCCCTAATGGTGTTAATTGTCTTCTAGATTAGTTATTAGTTGACATTCCATCTTCATTAATAAAAGGGTCGGTTTTAGATTGCCTTTTGTGGGAAAGAATGAGGGATTGAATTGCTCTGTACGACAGCATTATTTCTTTATAGAAAGAACAGCCGTGTGTGTTGAGGCACATCTATGACTGATAGCCAATTTGGCCAAGTTTTTGCAAAGCCGAAAGTGTTTTTTGTTAAAAGAGAAGTTCTTATTTTAGAGAATTGAGAGGTTTGACTAATCTTTTAGGAAAAAAGATAAGTGATTTTGAGTACTAGCAGGAGTTGTATTTTGAAAAGCTAAAAAACGCTGCTTTTCCCAAGAAGCAATTTTGGAACCATGGCCAAGAACAATTTTCTGATCTTATATTGGCAAAAATGGTTTTCACAATGATTTGCCAAACACAAAATGCTACTCTCCAAAAGTACTTTCTCGAGTCGAAAAGTACTTCTGAAAAAATACACTTCTCAACATAAGCAGATTTTAGAAGTTTGGTCAAACAGGTTATGAATCTTCTTACGTAAAATTGGGGAACATTATATCTTTTCTCAGTTAGATTAATAGGACACTTAGCAAAACCTTATTCACTTTGCGATCATGCGATATATGTTATTGAAAAGTCAGTTTCTTGTGAAATTCCTTAGTTATCACGATTTATCATGTATACATTACTACACTACTAACTGTACTGGCGACTAATATATCTTTCCTAATGTTACATTGCATGTTTCCTTTCCTTTGCAGAGACACCTATTGGATATTCTTGACAAAGCTGCAGCAGACGATGTAATGATGGTTTTATCCGTTGCAAACATTTGCGGTAAAGCATGTGAAAGATTGCTTTCATCCTGCATTGAGATTATTGTCAAGTCTAATGTTGATATCATAACCCTTGATAAGTCCTTACCTCATGACATCGTAAAACAAATCACTGATTCACGTGATGAACTTGGTCTACAAGGGCCTGAAAGCAATGGTTTTCCTGATAAACATGTTAAGAGGATACATAGGGCGTTGGACTCTGATGATGTTGAATTACTAAGGATGTTGCTTAAAGAGGGGCATACTACTCTGGATGATGCATATGCTCTCCACTATGCTGTAGCATATTGCGATGCAAAGACTACAGCAGAACTTTTAGATCTTTCACTTGCTGATGTTAATCATCAAAATCCTAGAGGATACACGGTACTTCATGTTGCTGCCATGAGGAAAGAGCCTAAAATTATAGTGTCCCTTTTAACCAAAGGAGCTAGACCTTCTGATCTGACATCTGATGGCAAAAAGGCACTTCAAATTGCTAAGAGGCTCACTAGGCTTGTAGATTTTACTAAGTCTACAGAGGAAGGAAAATCTGCTCCAAAGGATCGGTTATGCATTGAGATTCTGGAGCAAGCAGAAAGAAGAGATCCACTACTAGGAGAAGCTTCATTATCTCTTGCTATGGCAGGCGATGATTTGCGTATGAAGCTGTTATACCTTGAAAATAGAGGTAGGATGTCATGTTTCTGCTTACTTCTTCTCTTATAGTTATACTCTTGTTTTTTAAGATCCAGGCCATTGTATATGATCTTCCACATAGTTTGCTCCTGCTCCTCTTCTGACAGCCTATCATTAGAATTTCATATTTAATGACCAGTCTTATTTGCTATGGAAGTTTTAAGTGATATTTTGATATGTCGAATGGAGAACAAATTGAGGATGAGTTATACTACTATGTAATGACAGATGGAGGATGACATATACTGTAGTGTCATAACAAATGAAGGATGAGATATGCTATAGTTTAATATTTCTCACTTACCCTATAGAATTCTTCATATAGTATGCAAGGGATGGGTGGGAAGAAAACTCGAAGATATGCTTTTCTTAATCTAGAAGTAGCGTAGGATACATATCATATTGCATGCAATTCACGATTGCAAGGTCAGTACCTATGAATCGGGGTGGTTTGATAATCTTCATCCCCTCTACTCTCTCACTCTAGCTTTAGACATTTATCCATGTCACTGATATTGCTCTCAAGGCTTAAGTCTATTTCAAGCAGCCTCTTCAGTCTAGTTCTGTTAAAAGTGCAGACAATTCACCCCCACCTGCTTCAACTCAAGTCTGATATTAGGATTGACCTCATGTCCCTCCATTTTTTTTCTTCTTTCTTTAATTTGATAAAGGATGACCTTATGTCTCTCTTTTCCCCCTTGTATGTTATAGATCTCCCAGTTTGCTATAAATTCATTTGTGATCTCGTGATGAAGAACTTTTGCTCTCTATGTTGCATTACTCACATTCCCATCTTTTACCATTCCTAAGCCCATTCTGATGATTATCCCGATACGTTGGGATGAGTCTCTTTAATTTGCTTCCCTATATGAAATTATTGTTAAGAACATTCTGTTTCTGTTTATTGTCCATACTTAATTTAGAAGAAATATTTGTTTCAGCTTATTGTCCATCCAACTCTCTTCAAGAATAGCATTTGTCATTGTATCATGCTTTTTCCATCCTAGTATGCCCACACATCCATCTCAGCGTCCTCATCTTCACAACTTTCATCTTCTAAACGTGGGAGTTCTTGATCGGCCAATCCTCCAGCCCATACAACATAGTCGGTCTAACCACTGCTCTATAGAATTTGCCCTTTAAGTTTTGGGAGTACCTTCTTATCACACAAGACTTCAAATGCAATCCTCTATTTCATTCAGCTTGCACTAATACGATGTGTGACATCATTGTCAATCTCCCCATTTCCTTTGGATAATAAACCCAAGATACTTGAAACTTCCTCTCTTTTGAATGGCATGTGTATCGAGATTCACTTCCATGCCAGCCTCGTCACTGAACTTTCACTCCAAGTATCCTTCTTGGTTCTACTCAATTTGAACCCTTTAGACTCCAAGGTGTGCCTCCAAACCTCTAGCTTAGCATTAACTCCGTTCCGGGTCCTGTCAATCAGAAATGTCACCTGCAAATAACATATGCCATGGCACCTCTCCTTGGATATGCCATATCAATTCATCCATCATTAACACAAACAAGAATGGGCTAAGAGTTGATCGCTGATGCAACCCCATCACACTAGGGAAGTGCTTTGGGTCGCCTCCTGTCGTCCTTACTCAGGTTTTGGCTCTATTATGCATGTCTTTGATTGCCTTAGTGCACGCCACAAGTACACCTTTAGCCTCCAAGCATCTCCATTATGTTTAAAGGTAAAATAAATTAATCCCTTTTAAGCAAAAACATGTGATACATTTGTCAGGAAATTTTTAAAGGTGCCATATGTTTTTCTTCTCATAGTTTAAATTTGTGACGCATGATATCCTTGACATTTTGTGATATATACAAAACTTGCTCAAGGTTATGGCCTGAAGTGCAAGGTTATTTTTTCCTCCTAAACTAAGATAATTGCTAAAATAAGAAAAAACAACCGATTTCACTTTCCCTTCCTTATCCTTCTTTTTCTCCTTCCTTCAACAACATACATAGTGTAATCCCACAAGTGGGCTCTAGGGAATGTAGAGTATATGCAGACCTTACCCTTATAATTTGATATTTGTCGGAAATGAGATAATATTTTACTTAAGAACTTATTACTGCAACTATTCTAACTTTGACATGCAAACACTAGCATTAAACATTCTGATGCACCCCACAAACTAAAAATAGAGACCAAAATGAACTTACCTATTTTAAAACAACAACATACCCAATGAAATCCCACTAGGTGGGGTCTGGGAAGGGTAGAGTGTACTCAGGTAAAGAGGCTATTTCTGAAAGATAATTTATTTTAAAACAGAGAAAAATAAATACTTATGGGATAATTGTTGGAGTAGTAGCCGTCTTGTATTCATGAAATGTCTATTAAGCAATACATCTTTGTCTAGTTCATAAACACATGGTATTAGAGCTTCTACGATATCTTAATGCAGACTAAAATTCACCTCCCACATAGTAGAGGTTGGCCTTATGATGCAAATCCAGCCAAAGTTTCTTTTACTTTTCATAATTTTACTGTTGTGGCCCTTCTGAACGGCCTCTTTAGCAGTATTACTCCTAGTTTTTTAGGACCATTTGAGCGCACAACATGCATTTTAAATGACCCTTTGGTAGTATTGCACTCCTTTCATTGGTTGTTAAGATAGCATGGTGGTTCTTTTCAATTCCCTGCCTATTTTTGCTGATTGGGCTGATGGCACTGTGCTTTTTCTGGTGATTGTTCTGCTGGGGTACCTATTTCGATGGCACTGCCTCTTTCCGGCCATTTTTCATCAAATTCAGTCAGATCTCCTAATTCACTTTTTATCACTTTCAGACCCTTTCTCTATTTTTTCTTTTCTCTAAATGTCTTGTGGCTTCTTTCATTTGTTTGATATGTTTTATTGAGCTTTGATACCCTGCTCGAAATAGAGAGAAAATGTAATGTCTTGATGATATGGTAAATACAAGACACCTATTTGTAGGTGTCAGGTAGATTAAACATGATGCTTGTCCTATGGGAAATGATATCTAATTTAGGAACTTTAACATTCTAAAAATCAACACTTCACACTCTTCACTGTCAGTTTCTGTTGCTTTTTCATTGTTATCTACTTATCTTCTAATTTCTCTTCCATACCTATGAAACATAGAAGGGCAGATAAATGAAATTTACTCTCTTTAGTTTCTCCTTTCAGAATTTATCATCATTTCCTAATTTCTGTTGCATTTATCATATTTTTAAATGAGGGGGGTTATTTTAGTCCTGGGGGAAGGGGGGTTGCAGGGATAATAGTTTGGAACCTTTGTTGCCCGGACTCTCCAAAATTATTGTTGCACCCATGTCAAATCCTTCCAAAATGGCTACTTTTGGAGGATCCGGAGAATCCAAGCAACATTGTTTGGAACTAGCCCAACTTCATTTAAAATGTGTAACTCACAAGTCACAATGTTACTAGTTTGGAAGGAAAACTTAACAGTTTCACTCCGACCTTATAAAGGATATTCTTAATGTTTGCGGAACGTGTGCTGCTGATGTTTGATACACTTAAATTAGACCTATATTTAACCTTTTTTTTATAAAGGAGATGTTTTTTCATTTCCAAAGGAGGTCACAAAGTTGTCCTATTAATGGGTGGGTGGTCAAATGACCTTTGATTATGGTTAATGAACTATTTGTTTTAGTGAAAAGGAAATAGCAAACCATTATACTGAAGATTGACTAGTTGATTGTCTTTCAGTTGGTCTGGCTAAACTACTTTTTCCCATGGAAGCAAAAGTTGCAATGGACATTGCTCAAGTTGATGGCACGTCTGAATCCCCCCTGGCTAGCATGAGGAAGAAGATAGCTGATGCACAGAGGACAACAGTGGATTTGAATGAGGCTCCTTTCAAGATGAAAGAGGAGCATTTGAATCGGCTTAGGGCTCTCTCTAGAACTGGTAAAGATATTTTCAGCTGCATATATCACCAAATCCTCATTCTTTATGTTTCTCGCTTTTTCTATCTTGATCTGTGTACTGTTAGCATATGAATTTTGAGCCCAGTGGTTGTCCCTCCTTTTCTGATTTTTATTAGATTTGATTCTTGTGGTGGTGGTGGTGGGAGGGGGGGGGGGGGTATCAGAAAGTCATATTCTCCCTATATGATATAAATGGACTAGAGCAATTTCAGGGTCAAAATGTTCTCTTTAGTTCCTGAAAACAATTAGGCTGCTTGATTGTATACTGAATGGAGTAAAACAAAATCACTTTATTCTTCCCCATCTCCTCCCCCAGGCATTTTTCTACTTCCAGCCCATTTTGTTTTTTGGTCCAAGTAAACATTGCTACATTAAGCATTTGAATTTCTGAATCTTGTGCTTTAAAGTCCTGGTGTGGTTGAAAATAAAGCGTTGTGTACTTGCAGTGGAACTTGGAAAACGGTTCTTTCCACGTTGTTCAGAAGTTCTAAATAAGATCATGGATGCTGATGACTTGTCTGAGATAGCTTACATGGGGAATGATACAGCAGAAGAGCGTCAACTGAAGAAGCAAAGGTACATGGAACTTCAAGAAATTTTGTCTAAAGCATTCACGGAGGATAAAGAAGAATTTGCTAAGACTAACATGTCCTCATCTTGTTCCTCTACATCTAAGGGAGTAGATAAGCCCAATAATCTCCCTTTTAGGAAATAGATTTTGTATTAGGAGATACGAGGAAGAAACATAGGACTCTTTTTTCTTTTCATACATACAAACACATGTACCATAAACTTGTATTGTGAAAAAAAAGATTTAAATTTTATTACTAGTTGAGAAGCAATCATTTGAAAGTGAAAAAAAAAACAAAATAAAAGGAGAAGGTGAGAACACGTAGGTATTGCAGTTGAGATTTGGCATCTACTCTGTTTGGAAAGGTGACAGGATCTAGAAAGACAATATGTCCATGATTAATGTGGTCACTTGCTCCTTTTGGCAAATGGGACCCCCCCCCCCCCCAACCTAGAAGATAAGATATGCAGCAATTGTTAATATTATTATTATGAGTTAATGACTAATAATTGTTGATTTTGTGGCTCTAATTTACACACTTCATATATGGTTTTGGCTGAAGTTTCCAGTTAAAAGGTTGCTGCATTTTAAAGCCATACAGTTGTATCATTCTGGAATAGGCTAAAAGATAGGATTACAGATTATTCATAATGTCAAAAATTAGGGAACAGGCATCTTGTCTGCTATTACTGACTTGGCTCATTATTCTCCAAAGTTACTTCTAATTCACTACGCCTGAAATTCTAGGCTAGGCTGTGATGAGATGATAAGTATTCTTCAATTTGAACTCTTTGTTCCGGAAGTTCCTTGGATTTGGTGGAGAGCACTTTAACCTCAAAATGAAACTCTTTTGTGCAAATTTAAATGAATTGGATCACTAAGCGGTTATATAAGTGGGAAAATATAAATAACTGAATGGCAACATTATCATAAAAAAATACACATGTATCCCTCAACCACTTAATATACATGTTACAAACCATTTTCTTAGTGATTTCAAAATCACTAAAATTATTTATCCTTAATATGTTAAAGTGACAGAGTAAAAATAAGAAATTGTTTTTGAAATAGTAGACAAGAATGAACAGAGAGAGTGATTTGAGCTGAGTATTTATAGTAGAGAAAATTGAATAAATGACATTTACGATATTAAGATGAACAACAAATAAAAAACAAAGAGTTTTTTTTTTTTTGTCTTTTTTTTGGAAATTTATGAAGTTGGATAAGATGAATTATCTTTGATTATACTTTTTCAAAAAAAAGGAGGAAACAGAACACTTCATTTGAAATTTGAAACACTCGAAAATGTAGATATGGGAAATTCAACAACTAAGTACTAATTGTAAAGTAACAACAAAAAATTATTTATTCAAAAATAAGTGAATAATTGAGAAAAAAATGCAACACATAACATAAAGGAGGTCCAATATTGTACATTTTATTGTAAAAAAATTTCAAGCTCCGTTACTTTTGCCCCTGGATGGTTAAAGGAGGCTGCGAATATCTGGGTCGGAAGCCAGAAGTATATGGCATGAGGGACCTCATCCCGCACCAATGCAGCCTTAACCCTCGGAAACAGAAACTGCTATATTGTGGAAAAGATCATCAATTGTATAGTGCAGAATCATTTTGTGGAAAATTATTTCATTTAATTTCTCCAATGTTTATCGATTAAATAGCATGCAACTCTGAATCCCCCTCAACAATGGAGGGTAACAAACAACTACATATATACATCAAAGGTGAGAAACTGTATTAGTACTGCTAAACCAGGAAGAAAAGACCACATATTATATTACTAATACTATGCATGAAACTTAACATTCATATTAATATTTTCCTCTGCACCAAACCCCTATCAAACTATTTTTTTTTCTTCATCTTCTGTAAAAACCTTTATACATTGTTAGTTACTACCAACTGATCGATAAACATTCATTGTGATCGCTAATTTAAGGCATACACTTGCACTCGGATGGGTTTGAGATCAAATCCTCAAGTTCAAGAACAATCTCACTTTGATACTTATCTGTTTCTGCTCCATTCTCACAAATCATGTCATCTTCCATCAGCTTCTCCCACAATATATAGTTCTCAGATACCATCTCTGGGCTGCTGTTATTATTTCCCTTACCGTTTTGCTCCTCAATTGGACTATTCGATGATTCATCACAAGAGAAAAGTGTTTGTATCTCCGATTTAATCGTTGTGTACTCCTCTTGATTTTCATCACAACACAACCTCCTCTTTTTTGTCCCATTCTCTACCGTTGTTGTCTTCCTCTGTTTCATCTTCTCAATCAGATGCTGAACAAACAGAGGGTTGTTGAACGTTTTCGCCATGAAGATCACCATATATTTTTGTTTAGTCTCACTGTTCTGTAACCTCTCCTTCATAGTAGCTAAATAGTTATCAGTGCTCTCGTGTTGTTGTTTTAGCTTCAGAATTTCCATCTTCAATGTGTTGTGATCCTTTTTCAGCTTTTCTATCTCCGCCGCTTCAGTTCCATCCTTGCAACAACCTCCTACCCAAGATTTTGCTCCTCCACCACCTCCTTGTTGAGGATACTGCTTTCTTCTCTTGATATTTATCAGCAAATGCTTCTTCCCTTTCTGAAAACCCTCATTTGCAAATTCCCATCTGTCTGAATCAATTTTCCTGAAACGCTGCAAACCCACAAAACTCAAAATGTTACAAATTAACAAAAAAAACAGTGGATGGAGCTACAAGTCAGATACCAAACCCCCTAACATCGTCATTATAAAATTCAACGATACACCTCTGGCCACCCAAATTACAAATTAACAAAAGAAATTGAGTTTACTTCCAAAATTTAGAACAAGCAGACACTGATGAGGCTAGGTATTGAAAATCAAGTACAAATTGGTTAATTAATTAAAAGAAAACTCAACTTACATAGGTATTAAGCTGGCGGATAAAGCTAGAGAAGTTGTTGTGCTTAAAGTGTTTAGGTAGAAGATGAATTGAAAATTTGTGAGGATCCCAAACAACAAAGCTGTTTTGATTGTTACTCCATGAGATTATAGAGTCTGTATTGGGATCATCCACCATTTCAAACGTCTTCTTCAAAAACGGAGGTGGACCTACATCACGCAACCCATCCAAAGGCTTTGGTAGTGAACAACTAAAATCCCCAATAATGTCATCTTCATCAATAAATACAACTGGTTCTTCTTTCACCTCTACTACTACTCCACCACTAACATTCTTCTCACTCTCATTCACATCAATCACCATGGTTTTCTCCTCTCTCATTGTCTCCTCTTCCATCACTGTTGAGTACAAAATTGGGTTTCCTTCTTTAGGGATAATATGTAATATATATATATATATATATATAGTTGGGGGAAGCGGTGAGCTGAGAGGTGTGTGGAAAATTGAGCAAATAACTAAAAGCGATGTGTAACAGACCGTTTCAGACCATCTTGCCATTTGGATCTTTCATTTCCTTTTTCCACATCACTCACTCCCTCAATTATAATCAATATGTTACTTTCACCCACACCATTTATATATACTTCGTCCTTGATGTTCAAATACAAATTATATCTATTTAAATGATATATAAATTAATAGTCTTACATTACAAATGTGTTACTCCTTATTTTTTTTGTTTCTTACTTGACACATGTAATTCACCGTAAGAAAACTAATAATGCCTATTCAATATTTATATATAAAAATAGCATGTGGTACTCCTTATTTATTGTATCTTATACTTGATACTTGATACTACATGTAATTCAAAGAAAACTAACCAATAGTGCATATGGTATTTAATTTTTATAAAAAAAAATGTGTTACTCCTTATTTATTGTGTCGTATTGCTTTATCCATTTGGGGTCTATTAGAAAATTTTATATATGCTTAGGGCCTTTAGAGTAAAAGAAAAAGAAGCAACAAGGGGCAAAACCAAACTTTATCCAGTTTTTGAAAATCAAATACAAACAACAAAAGTGTAGTCAGTCAGGTGTCTGTGTTGGCAGATTGCTACGTTAGTAGTGCAGGCGAACAGATGCCAGGTGGCATACAGTTTTTTTCCACTTTAAACAGCACCATTACATTATGGGGCCCACAACCGAGTGCTTGAAATGTGTGGGACCCAAGTATCTTTGGCTATTTGGCAAGAAACGTGGCATGCTTATATGAATGCCACCAAAGCTACCTAATGAAAAAGTATTTTTTTTCTTTATTATAATACGTTGATTTTGTTTGTTTGTTTGTTTAATAAGAATGGCCACTTTCTCTTGCTTGATAATATTTTAATTTTAATTTTCTACGTACTATATTTAAGTCCATGAGATTTAAATATATGTTGATATAATTTTAATTTAAGATTACAAATTAAAAAAAAAATTATTTTTTTTAATTCAAGTCAAGTAAAACTAGGTCATTCTTTTTTACATAGAGAGTATAAATTATGAAAAATTTGTGTTGTGTACGAACTCAATATTTATTTATAAATTATTTTTTATGTGATATAATTAAACGATTTAAAATGCATTTCACGAAGTATAAAATAAATATTTGTATGATATTATTAATATTGATAAATTTTAAGTGATATTGATTAAATATGTAGTAGTAAATCGTTTTGTTCTTTTATTTTCAAATTTAATGTGAAGAGACCTATTGTGATGACCATAATTAAAGTATTTTTTTTATCCACGGTTGATATTCTACTCAAAATGGTTATAAAAATGTTATAAAATTTACACAAATATTAACAACATTCAAAATGATAAAACTACAACAACAAAAAAATGACAAAAATAAGGGTCAAGAGAAAGTGGGTTTCATAATTTTGCAAAAATGTACACTAATTAAATTAAAATAAAACTAAAAAGAAAAAAGAATCAAAAATACTCCTGCTGAAGTAAGCATGTCGACGAAGACTTGCCTACTTCAGCTATAAAACTCCATCTTATGCAATAAGAAAAGAAAATAAGAAAAAAGGGTTTAATATATTTCTCACTAAAAGGAAGGACACTATCAGAAAAAAAAAATATTTCACACTTTGGGATTTAGAGATTGTCACAATCCAACCCATCGGGCCGTGCGGATACCTACTCTAACACCTAAGTAGGAAAACCCTCGATTCTCACAACAATTTAAAACATGCGGAAGATTTAGAAAACTGAAGAACAATTAACATTCATAACAATTAAAAAAACATCAAGGATTTTTCAACATTTTGAATTAAGACTTGCAAAGTTATTAACTCCCCCATGTATCTAGCCTAAACAGGTACAAGGGCTTCTAAGAATTACAAGGTATAAACATGATTACAAATGATACATCTTCCACCACATGAAAGGAAAAGTAGAAGTTGTTGGAGATTATCTTCGTCTTCACCTATGAAACAATCACTAATCCTATAGCCAGACTATGCCAAAAGGCATAGCAAGAGTAGTATCAATACAAAACACACGTATTGGTAGACATCATCAGTCAACCCGATACCTATCGCATAATATAAGAAAAATCGACTAGCACGAAAACAAGAAATGAGATCGTTCATTCCTCCACCTTTTTATCCTACCCTTACCATTCATGATACTTTACATATACTGGTACACTTTACTCTAACCCCTTACTCATTCCATCTTTGATCATAACTTAACCATTCTACCTTTTAGAGAGGTTCCAGATGTAACCACTACCAACCCGGCTAACTACTCACAATACCCTCATTCCTTCCTCATCACCACTTCACCTCGGCTCCATAGGGCATGCTACCAAGGCTTCACTAACCGTTTCGATATGAAACCCCTTCCCAGGTATGACCCAGCTACCTATCAATTGAGACACAACCACCTCCCCACTTCTTCACTTTTAAGAGAACAGACAATCCTCTAAGTAATACGCAGTAACACTCGAAACCCTCGATCTCCGTTACCATTATCTTATTTCACTTTGAACCTGACCATTCACGATTCATTCAATAACGAGATATATATAATCAATAAGCACAATCCATTAATACAATCATACAAAATTACAGTTCAGTCATCATTCCTAGAGCAGTGTACAATTCCACATTCTCAAAACAAGTACATATGACAAATCAATGGTCCTCGCATGGAACCTACACCCAAACTGTTAGTGTACCAGAATGTGATATCCAATCCAAATTAGTGTGGCGGAATGTGACACCCCATCCAATATATGTGTTGAAACATGACACCCAATCCAGGTTAGTGTGTCGGAACGTGACACCTGATCCCATCAACACAACGACAGTCACAATCACATTCAACTGTACATTCTTATTATCATATAATCAAGTAATAGGTTTATGGTATGTAATTATTTAGACTTAGTCTTTTCATTACCATTAGAGTCATTTTATCTAATCTCATTCATGTACACAAACATGGAACCAACAACAACAGGCATACACAATCCAACTAAAGTCGAACATCCTTGAACCTATTCCCCAATACAAGGCTTCCTTCTATGATTTCCATCTTATTCCACAATGGATAATATATAAACAATCATTCATTTTTCGATGCACGAAGGCCTAAACATGAATCCTACCATCACTTATCAACATACTACATAGTGAACACAAATTACTCAATTAAATAAACCTAGCCTACCTGGGCGCCAAGTAGTTGCAGAGGGATTGTAGCTCCAAGTCCTGACTTTTAGACGACGAGACAGTGTATTTTGATCGAAAATCCGCAAGCTATCGACCTCCTTACGCTAGAATTCTCTTTCTCCTTCCTTCCCAAACCTAGGGAAGCCTTTTGAGGGTTTCTAGGGTGATTATCGCTTCTTTTTGGTGTTTTGGGAAAAAAGAGAAAATAAGGTTTCGCATCATTTAAGTTCTGGTCCCGTTATTCCTGCTCTAGCGCAACCTATCCTCCTGAAGCGCCGCCTCTCTGGAGGGATGGTCGCACTAGTTTTCCCCCGACATTTTTATTTTCCTAATTAACGAAGGTTTGGGTCGTTACAATAGATACCAATTTATCCCTCGTTCGTCCTCGAACGACTAGCGAAGGGATAAACACGAGCCCTTTTTGGAGTACTTGCAAACTAACGACACGACCTTTTATGGAACCACAAATGGGGAAGATTTTTCAAATCTTAAGCTTGAAAGGTTTCTATACTCGAAGGGCCGGTTAGGGAAAAGAGGCAACATACGGAGAAAAGAAACGTGTTCCTCTGGACAGCCTGCCCCGCAAGAGCAGCAGGCTTCCCGCTAAGGCGAGACCGTTGTGGCGGGGACACTTCTGTTGTAGCGGGAGATCAGGAACAATTTAAAGGGGAAAGGGGAATGGTTTCCCATTTCCTCCTTCTCTAACTCAAAACTCCCAAAAACTCTCTCAATCACCTTGCTCTGATCATCAATTTCAAGGTAATTTCTCATTCCTTACGCTATTTACTTAAATACTTACTTAATTGCAATTGCATGACGATAAACGATTGATTAGAATTGTCGTAGGGTAGTTTTCAAAATTGCAAAAATAGGTTGCTTGATTTGCTAGAAAAACGTAGCATCGACACTTTCCTTACGTTCACAACGTCTCTACAATGTTATGAGCGTAAGGATTTTACCAAAAAATGATCGAAACAACTCCGAAATGAGTGGGGGAGTTGAAATGTTTTCTTGGTGTAAAAATTAGATTTGGACTCATTTAGGGGTCATTTTGTTAAAACAATTGCATCATTAGGTTCTAGGGTGCTTTGTAGACTCAAATCTGCTGAAATTAAATCGAAAATGAGGTTTTTAGGACAAAGGGGCGCCATGATCGCACCTGAAGTTCATCCCAGATGAAGGCTTCTCTAGTGACCTGCATCTTGCTATAGCGGCCTCCCTCATCCCACTCTGGTGGGATTTAGGCTGCTGTGGCGGGATTCAATGGGGCAGTGGCTCTTTGCCACTTACATCCGAAATTTTCCCTTTTCCTAAGCCAGGTGTTTTTACTAATTCCATGGAGTCCTGATGTGTACGTCTCATAATAATTGTAAGCTTATCTAGAATGGTTGGTATTAACGAGCAGAATCTGCCTTTCGCCCGATTTCCTGATGCTACTAGTCGGGAAAGGTACCATGACCATCGGAACACCAAATTCTGCTGCGATAGGGGCTTCCACTTACTGAACCTAGAGGAGAAGGGGCCCATATTTTATGCTTGTCTGATGGAGTTCGATTGGGCCCCACTAACAAAGGTGCCCCCTGCTGCACGCTTCAACTGGGTAAGGGAGTTCTATGCCATCCTCCCTACTGTACGCTGGGATGATCCTTACCCTACCATCTACATTCGGGGAGTTGACATCCCCATAAACGTTCTATTCATTAATGATGTACTCGAGGTGCCCGAGGATCTCAACACAGTACGAGACCAAGCTGAGAGAGATGGACCTAGGCTTACTGAGGACACACTAGTTGAGGCTGCAAGCCAGGACATGGTTTAGTAGGCTACTACAGAGGGCATCACTAGTACTAACAGTTCATCGAATGCTAAAAGGTGGTTGCACTTGGTTACTAGAAGGATCCGCTCGTCGGGCAACTGCATCGACGTGACATTTCCTTAAGTCTTGGTAGTGGCGTGCGCTATACAAGGCATTGGACTGAATGTAGGCTTGCAAATCATTTCAAAATGGAAGGTGTTCTACCAGGGCAACAAGAAGGTATTTTTCCTTCATAGGTTGGTGACTGCGATGTGCAAGAGAGCAGGGGTGCCACTCTTGGACACTGATGAGGTACTCCCTATGGATCCTCCTTTCATCCCCTTTTGATTAGGCAGGCTTCCACCTTCGGGAGAAAGAGGAGGAAGACGGGCAGGGCCAGTAGCAGTCAAGTGGCTACTGAGGCGAACGACGAAGGAGGAGAAGATGATGAAGGCGTCAACACTCTCCCTACCCAATCCCATCCACCGCTTTACAGTGCTCGGGTGGAGGAGGATCTAGCAACCATCTGGAGGAAACTTGGAGGTTTATTTAGTTTTCACCCTTATTGGCATGTATTGAACAATATTTCACTTTCTCCTTTGTCGTTCCTTACACTTTTTATAAACACATGGATGTTGGTTTTTGCTGTTTATCACCGCTAATGTTTAAATGCTAAGGTTTATAATTTACTGCTTTGTTGTTGAATACTGGTTGAATTGCTGAGATTAGCTCATACACGATTAGGGATATATGACTAGGGAAAAATAAGGGAGATAAGCTGAGCTTCTGTCTCACCCTGTCCTGCTTTAGCGGGCTCGCCATGGCTGGAAAATCCCGCCCCAGCAACTCTGACGAAAACAACACCCAAGTCAAAATTTCTTGGGTTCTTCCCGTTTTTCTAAAATTTTCCCTTAATTCCCAGGCTATAACTAAGTAGTTAGGATATTCCCTTCACATAAATCAACACCACAACCACACACCTTTCCAGGATGCGCCCATACACTCACAAGGTTATCATTGGTCGCAACACATGTCCAGATTTTGCTTACTAATTACATCATAGTTTATCTAGACCCTTGTATCTAACCCGGTGATGACCTTCTTTCCGACAACAAGCTCCCAAAACTCAAGTAATTTCAACTAGCGTAATTTAAATATTTTTAGGTTAGCACATTACACACATCAAAACCCAAACAAGCAATATTGTGCACATAATCATATCATAGCATCCAAGATAAGCATCTTTCACACTAACAATTATTTCAGACAACAAAATGCACATATTCACGGTTTCAAGCTACAACTCACAGACAAGTCCAAATTATTGATTTGTTCGCTCCATAGATGATCATTACTGAGATACCAATTGGAACCTTCTCAGTTTCAATTTCCATTGCTTTCATCCTCTCAGTCGTGACTACGACGTCTAGTTCACTTTGCTGGAATCGGGAGATACCAATTGGACTCAACTCATACCACAAGCGACAGCTCGCACGAAAGGAAAGAAGAAATGGAAGGACTTCCTAGAATATTTCATAGCTTTTCGAAGATTAGATGTGGACGTCAACACAACAATCCGTAGGAGTCTATTCCACATTTGCTCTTGTACTAGGAGACCGGTAACTTGGGCTCTGATGTCACTTTATCACGAACCAACCCACCGGATCTGCGAGCACCTACTCTAACACCTAAGTAGGAGAACCCTCGATTCCCAAAACAATTTAAGACATGCGGAAGATTAAGAAAATTGAAAAACAATTAACATTCATAAGATTTAAAAGAACATTAAAGATTTTTCAATATTTCGAGTTAAGACGTGCAAAGTAATTAACTCCTCCAGGGATCTAGCCTAAACAAGTACAAGAACTTCTCAAAATTACAAGGTATGAACATGATTACAAGCAACTTCCACCACATGAAAGGAAAAATAGAAGTTGTTGGAGATTATCTTCGTCTTCACTTATGAAACAATCACTGACCCTCCAACCAGACTATGCCAAAAGGCATAGCAGGAGTAGTATCAGTACAAAACACACATACTGGTAGGCATCATCAGTCAACCCGATACCCATCGTATAATATAAGAAAAATCGACTAGCAGGAAAACAAGCAATAAGACCATTCATTCTTCCACCTTTTTATCCTACCTTTACCATTCATGATGCTTTACATATACTGGTACACTTGACTCTTAACCCTTTACTCAATCTGTCGTTGATCATAACTTAACCATTCTACCTTTTAGAGAGGTTTCGGATGTAACCACTACCAACCCGACTAACTACTGACAATACCCTTATTCCTTCCTCATCACCAATCTACCTCTGATCCATAGCGCATGCTACCAAGGCTTCACTAACCGTTTCGATACGAAAACCCTTTCCTGTTATGACCCAGCTACCTAATAATTGAGACACAACCACCTCCCCACTTCTCCACTTTTAAGAGAACAGACAACCCTTTAAAGTAATACACAGTAACATTCGAAACACTCGATCTCCGTTTACCATTATCTTATTCCACTTTAAGCCTGACCATTCACGGTTCGTTCAATAACAAGATATATATAGCCGAATAAGCACAATCCATTGATACAATCATACAGAATTACGGTTCAGTCATCATTCCAGGAGCAGTGTACAATTTCACATTCTCAATAACAAGTACATATGTCAAATCAATGGTTCTCTCATGGAACCCACACCCAAATTATTTGTGTACCGAAATGTGGTACTCAATCCCAATTAGTGTGCCAGAACGGACACCCGATCTAATATATGTGCCGAAACGTGACACTCAATCCAGGTTAGTGTGCCAGAACGTGACACATGATCCAATCAACACAACCATAGTCACAATCACATTCACATGTACATTCTCATTATCATATAATCAAGTAATAGGTTTATGACATGTAATTATTTAGACTTAGTCTTTTCATTATCATGTTCTCTAATCCCATTCATGTACACAAATATGAAACTAACAATAACAAGCATACACAATCCAACTAGAGTCGAACATCGTCCAACCTATTCCCCATGACAAGGCTTTCTTCTATTATTTCCATCTTATTCCACAATGGATAGTATATAAACAATCATCCCTTTTTCGGTGCACGAAGGCCTAAGCATGAATTCTACCATAAATTATCAACATACTACGCAGTGAAAACAAATTTAAAACTACTCAATTAAATAAACCTAGCCTACCTGGGCGACAAGCAGTCGAAGAGGGATTGTAGCTCCAAGTCCTGACTTCTAGACGACAAAACGGTGGATTTTGATCGAAAATCTGCAAGCTATCAACCTCCTTAAGCTTGAATTCTCTTTCTCCTTCCTTCCCAAGCCTAAGACAACCTTTTGAAGGTTTCTGGGGTGATTCTCGCCTCTTTTTGGTGTTTTAGGAAGAAGGAGAAAATAAGGTTTCGCGTCATTTAAGTTATGGTCCCGTCATTCCCGCTCTGGCGCGACCTATCCCGCTAAGGCACCGCCATCCGGTGGCATCTGACCCACTTTGGAGGGATGGTAGCCCCAGTTTTCCCTCGACATTTTTCTTTTCCTAAATAACGATGGTTCGGGTCGATACAGGAATGATATGTCTTATGTTATAAAAGCGGTTCAAATATACTTATACTGCTATAAAAAATGGCTTAAATATACTTTGACTATAATAAAAAAAGGAATTTACTCAAATTCTGCAGTGTTAAGAGTTAATTACATCTTATCCCTACTCTTTTCTAAATTACAAAAATCACTTAAATTTGGTGGTGTTCAAATTCATCTCAAAATGACCGTTCTGATTTTAGATACATCTCTCCACGTCCTAGTACATCGCGTCTCCATTTCAGATATATCACTCAACATCTCGATACATCGTGCGCGTAATGTGATGTATTCGAGAATAGAAAATGTGTTGATACATCATGTACATCTCGATTCATCGTGTAAAAGTAATGTATCTAATTGATACATCGCATAAAGTGATGTATCTGACCAATACATCGCGTAAAGTGATGTATTTGAGAATATGAGAGAGTAGAAATTTTTGTAATTTTTCAAATGGTGAAGAATTTAGAAAGTATGATAAAATAAGTTGTATATTTATGTAGTTTTTCTTTATAAAAATGTCTCACATAAACCTTTTTTGAACAGAAGTGAAAAAATTATTTCAATTTATATATATATATATATATATATATATATATATTGTTCAAGCAAAGTTCATGGGTATATTTGATCTTTCCACACATAGTCCTTTTGACCTCTTTGATTCAATGACCAATTTGAATTTCAAATATATTTCTTATAGATCTATTTACTTATCATTATTTAATTTTTTATTTTTATTTCATTTTTTACTTTTATTCTTTAGTGTAAAAATATGAGAAATAAGAACAAAGTTTGAATGGAAAAAGAGAAAAACATAAGAAATAAATTTAAAATTATTTTTATTGTGGTTATGTTTTTTTTTTTTTTTTTGTATCTCTAAAAAATTGAGGCATCTATGATAAAAATTTATAATAAAATGAGCGGAAAATTTTTTTTACCATCAAAATAATAAATCTAAGTTAGCCGTTGAATAAGAAAAATCATGTGTAAGA
Source organism: Solanum bulbocastanum (assembly GCA_037074985.1). NCBI lineage: Eukaryota > Viridiplantae > Streptophyta > Magnoliopsida > Solanales > Solanaceae > Solanum > Solanum bulbocastanum. Next base: position 31,905,441 of record CM073603.1, on the reverse strand, counting down.
AGAATTAAATATACTCCTTCACATGAATTTCTTAAATCAAAAATCAAAAAAATTAATTTGAATTCTTATTAGACCAAAAGAATACATATGAGTTATTTGTATAATAATAAAAATTTAATCTAGCCATTTTATTATGAAAGTTATAACAAATCTAATCGCTAAATTGAAAGATATATATATATATATATATATATATCAAATTCTTTTCACAATAAATGATAGTACTAATAAATTTAATATATACATTTTAAAGTTTCATTTTCTAAAATATTTTTTGAAAGATTGTTATTTATTTTTTAAAAAAGGTGAAAGAAAAACAAATAAATCTGAATTACTACACGACTTGTCTGTTCCTCTTTCTAATTTTTCTTGTTTAATATTTTCTTAATTTTAATTTGTTTGGTTTGATTTAGAGTGTGAAAATAATTATATGTTTGATTTTGATTTGAATATATAATCTTTATTTTTTTTGAAATAAAAGTTTAATTCTAAAAACTATTTTACATGTCACAAGATTCATGAGTGAGATGTTAGAATAATATCTTACTTATGACCCAAGTTTACTTGTAAAATCATAAATAACATTTAATGAAGAGTAGATATTGTTCGTAAATCGGTTACTTGGTAGACGTACTAGATTAAGTCTTAACCTCTATAAATTGGTCCTTCCTCCACCCATTAGGATTACCCCATACTCTCTACATTATTTCCTTCACTGATGGTTGTGGTAACGTAAGGTTATGGCAAAGAGGTAGAAATCAATTTATGACTAACACTTTAGCTTCTCTTTGTGATAATGTCTTCTGCATCAGGTATGTGCCCTTAATAATCTCTCCGTAAATTATTGTGTTCAAGATCTTGATGTGTATTAAAGTATTTAAACTGACATGTGGTATCAGAACTTGAATTGTTTAAACTGATAATCTTTCTATATAAAATATTTTTCGTCGTGCATATAATTAATATGACACATTACTGTTACACATCTGTTTTTAGAAGCTTATGTTTGCTAGGTTAGTGTAATTGGTTGCTTGTTCAATGTTTATGGTGACTGGCTCATTATGTTCCTTATGGCTCCCTTAGTTATTAAGTATCGTAGTTTTTCTATTTAATCAATTGATGATTGGTTAAATTAAAAATGAAAAACTTTTAAAAGCCTAAGAAATCTTTGTATTGATTCTCTAGGCGTTTTTGAAGTGTTTGGATTCTTAAGTTAATGAGGTGTCGTTAGCAAAGTTTAATTTGCACAAATTCTGTAAATCTTAATCTTCTCATTATGTGTTGTTTTTTATTGTGCGATAAAGTAAAGTGGTCGTTATACTAAGTAATAAATAATATGTGTGTACTTAGTGCAATATAGTTTGTTAGCCACCAAATTGACTAAACTAGATAAATTAACCTCTGCATACATAATATGCTTATTAGTCACCAAAGTGGTCAAACTAAAATGTTTAAAATTATTCACATGCACAAAAATTTGTGATATTATGTGTGCATTTGTATTCATATAGTTTGTTAGTCACCAAAGTAGCCAAACTAGTATGGTTAAGAAAAATATACATTCATAAAGTTGTCATTTATCTATGAAAGTTAATGAAATGTCAATAATGAAAATAAATAGATAAATTGACTTTCACTGTTGCTAGAACTTAAGAATTAACCCAAAGGTGAATCAATCATTCTACAAATAGTGAACATTATAAGGTAAATTAATATTTTCATGTCAAATATATATTATATATCTAAAGACATCGTATATGTTTGATTAAAAATATTTAATCGTCTATTAAAGATACAAATAACATTTAAATTATGATAGTGTGTCCATGTACACTAACTGACCTTGTCATGCATGGTTCTACGAGCGCATGGAAGTTTCCACTACCTAGGTTGCCTCCACTTCTAACTGACAAACCATCAGTTCATCTTTGCGAGTTTGTTCTAGCTGCAACCTTTTTTATAGTTATGAAGATTTTGTTGGAGAAATTCTTTCAGAGTGGTTCTCTGTGTTGAGACGTAGATTTGATAGAGGAGATTATGGAGAAGAGATGCAAGATCCTAAAGATTATGTGAAGAAGGTGGACAAATTTATTTTGTCATAAATTCAGGCAAAGAGGGAGATTTGTTGGGGTTTATTTGCCCTGATTTCTTACCATAAATTGGTTTTCCTTTTAGGAAAATGTTTTAATATTTTGAATAGTCCTTTTCTTGTAGGAAAGGTTTTAAGACTCTGTAAATATAGGATTGTTCCTTCTAACTTAATCAGCATTCACAATGTAGTCCTAGGATTTTGAGAGTTTTGGTTGTGAGGGAGAATTTTGTGAACTTTCTTGTTTTTCGAGTGAATTGGTTGAGATTGTTTCTCTCTATATTTTGTACTCTCATATTTATAGTGGATTGCTCATCTCCTTTGTGGATGTAGGTCGATTGACCGAACCACGTTAAATCTTTGTGCCTTTTGGTATATTTCTCATTTGTCTTCTTACTCTTAGTCTTTCGAGGTTTGCTTTGGTAGCTTCCGTATTACACTTGCTTATTTTCGATCCTAACAAGTGGTATCAGAGTCAGGTCCAATAGTTCTATAATGGAGCTAGGTTTAGTGATTCGATAATCAATGATTGAACCAGGTTAGAAATAGGTGTTCATCTTAGCAGGTGTAGTTCTAGCCGTAACCTTTTTGACAGTAATGAAGATCTTGTTGGAGAAACTATTTCAGAGAGGTTCTCTGTGTCAAGACATAGATTTGATGGAGGAAATTATGGAAAAGAGATGCAAGATCCTAAAGATTATGTGAAGAATGTGGACAAATTTATTTTGTCAAAAATTCAGGCCAAGGGGGAGATTTGTTAGGGTTTATTTGCCCTGATTTCTTACCATAAATATGTTTTCCTTTTATGAAAAGGCTTTAATATTTTGAGTTGTCCTTTTTTGTTGGAAAGGTTTTAGGACTCTATAAATATAAGTTTGTTCCTTCTAACTTAATCAGCATTCACAATGTAGTCCTAGGGTTTTGAGAATTTTGGTTGTGAGGGAGAATTTTGTAAACCTCTTTGTATTCCGAGTGAATTGGTTGATGTTGTTTTTCTCTATATTTTGTACTCTCATATTTATAATGGATTGCTCATATCCTTTGTGGATGTAGGTCGATTGACCGAACCACGTTAAATCTTTGTGTCTTTTGGTATATTTCTTATTTGTCTTCTTACTCGTGGTCTTTTGAGGTTTTTCTTTGCTAGCTTCCGCATTACACGTGCTTATTTTTGGACCTAACTGTATTAATCTACTTTTCTATGGCAGCAAATGCAATATCATCAGTGACGGATTCAACAATTATTATCCAACTATTTTGCAGCTTCTAGTGATGTCAGTAGTTGTAATTGCATTTGCAATTGATATGTAAGTTACTTTAGCACATTCAGTTGGCCTAGCCATTGCTGTCTGTGTCATTGGCTGCATCTCTTTCGTTATGTTGTGCTAGATTATGCTTCTTCTTTCTAGGAGCAGGCCTAGAGAAAGTACATGAACAGAGCCTATTACCTAAACAAAAGTTAGAAACATGCATCCATTGCGTGACAAGAAGATTTCATTGTTCTAAAGATTTAACAATGTGTTTTATGAAATTATTACATGGAGAAGAAAATGATTGGCTATGATCAATTGTATCTCTTTGCCATCTTCACATTTGATAAAGTGCCTGCATAAATGTACTTATGTAGGGCATAACTTCTGCCTAGCGATTTTTTTCAGTAATAAGGGTAAAGGTTTGTCTTGTGAATTAGATGATATTGAACTTGTGTCCTAGAGCATACATTCTCTAAAAAGGTTTGCCTAGCGAAATTAAGTCATTTTACTTGCGGGTACTTTGGACAAACAAATTTTCATAAAATGAGCAGTATGGGTAAAAATTAAATAAAGACCATCCCAAAATAGCGGCAGTCCCTGAAAAACTTGTAAAGTAGACACAACTCCGTATACAAGTTCTATAGAAAGTTTGAAATCAGGCTCAATATTCTTTATGGAATTGAACTCATAAGATACAATGGATCATAGCTGGAAACTATATGCAACATATTTTTATTGAACATAACTTAATCAGAAGAATATCAAATACATTGTTAGTTGCATCTTTAGGATGATGAAATCTTATTGTCACACAATGGATCTGTTCAGATTATCTCTAGGCCATTTTTTATGACGAAGAATCATAAAGCAGACCAGATAGAAAGAGATGTCGTCGATAATGCATACAGTAATGACAAGACCAACTGAATGTACTAAAGTAGGATACATACCAGTTGCAAATGCAACTAGAGCTACTGTCATTGCCAGAAGATACAAAATAGCATACATGAGAGTATATTTGATCTCATGTATTATTCATCACTCTCATCCATTATCGACTGATATAATATCCCAAATTCCTCAATGTCTACAAATATGTCTCTGTTTATATCTATCTTATCGATCATTTGCACCAATTCCATTTCAGGAATGTAAATTTCACTACAACAAAAAAAGAATTTAGCGGCAATAATAAAATTGCCACTAAATTGTATTTTAAAGCCAACATTTCCCGGAAATTAACCTTAAGCCACTAAAAGGTAACCCTTAATATCACTTTCCTTTTCTCTTTTATCCTCAAATACCCAAAAACTCTTTTCGGTCAAAATTTTATTTCATTCTCAAATTCTCAAAATACCCGATCTTTCTTTCTCCATTCCATCTGAAGCGCTGGATTGATTTGAAGCCTCCTTCCATGGCTACGATGTATTTGATCTGAAGCGTAAATCAATTTTCGTTTCTTTTTGCTCGATCTGAAGCATGCAACAAGAGGTAATCTCTCTTTCTCTTTCTTTCCGCTCGATCTCTCATTCTCGTTGGTAAGCACACAACAAGATAAACTTGGGTTTGATTTAATAAGCTTCGTATAACTTTGAAGAAAACATAGCTCAAGAAACTTGTGTATATTTAGCAGATTCTGTTTTCTTCTATATTTAGCTTGAGAAAACGATGTAAAATTCTCTATCTCAGGATCAGTAGTCGTGGTGCAATAAATATAAACTGTTAGTTGAAACTTGTTCTTGAACAGTTCACTCTAGAACCCTAATTGAGTTCTATAATTTCTAGAGAAAAGAGAAGATTGTTATTGATTGAGAAAATGTATATCTGATGTTACAATTGGGAATTTTGTTACTTATACAAGGAACTGACCGAAGTAGTGATGTGTCATGCTAGGGAGATTGTTTTCACATTAATTGATTAATGCATATCATGTGATTTTATATCCCCATTGTCATTTACTCCGCGTATTGCTAGTTTTTCAGTTTTTAATGAGTAGTTTTCTCTAGGTAGTTTTATTTTTTAGATGACTACCACAGCTAAATAGCTGAATCATTACAAATATTGCACAATAACTCATCACTCAATAAATTTTATCTATTTCACCACCATTAAAATGACCTATTGATGAAAGTTCACTCTTACTTATCAAGAGAGTTTAAAAAAAATTCAATAAAGTACCTTAACATGTCGAATTGGAGACCTTGGTGTTACAGTATTAGACTCACACCGACCAAATAATGCCCTTAAAGACATCTAAGTTTGATACCTGGGATAATAAGGTGAAGTATCTGGTGACGCAAATCCCTGTTAAAACAAATAGGAACAGGCAGCTAGTTGATGCAAGTCTATATGTCTATGTAAGGGCTTAGGAAAACCAAATAAACCAACGGAGCCTTTCAACATGTCATGCACTCAAAGTTCTAGAATAATACTTTGATGAACAACAAAAAATATAGCTCTTAATGTCCAAACATATATGTGTAGGCTTCTGTACAATACAGAATAGTTCGGAGCAAATATGTTAACCAAAAACAAAATAAGACCACTCCTTTACATAAAATGGCTTCTAATGATCAATCTTAAAATACCATTACCTGCCTATAGGAAAGAGCATATCCCTTCAAGAACATATAACTATTTTATTTATTTATTGACAAAACATGAAGTTGCTTTGTCCTGATCCTCTCAAATCTTTATCCCTTTTCAACTATCAAAGCAGAGTGAATATATAACCAGTGCAATGTGCTAATCATGCTAAGTATTTATGTAATAACCCACTAGCCAAACAATATGTCTCATACTCATTCTATAACTCTTGCAATTCAGAATTTTTTTGAACAAATGTCATTTGCATTAGCCCTACCACTCTAGAAAAGAGCACAAATCATCAAAATATACTTTCCTCTTCAGTAGCTCTCAACATAGGCCAATACATTTAAGATAGTACAACATGCTATACAATCTTAACACAGTCCAAAAAAAAAAAAAAGACCACCATTATTGTTAAGAAATTAAGAAGAAAGAAAACAAGTGAAGGCAGTAAGCCCTTTGTTTTATTTTACTCTGATCCAAATAGAAAAGAGAACTTATGATTACCAAAATGTAGATTTGAAGTGTTTACTAGAGGCGGCGGTAGAGTTGAACTAACATCTAGTTTGGGTTATTGTTTCATCCTCAACACTCTTTTACTCCTTAGAGAAGCTATTGGTTCTTGATGTTGAGATTCTTGAGAAGGGATGGCTACTTCTACTTTTGTATTTTTTGGGGCTTGATTTTTTATTGTTCTCCCTCTCTTCCCCATTTTCTATCTTCAACAGTGTTTTTTTTTCAAAGATGAAATCTTTTTCTCTCTCTGTGTCACTCAACAAGAAGCGTCTGAGCTTGGAAAAATGATACTACAGAGTGCAGGCATTCCATATGAATAATGTGTATCGATTTCATACAAAACAGTACGAAGAGTTCATACAGACCGAAAATAGTAGGGTTTTGGTAGTCTCGATGACAAAGAGCTATGCAAGTACTAGTGACAGTGCTCCAAAATCAGCAAATATTACATATTATGGCAGATTGAATGATATTGTTGAGTTGAACTACTATGAAAAATTTAAAGTCATCTTATTTAAATGTGGTTTGGTTGATGTAATTCAAGGTCGAGGAGTTATGAAAGACGACTTAGGTTTCACGTTTGTAAACTTCTCACATCTAATACATTAAAATGACCGGGTAAGTATTGAGCCATTTATTTTTGCTGGACAAGCTCAACAAGTGATATTTGTTCAAGATCTAAATCATGAATGGTTTGTCCCGAGGTCAATTAAACCGCGAGACATTTTTGATATGGGAGAAGACAATAGTATACGATTTGACTCATCAATGCAGTGTGATACAATTGTTTAAGTATCTTAGAAAATATTTGTGATTTAGAAGATGACAACAATGATTGGATAAAAGGCGGAGTTGATGGTATCAAAATTGTTATAGACTGAAATTTCAAATTCCTCCTATAGAAGGTGAGTGCATATTAACTATATTGAAGCTGCTGCAATTTATTTATTTTTCCAGCCAAGTTTTTGTTACTTGTCTTAAGCTTACGCTATTTATTTTTGTGATTGTTTTAATGTGTTATCTTAAAGTTGATTTTGATAATATTATAGTGAGCTGTGGAAACCTCCCTTCTTTTCCACTATCACGGATATACTGAAAACCTCCCTCCTTTATGCATATATTAGAGGCCATGTTTCTGGGAGGAAGCACATTGGGAATATGTCAGGCATGTCTTTCTCTAAATCTATTTTCCTGTTATACTGAATTTTGAAGCTATTGTCTTAGCTATATGTTACATCGTAGTCCTTTTAGGTAACACTACATGACTAGTGACAATAGTAGTAGAATAATTTGGAAGATGAAATTGCAGACATTTATGTTGATACTCATGTTGATATTCTACTTATACAAAATATAAAATGTTGATATTCTGCTTATACATCGAGATTTACATGTTTGAGTTACTATATTTGGACAAGATGGTAAAGTCTTCCTTACTTTCTTGCATAATTGATTTATTTGACGTTGTTGTTCCAACCAAATTGGACAAGTTGGCATAGACTTCCTTCCTATTTGGGCGTTTATATTGTTCCTCATTCAAGCATTTTACTACTAAGTCTATGATGTTATTAGCAAGCTCATCATTATTTTGCAAAATTGATTTATCCACTATTTATTTATTTTTTTTCTCCTTGGAGCTGCTTCAGAATATCGATTGCCATTTTCTTCTCTATTTCTTCAAATTTTAGTTGTCTTACCATCTGCCGCTATATGTGTACAATGTCATACTCATTCAAAAGGTGATTTTGTTCGAGGAATGCCACACTGATCCAGAAACCTGTAACATTTTACATTAGGGAAAAAACAGTGGCTTAATTGCCTTATGTATACACGTAATTTTTGACCGAACTAAAATTTTACGCCATTTTTAGAGCTTAAATATTTTTAAAATGTAAATTAAATATTTTTGACTTTTATCTTATTTTAGTAAGTTTATTTTTAAAGATTTGAAAATAACAAAAAAAAAATATATATTTTCTTTTAATTTAAGTGGTAATAAATAAGTTAGTATTTCTTAATTATATTTTTAGACTAGCTCTTTGACTTTTATTATATTTTTATTTATTCAAAAATTAGCTAATAATTTTATTGTTGTCATTATTATTTTATACATGTATTTAATTAAAAAAAATTACCAATCTAAACTACCCATTTTCCTTACCCCATTATCCCCTGTCTCCTCCACCTACCCATTACCTTCACCCCCACTTAACCACAACCCCACCATCCAAAAACAAACACACATATTAATATACACACACGCTACACACACAAAAAAAAAAAAAAGAAAAATTCTGTGCGCACACAAAAAAAATCAGCATCACTTCCCACATATACAACACACGCGACACAACAAAAAAAAAAAAATCAATCTGCACAAGGAAAAAAAGAAAGAAAAACTCGCGCAGGCAAAGAAAAAAGAGGAATCTATTTTTATTTTTAGTTTACTTTTCTTTCGAAAATTTATCAATACATTCACATATTTTCTTCATTTTTTATTATTACTTTATTTTGAATACAAAAATTTGGTGGGTGTTCTAATCGAGGTTCGGTCAAGATTTTGCAGTATTCAATTTTTCCTTATCTCTTTAATTTATTTATGGAATTTGATGCAGTTTTATGACAAGTTTTCTTATATTTTGTTTTATTCATGAATTTGATTGAAATGATTAATTTGTTAGTTGTTATATCTCTATTTAATAAATGAAGGTAGCTTTAATCGATAATTATTTTTTATTTATTTATTTTTATTTGTTAGTTGTGATCTCTTAAAAATGAACGGGTCATAACATTGTTCTTATCTTGATTTAGATAATAATGATAAAGTACGTATATTTAGGCTAAAAATAAATAAATAAATAAATTATTGTTGTTTTATTTTATCAAAAAAAAAATGAGATTTATTTTTTACAATTAGTTATTGTTTTGTTTGATTAGAAAGTGTATGCGTAATTTGACGTTGATTTTAAGAGTAATAAAAATATAAAGTAAAAGGATATAGAAATGATGTCCGAATTATATATCGTATCCTCAATATTTAGATTTATTTTACTTTACTTGGTTTTATATATAAAGCAAAAATATTTGTTTTATAATGGTTAGATAAAATTTAGACACATTAAAAAAAATTGTTTCAATTAAGAATGTGATTACACATCTTTTTGAAATATTTAAAAGAAATTCAAAGATATGGTGACACACCTTGGTACAATTATTCTAGTTAATATTTTATTTTGTTAAAATCAAGATGTGAGACATAAAATATTAGGTGACACACTCGATAGAAGAAACAATTATGCTTCTGAGACGGTGTATGCCAAGATCAAGAATGAAGCGATGCATCTAGGGTGAGACTAATAAAATTTCAACAATAAAAATAATTCGGAGTAAGTCGGCCATGTATTAATATATTCAAATAATAATTTAAGATAAATATAAGTTAATAAAAGCGATCGTGCTAGAACCACGGAACTCGAGGGATGCCTAATACCTCCCCTGGTCAACATAATTTCTTATTCGAATTTCTAGTTCGCAGGCCAAAATAAAGAGTCATTTCCTTTTGATTAGGGACAAAAAAAAGGGTGACGTAGAACACCATAATTGAATTTCAAGTGACGACTCTGAGTTGTTTATTCCGCTACATTTGCTGCATATATGTTCTGTATACTTTTTCCCAATAAGTTTACAGTATTGATTTAAACTATCTGCTGAGATAAATCCTTTCCTGATGGCTTTTGTTATTGGATCCTGTTCTGGTTTAAGTAGTGATAGTGCCCAATTTTTTACTTCTTCCTTATCCATAGGCCTTAGTTCCTTTACTGTTGAATAGATTAATACGTGATTTCTGGAATGATATTTTCATATGTAATTTGTTTCATCATATACGTTGGCTAATTCTATTAATATCGTACTGAGTTCAATAATTCTTTTGCTGGCATAAAATTCTGGTAGCTCTGTTTTTGGTATAATTGGTTGTTTAATAATTTCTTCTGGAATAATATAATCCTTTGTCATTCCTATTTTTATAACTGTAATAACCAGCTTAATTTCATCAAATATTACTTCTGCTGGTGCTGAGTAGAATCTAACTTAAAATAATTGCCTTTTGGTAATTCTCTTATAATTCATAAATGCTTGGTGTAACTCTGGTATTTGACTAAGTTCGTTTCCTGTAACTGTATATGCTGTCGAAATAAGTCCATAAGCATAGCAAGTTGCTACTAAATTTGGTTTAGTGTCTGGCAAGGCTATCAGTTTATTATAATTTTGCAATTTGTTTGTAATATATCCTTGGTGGTTTTTTAGTTTTTCTGGGTTCTCAATAGGTTGGGTATTTAATAAATTCTGGATTTTTTCAATATTTTCAAGATATGTTCGGGTTATTTGGTTATAAGTTTTCTTTGTTTGGTTGAGTGAGGTTGCATACGTATGTATTTGTGGTGGTATAAATAGCTCATTTTTTGTTATATGGGGTGGGGCATAAGGTTTTTCAAATACCTTATTCAAATTGTTTTTTTTTCTTTTTATAACTGGTGTAAATGATTCCTTTGTAATTCCTATTCTTGCAACAATATTTAAATTGTTAGTAACTTGGGTTTTTAGGTGTGTCCCAACGTCACCTTCTAGATCTGGTTGTTTTGAGTGCTCCAACTGCACTATTAGCTCTGGTTTTTTATCGTGGTCCTTCTCCACATATTTCTTTTCCATAATTGATACTCTTTTGTTGAGCATCTTGATTTGTTCCAATAGTTCATTCATGATAAATAAGGAATATTTCCAACTTTGAAAAGAAGTTACAACTGAAATAGATTCATGAGAACAAATTATAAAAATATATGTAGAAGTATATTTAAAAACACAAGAGATACAATACTTACATATGTTAATAGAAGAAACCCAAATACTTATAAGTAAAAAAGTGCAAGGAGATGAATACTATAAAAAAGCATTCAATTAATAAAAAGCATTTAATTAATAAAAAATGAATTCCGCACCTAACCCCCCCCCCCCCCCCCCCCAAATTGGTATCAGAGCTAATAACTAAATTAAAAACTGAGAAGGATGAGAAGACCCTATAAAAACACAAGAACATATAAACAAATAAAACATAACCTAACTTATTTGTATATAGAATATAAAAGCTTAAATAAACAAATAAATAAAAGTACAGAAGAAATCCATAGATTAAATATATTAATTACAAAAATATCATTATTAGAATCTAAGTTTATCATACAGCTAAAACAAAGATTAATCCATAAATAAAAATAAAAAATGAACAAAGAAAAATTCACAATATATGAAAAAACATATGAAAATTATAATGGACTAAAAATAAAAATAATTTTCTCAAATTTAGGCAGAAAATATAAAAAAATAGGAACTCAATTATATTTAATGTTAGACAAAGAAGAATTAAAATTAGAAGATAGTATGACAGCGATAATAAGAATAGCAAAAGAAAATGAAGAAATAGATAGACAAAAAGAAATAGAAAAAATACAGCAACTAACAGACACAAAAAATGATAGAATAAAAGAATTAGAAAAAGAATTACAAGTATTAAAAGAAATATATGAGAAACAGCACAAACAAAAAGAAGAAAATCAGTTATTAACATAAATACAACAATACAAGGACAAACTTACAAAAGATCAAGAAAAACCAGAAAATAAAAATGAATTATATGTAGAAACTATAGAAGAAGAAAATATGGAAATAGACCAAAAGTCAGAAATAAGTGAATCAGAAATAAGTGAAACATATACAGAAATCATGAACAATAAAAAACTAGTAGAAAATACGGAAGTAGAAATAAATTATGATGAAAAAATGAAAGAAACAGAACATAGTACGAGCACTCCAAGAATATATCCAAAACAAAAAAAACCACAAACATATACTCGAAATTACACAGGTTCAGATAGGTATGAAGCCTTATGGAATAAAAGATTAAATATAAAAAAATGGAATCCTAAACAAATAAATAGACAGCCTGAATATTTAGATTTAGATTGTGTAGTAGATATAAATCAAACTATACAATTATGGATAAGTTATATAGTAAAACAAATAATAGACAATAAAATTAATATAATAGAAGCACCAGGATACATAGAAAGAACATTCATAGGAGTAGTAAAATTATGGTTCTTAAATCTAGAAGAAGAAAGTAAAAAGACACTAAGATCAAATAAAGATATACAAGCTAAAGAAACAACTTCGGTAATAGTTATACTCTATAAATATGAAACAACTATAAGAAATGAATTTAGTAGTATGACAACAGAGGAAGAAGAACGCCATAAAGATAAAATTATAAACAGAAATTTAATGAATAAATTAGGAATATGTAATATGTGTTATTTAGATGAATATACCTGTGCATACAAAGAATATTATTATAAAGGAGTCTATAATGTACAAAAAAGTCTAGGAATAAGACACTTATATTTTACAAAACTACCAGAACCATTTAGTTCAAAAATAATAAAAGCATGGGAAGAAGCAGGATTACATGATACATTAGGAGCTAGAATAAAATTTGTAAAACAATGGTATGCAAATATGTGTGAAAAATATAGAGAAGAAATAAAAATGGAAAAAATAATAATAAAAAACTTAGCATGTTGTAAAGATAAAATAACACCACAATTTGGTTGTAATAACAAATATTATAAAAAGAAAAGGTTTAAAAAATATAAAAAGCTAAAACATAAATATAAGAATCCAAGAAAATGATACTTTGCAAAATCTACACGATCATATAGAAAAAAGAAAAGCATAAGTGAATGTAAATGCTATAATTGTGGAAAATTAGGACATTTAGCAAAAGATTGTAAATTACCAAAAACTCCTAATAAGAAACAAATATTAGAAGTAATTATAGAAGAAGAAGTTTATTTACAATTGGAATACATAGATTATGAATTAGAAAGCGATGATAGTATTTATGAAATATCTGATAATAAAGAAGAATACCCAACATAAAATGAAATAGAACAAATAGATGACTGAAGAAAGTATAAAAATAATTCAAGAAGAATATACAACAGATGACTATTTTGAACAAAAACTAGTTTTTGATAACAATATTTTTGAAAAAGTAAAAGGAAAAGAAATTGACTTAAGTGTAAAAAAAATATTTAATATGTCATTAATAAAAAACCCTTTCAAAAGAAATAAAGAATAATTTTATATAATTAGTCAAAAAGAACATATTGTAGATTGTAAATATGCCCAAGGGAAAGCTGAAGTACCAATCATAAATAAAAGAAAATTAAATAAGGAGGTACAAAAAATAAAAAGTAATGACCAAATTAAATATGTACATTTAGGAGGAATAGAAATACTTATAAAAGCCTGTTTTAAGGAAGGAATAGATACTCCAATAGAAATATATTTAGCAGACGATAGAATAATAGAACCTATAGAAGAAAGCGCAATAACAGCAGTAAGAGGAAACTTAATTTACCAAAAATTCAAATTTACAGTTAATACTAATTATTCAGTTGCATTAACAGATCAAAATATAGATAAAGCATTAGTCTTATATTGGAAAATTAATGGAATAACTTTAGCCCAGGAAGTAAAATATGTACAGCTAGATGTAAAAATTTATATATATTAACCACTAAACACAAAATAAGTGCAAAAAGTAAAATAAAAGGAATAGAGATAGAAACCCCATTTGAACAGTTTGTTAAAATAATAGATCATAATAATTATTCATATAAAGAAATAGACACTGTTGAAAATTTAGATATTATAGAAGAAAGAATAGGAAGAGCCAGAAAAATTAAAAATAATCTGCGAAAAGAATATACAAAAAAATTAGCATATGATATAATCCCCAATAAATACTGCATAGTAGGAGTAATAGAAGGAAAAGAACATCTAATCTTGATAAATAATAAACAAGAAGACAATTACATAATAGATAAGTTATTAAATGAAGAGGAAATAGAAATAAACAAAGTAACAAAACAAAAATGCTCAGATTTACCAGCATTAATAATTGCTCAATTAGAAATAGAAAATAATATAATAATAGCAGATATACCTATGAAAATAAAATTAGAAATTAAAGAAGAACAACAAGCAGATATAATACTTGGATTAAAATGGTTAGAGGAAGTAAAACCTTATAGAATAGAATCTACTTACTTAACTATTACCTATAATAATAAGACAATAACAATAAGAAGAATAATATTATGAAAATACATGTACTTATGAAAATAATAATAGAAGGATACTATAATAGATATTATACACCAATGATAGTACAGGAGCAGAAGTTAACATATGCAAATATAGTGGATAAAATTAAAAACACCTATAGTAGTAAAAAGATTTAGTAATGAAGGAAGTTTAATACACTATAAAACAAAAGACGTAAAAATACAAATCTGGGATAAGATACTTAAGATAGATGAAATATATAATTATGATTTACCTACAAAAGATATAATCTTAGGAATATCGTTTTTAGATAGATATTACCCACATATAATAACTAAAACTCACTGGTGGTTAACAACACCATGTAATCACAAAGTAGGAGCAAAAAGAGTAGGAAATAAGATACGTCAAGCCACAGAATGGATAAAAGGAAGTGAAAAAATTACACAAAAATTAGAAAATATGTCAAATAATACCAACGATATAGAATATATAGTATTCACAATAGATAAATTAAGTCCAATAAAAACTAAACTAGAACAATTATATAGTGAAGACCCATTAAAAGGATGAAATAAGCATAAAACAACAGTAAAAATAGAATTAATAGACCAAAATAGTATAACAACTCAAAAACCTTTAAAATATAATTTTGATGACTTAAAAGAATTTACCATGCATATAACAGAATTATTAGAAAAAACATATATACAAGAAAGTAACAGCAAACATACTAGTCCAACATTCATAGTTAACAAACACAGTGAACAAAAAAGAGGAAAAAGTAGGATGGTTATAGATTATAGAAATTTAAATGCAAAAACTAAAACCTATAATTATCCAATCCCAAATAAGATATTAAAAGTTACGCAGATACAAGGATACAATTATTTTAGCAGATTTGACTGTAAATCAGGATTTTATCACCTAAAATTAGACGAAGAATCTAAAAAATTGACAGCATTTACGGTACCACAAGGATTTTATGAATGAAATGTATTACCATTTGGATATAAAAATGCACCAGGAAGATTTCAACATTTTATGGATACATATTTTACAAAACTACATAACTGCATAGTATACATAGATGATATACTATTATATTCAAAAACATATAATGATCATATAGAATTATTGGTACAATTTATAAATATAGTAGAAGAATCAGGAATAAGCTTAAGTAAAACGAAAGCAGAAATTATGAAAAATCAAATAGAATTCTTAGGAATACAAATAGATAAAAATGGAATAAAAATGCAACAACACATAGTACAAAAAATTATAAATTCAGAAGAAATACTAGATACAAAAAAGAAATTACAATCCTTTTTAGGACTGGTAAACCAAGTAAGGGAATACATACATAAATTAGCAGAATATTTAAAACCATTACAAAGAAAATTGAAAAAAGATATCGAATATAATTTTAATAAAGATGATATAAAACAAATTCAAAAGATAAAAGAGCAATATAAACAATTGCCAAAGCTATGTTTTCCGGATGAAAATAAAAAATTCAATTATATAGTAGAATCAGATGCAAGTGAAAATAATTATGGTGGAGTATTAAAATATAAATATAAAAATGAGAAAACAGAATATCACTATAGATATTACTCAGGTACATTTTCGGAAACAAAAGGAAAATGGGAAATTAATAGAAAAAAATTATTTGCATTATACAAATGTTTACTAGCATTCGAACTATATATTGTATATAATAAATTTATTGTCAGAACAGATAATATACAAGTTAAATGGTGGCTAACACGAAAGGTACAAGACTCAGTTACTACAAAAGAAATAAGAAGACTAGCATTAAATATTTTAAATTTCTCTTTTACTATTGAAGTGATCAGGACTAACAAAAATATAATTCCAGACTACTTATCAAGACAAAGCCATACAAACGGATTTTGAAGAAGAAATTACGAATACAATACTTATGAATGAACTATTGGAACAAATCAAGATGCTCAACAAAAGAGTATCAATTATGGAAAAGAAATATGTGGAGAAGGACCACGATAAAAAACCAGAGCTAATAGTGTAGTTGGAACACTCAAAACAACCAAATCTAGAAGGTGACGTTGGGACACACCTAAAAACCCAAGTTACTAACAATTTAAATATTGTTGCAGGAACAGGAATTACAAAGGAATCATTTATACCAGTTATAAAAAGAAAAAACTACAATTTGAATAAGGTATTTGAAAAACCTTATGCCCCACCCCATATAACAAAAAATGAGCTATTTATACCACCACAAATACATATGTATGCAACCTCACTCAACCAAACAAAGAAAACTTATAACCATATAGCCCGAACATATCTTGAAAATATTGAAAAAATTCAGAATTTATTAAATACTCAACCTATTGAGAACCCAGAAAAACTAAAAAACCACCAAGGATATATTACAAACAAATTGCAAAATTATAATAAACCGATAGCCTTGCCAGACACTAAACCAAATTTAGTAGCAACTTGCTGTGCTTATAGACTTATTTCGACAGCATATACAGTTACAGGAAACGAACTTAGTCAAATACCAGAGTTACACCAAGCATTTATGAATTATAAGAGAATTACCAAAGGACAATTATTTTAAGTTAGATTCTACTCAGCACCAGCAGAAGTAATATTTGATGAAATTAAGCTGGTTATTACAGTTATAAAAATAGGAATGACAAAGGATTATATTATTCCAAAAGAAATTATTAAACAACCAATTATACCAAAAATAGAGCTACCAGAATTTTATGCCAACAAAAGAATTATTGGACTCAGTACGATATTAGCAGAATTAGCCAACGTATATGATGAAACAAATTGCATATGGAAATATCATTCCAAAAATCACGTATTAATCTATTCAACAGCAAAGGAACTAAGGCCTATGGATAAAGAAGAAGTAAAAAATTGGGCACTATCACTACTTAAACCAGAACAGGATCCAATAACAAAAGCCATCATGAAAGGATTTATATCAGAAGATAGTTTAAATCAATACTGTAAACTTATTGGGAAAAAGTATACAGAGCATATATGCAGCAAATGTAGCGGAATAAACAACTACATACCAGATGTCAACATAGACTGAAAAAGACAAACAGATGGACAGACAAAAATTAAAGAAGAAAAAGGACAAACAAGTGGACGAATACGAATTAAAGAAGGAACAATTATTAAAGACAGAATCAACTTTTTAAAAAATAAGGACAAAAGCATGTGATAAGAAAGTGATATAAAGTTAAGAAGAAAACAACGTAAGGAGGAAATCATATAAATCATGTCGGGGACTACTATGTAAATACTTAGGGACTTACTATGTAAATATCTTTCTTATTTTACAATTATAGTCCTTAAATCGTTTGTATATATAGGATAGAATATTGCAAGAAGAGAGACAAGCAACCACACACCTCTCTAATATTTCTAAAATTCAGCTTTTGTAAAAATAAATATCCAATAAAATATATAACTTTCCCCAAAAAATTATGGAGAAAAACTTAACAAATACTGCAACTCTATAATAGGTATACCCATTTATGATTATGTTCAGCTAAATTATTAATTCCTGTCAACCATACTATTATGTGATATACTTATGCTTGTTATTATGAATTAAAATTATTCAATAATTTATTATCTAGTTTGCTAGCATAGAGAAAAGTAGGAGAAAACTTCTAGAACTATGCCATCCAAAATTGGGAAACCAAAGAAGGCAAAGAAGCCGTGTTAGGGGAGTATCTAAGTGTTGAGGCGTTGTTTAGGAAGATAATATCTGAAGAAGATATCATGCTAGTAGTGACCAGATGATAAAACACGAATACTTTAAGTCATAATAAACCATCATAAGATTACCATATAGTAAATATGGAAGACGGGAATAATCTGATAAAAATGAATATGACAAACCCAACAACCATAATAGTTGACAATAATTATTTTGACGATAATTATAAGATACTTATTTTTAAGATATTAGAAAAAATAACAGAACCTAACTTAAGAAGGCTAATATGGGAAAAATTAATTAAACACGAAGAAGAAGAAATAAATAAATTAATAAGACAGAATTGGATTAATGATATAAGACAGACAATACAAGAATTATATAATAATACAGATTATCTAGACATAATATACTCGTCAGATTATAATAGTGATTAGATTATCATGATAAATAAGGAATATTTTCAACTTTGGAACGAAGTTACAACTGAAATAGATTCATGGAAACAAATTATAAAAACATATCTAGAAGTATATTTAAAAACAGAAGAGATACAATACTTACATATGTTAATAGAAGGAACCAAAATACTTATAAGTAAAAAAGAGCAAGGAGATGAATACTATAGAAAAAGCATTAATGTCTCCTTTTCGTCATTTAGAGCGTTTCTATAGTGACCTTAAGTCATTTATGACTTGCTGACACTGACTGTTCGGTCACCTGGTCATTCACTTGGATTTTGTGTAGTTTTTCGTGTCTGAGAGACCTTGAAGCTTAAATAGCTGACTTTAGTCAAAACGTTAGGTAAGCCACCTCAGAATGGAACTCTAACGGTTCCATCAGCTTCAGAATGACCAAATTAGGCTAGTAGCATGGTTGGCACGAGTATCGAGGCATTCAGTGTGAGTTTGAACCATTAGGCATTTTAGCCTTTGAAATTTGGCCTAAGGTTGACTTTGGTCAACATTCTTGAAAAACACGTTTGAATAAAAATTTTGTCAGCGTGGTTAGCCTCAAAATGTCGAGTTTGGTCTAGAACGACCTATTGTTCGACTCTCGAGGCCTTCAGACTCATTCCAAGCCCCTCGATGGATTTTGGCTAAAAATGGCCTTTGGAAATAGGACCCACTTTTTATCGGGGTGATCTCTGATGAAAATTTCAACTGCGTCGTTGAGTTCGAAATGTCGAATTTAGTAGGGTAGCATATCTATTTTATCATTATCAAGTTCCGAACGAATTCTAAGCCATCCGTCAGAGACTTTGAATAGATGGCAATAGCTGATATCTGGTGCAGCCCTTTTGACGACCAGAGTTTGGGCTTTTAACGATCAGATTTTGGGTCTTTTAGCGACCAATTTCACCTTTTTAAAGTCTCATTTCAGCCTCATTTGTCAAACTTCAAACCTTCGTAACTCTCTCATTTCAGGTCAGATTTTAGTGATTCTTGAGGCTATCTTGTGGGATTTTTTGTGAGGAACGCGTTTCTAAGCTCGGAAACTGATTTGAGATTCCTGTTTGAGGTAAATTTTGTAAAATACCTGCTGTCATGACCCCTTTTTACGAGCTAGATTTTGAAACTTTTGAGACTTGTTTTCTCAGCCATTTTAGGTCTAATTTGGTGATTCAAGAGCCTAGATTGTGGGGTTTTGGTGAGGATTGTCGTGGTGTGGTTGGTTTCAGTAGTTGGACCCTCGTTTATAGTAATTTGTTGCCATTGTTGTCCTTTTTAGTGTAACTTTGATTTTTTCATTGCATGTTCGTGTTGAGACTGTTCTGAGCCCTGAATTGTGTTCCAATTTGGAACACAAGTTTAGAGAGGTGTTTAGGACCTATTTTTGGGTTTAATTACAGAATTTCCAGCGAGGGTCCCACTTTCGCCGTTTTGATCGCGAAATTGGTCTGTCTTTGTTTCTTGCGATTTTAGTGTCAAAATGACCGTAATAACGTTGTCACTCCATTTTAGATTGCTTGGCAGCATTTTGAGGCTGTTTGGAAAGGAAAAGGTCCGGAGGAGTGATTTTGGAGCGCGCGTGATCGGCCTTCTGGTAGGCTACGACTTTCTTTTCTTAGATTGAGCTCAAGAGTGTGAATGCATATTGATTAGTTGGGATTTGGGTTGGTAGTTATTGAATCATGCATAGGTGTTTAAAAATCATGTTTCGGCCTCTTTCGGGAATTATCGGGTAACTGTGAGCATGCTATGTGTTACTAATTGATCTTCCTCGCTATGTGAAATGCTTGTATGCTTGATTACTGTTTATCTGAAGCATGTTGGGCCTTAGTTTAGGTTTGAATAAGGCTTGCCTTAGAAATACATGATGCGGAATCGATAAGCCTTAGTTTTGCCCCGATGTCGCTCGTCTGGCTTAGATCCCTGTAGACTGGTGTAGCAGACTTGAGTCTGATGGTTTGGGCCTTAGCTATGCGATACGCTTGCTTCGACGATAGTTATCCTTATTTTCCCCGATCTTACGGCTTCACGAGTTATGTCAGTGACACCGGTTATGCTTCGCGATTTGAAGTTGGTTTTCGATTTGGTTCCAAGGACTTTCATTGATTGGCTAAGTATGGACGGTGTTCCACGGACATTTATGAGCATGGATCGATTGAGACTCTTTTAGCAGCTCCATTGGCACCTTTGTCGGGCATCCAGATTCGAGCTCCTGCCTCGACCTCATTGCTACTTAAATAGAGCATTTGATTTAAGGTCTGGCCACTATCGCCCAGATACTTTTCTAGATCATTCAGTTTAAGGTCTAACCTCTATCGCTCAGATACTTATATAGATCATCCGGTTAGAGGTCCGGCCTCAGTTACTTGATACTTATGATTAGTTACTTGGGTAATTCTAGTGAGCATCCGATTCAAGGTCCAGCCTCTGTATTGTCAGATTCTACTATTGGGGTTGAGGTTCTGGTTCGATGTTCTCCGCTCTTGGGTTCTCATATGCAGTTATCTTTAGTTATAATTATTCTGTGTACTCGTCGGGCTTATGGGGGTCCGTTCGAGTTTTTAATTAAGCTTATGCACGAGTGTACCTTCTGGGCTTATAGTTAGATGTAGTTAGCTTATAGATTACTTTAGTTAGTTCTTTCTACACTCGTGTGCATTTCATTGTTACTTATTTTTCCGTTCTTGACCTCTATTTGTGTTATTCCTTCTTTTCATATTACCTTTATTTTTCAAGTTCAGTCGGCCTATGATGTCTACTGGGTACCTGTTATTTTGGTACTTATACTACGCTCTGCATCTGTTTTGTGATGCAGGTCCGAACACCAGTGGCCAGCGTTGATTCAGTTTGGAGTAGTCTGATTCGGAGACTGGGGTGAGCACACAGCGTTTTGTATTATTTCAGTCTCCATCTATATATATAAACTTGTTTTTTACCTTTCGAGACAATCCAATCTTTGTGGTCCACTTTTGGGACTTGTACTCTTTTTGTTAGTAGCTCTGTACTAGTGACTTTCAGGTTCTGGGAGGGATTTTTTTTTTGTATATATGTTTTGATTTGTGTCCGTCTGTTTTTTTTTTATTTGTTTGTTATCATAAATTTTGCCTACTCTTGGTTAGTTTCTGCCCTCAGACCCATTACTTATTGTTCTAGGTTACAAGTTGGCTTACCTATTGGTGGGTTTATAGTAGGTGTCATCATGACTTGAGAAATTGGGTCGTGACAATTTGGTATCAGAGCCCAAGGTTCACCGGTCTCACTTTTACAGAGCTAACGTCTAGTAGAGTCTTGCGGATCGGTGCGGAGATGTCCGTAACTTATCTTCAGGAGGCAACATGACGTCTTTAGGAAGATTTCTTCTTTTGTTGCACTTTCGTGCAAAGTGTGTCTCATTGGTGCCTTGAAATCTCATTTATTTCACTCTTTTGCAGGATGACTCGTACGCGAAGCGGCGCGGTAGGGGGTGATGCACCCGGACCTGCAGATAGAGCCCCAGTTTGGGGTAGACGCCGATTCTGAGATCGAGACAAGGCTGCAGCACCAGCCTGAGATAAGAAGGAGGAGCCCCAGGAAGCATATGTACCTCCACAACCAGTGAGGCCAGGACCAGCCTATCCACCACCTCCACCAGTTGCAGCTCCTGATCTTCATGCCCTGCTGACTCAGATATTAGCAGCTATTGGGGAGATGCGTCAGGCACCAGCACCAGCTTCAACTCCCGCTCCAGTGCCGCAGCGGCACCAGAGGTTCAACTGCCACTAGTTCATGTTGCCGCCCTGCCAGACTTAAAGGACAAAGAGATGCCACTACACGAGCAGAAGATGCTCGGGGTATTCCATAGGTTGGCACCGTTGATATTCTCAAGGGCGATTGGGGAGGACGCCCACGAGTTTCATCTCACTTGCCAGGAGCAGCTACAGTCATTAGGCCTCTTGGAGTCAAGAGGAGCCGACTTTACCGCTCATCAGTTTCGTGGGCCAGCTAGGTAGTGGTAGCGCACATAGCGAGAGTCCAAGCCAGCTGGATCACCTCCTATATCTTGGCGTGAGTTCTCAAAAGCTTTCTTAGCTCGGATCATTCCACAGAGTGTCAGGGATAGGCTTCGTGATCAGTTCTCCAGATTAGAGCAGGGCTCTATGACCGTCTCAAAGTATGAGATGAGGTTTCATGAGTTGTCTCGAATGCTACCATGATCCTACCCACAGAGGAGGAGAGAGTTCGTTGTTTTGTACGTGGATTGCGGTACCATCTGAGGGTCGACACAGAACATTTGGTTTCGGTCGGCCGTTTATTTCTTGATGTGGTCGACCATGCTCGATTCATGGAGCATATTTATCGTGAGGCCCAAGGGGGCAGCGATAAGAGGGCACACTACCAGGGCAGCTACAGCGGGTCCTAAACTAAAGGGAGGGACTCCTATGATAGGCTCCACCAGGGGTTCCAGCAGGGTCATTCCAGTCGGCCTGTTCAGGAGGCATTAACTGCTTCTGAGGGAGGCCAGCATCAACAGGGTGATCCTAGTACGGGCCAGAGTTCGAGGGGATCAGATTCCCTCCCTTCCTACCGTGGTCGGGTTACTTCAAGGCATTCAGCTTTAGGGTGTTTTGATTGCGGTGCTCTTGACCATTGGTCCAGAGGGTGCCCCCGGCGAGGGCGAGGGACGATTGTATCAGCTTCCCTTGCACCTAGATCGATTTCAGCAGTGCCCTCTCCAACTAGAGGTAGTGGTCAGGACCAGGGCAGTCGGGATAGCTGATAAGGTACTAGAGGTGGAGCTCGGGGAGGCAGATCAGGTGGTAGATCGGACACACCGGGCAGAGGTGCTCAGGGCCAGTTCTACGCAGCGCCGATAAGGGCAGCGACTGAGGCATCTGACGATGTCATCAGAGGTATGCTTTTATTATACCATCAGCCTGATACAATATTATTTGATCCTAGGTCCATATTCTTATATGTATCTGTTTATTTGGCTCCTCGATTGGGTATGAGGTCTGAGTCCTTGGCAGAGCCGGTTCATGTTTCGACCCCGGTAGGTTAGTCCTTAGTAGTGGATCGGGTATTGCAATCTTGCTTAGTGACTATTCATGGCTATGATACTAGATTTGATCTTATTCTGCTAGATATGATTGATTTTGATGTGATTCTGGGTATGGACTGGTTGTCCCCCTACCGTGTGGTCTTGGATTACTACGTCAAGACCGTTACTTTAGCCATGCCTGACATTCCCCCGGTGTTGTGGCAGGGTTCTTACAGTCACACACCGACAGAGATCATTTCTGCTATGTGGGCTAGATGGTTGGTTGCTTCTGGGTGTTTAGCTTATTTGCCCTATGTGAGATATGTGAGTAGGGAGGGCCTTTCAGTTAAATCAATTCCTAGTTGACTCAATTCCTGTGGTTAGAGAGTTTGCAGATGTGTTCCCTACAGACTTACCTACCCTACCCCTAGAGCGTGACATTGATTTTACTATAGATTTGAAGTCCGACAACCGTCCTATTTCTATTCCGCCTTACCAGATAGCTCCTGCGGAGCTCAGTGTTCAGTTAGAAGACTTCTTAAGTAAGGGGTTCATTCGTTTGAGTGTGTCGCCTTGGGGTGCTCTTGTTCTGTTACTGAAGAAGAAGGACGGGACTATGAGTATCTGCATTGACTACAGGTAGCTGAACAAGGTGACGGTGAAGAACCGTTACCCCATGCCTCATATTGATGACTTGTTTGACCAACTTCAGGGTGCCGCCGTGTTTTCTAAGATTAATTTGAGGTTCGGGTACCATTAGCTGAGGATTTGTGCAGTGGACATCCCTAAGACCGCATTTAGGACTCGTTACGGCCACTATGAGTTCCTTGTGATGTCTTTTGGGTTGACTAATGCCCCTACCACCTTTATGGACTTGATGACACGTGTGTTCAGTCCATACCTTGACTCATTTTTTATCGTCTTCATTGATGACATACTGGTATACTCGCGGAGCTGGAGTGAGCACGAGCAGCATTTGAGGATAGTGCTCTAGACTTTGAGAGATTAGCGGCTTTATGCCAAGTTCTCAAAATGCGAGTTTTGGCTTGAGTCTGTAGCATTCTTGGGGCACGTGGTGTTCAAGGAAGGTGTTAAGGTTGATCCGGAGATTGAGGCTATTCGTGATTGGGATAGGCCAATTCTGTTACTGAGGTTCGTAGCTTCGTCGAGTTAGCAAGTTACTACAGACTCTTTGTTGAGGGTTTTTGTGCTATTGCAGCCCCTTTGACTCGGTTGACTCACCAGGATGTACCCTTCGTATGGTCAAAGGAGTGTGAGATGAGTTTTCGAAAGCTCAAGGAGTTGCTTACTACCGCTCCTATATTGACTCTTCCAGTTGAGGGCAAGGGCTTCACGGTATATTGTAACGCATCCGGCATTTGTTTGAGTTATGTACTGATGCAGCGATGTCGGGTTATAGCTTACGCGTCAAGGCAGCTTAAGCAGCATGAACGCAACTACCCCACCCATGACTTGGAGTTGGCGGCGGTAGTTTTCACGCTTAAGATTTGGAGGCACTATCTATATGGAGTTTGTTGTGAGATCTACACTGATCACCAGAGCCTCCAGTACAGAGGGACCTTAATTCGAGGCAACGTCGCTAGATTGAGCTCTTGAAGGACTATGACATCTCTATTCTCTACCATCCGGGCAAGGCAAATGTAGCAGCAGACGCCTTGAGCCGAATGGCGGTGAGTATGGGTAGTCTAGCCTTCCTGTCTATTTTGGAGTGATCGTTGGCGTTAGACATCCAGTCCTTAGCCAACCGGATGATTAGACTTGATATTTCAGATCCCAGGCAAGTGTTTGCCTATGTGGGAGTTCAGTCGTCTTTGTTAGATAGGATCCGTAGTTGTCAGTTCGAGGATGAGTCTTTGGTGGCACTCATAGATAGGGTGTTGGCAGGTGATACTAGACAGGCTACCATAGATTCGAATGAGATTCAATGGTCGGTTGTATGTTCGGAGAGTTGGGGGTTTGATTCAACTAATCTTGAGCGAGACCTATGATTCCAGATATTTCATCCATTCGGGCACAACTAAGATGTATCGTGATTTGAGGCAGCATTATTGATGGAGCGATATGAGGAGAGATATTGCCGACTACTCATTCCATTGTTTGTGTTGCCAACAAGTGAAGGCCGAGCATTTGAGGCGAGTTTCAGAGATTACCCATTTCGGAGTTGAAGTGGAAGCATATCACTATGGACTTAATTGTGAGGTTTTCTCCGATTTCTAGAGGTGTTGACATCATTTGGGTCATCGTGGATCAATTGACCAAGTCAGCACACTTCCTCCCTGCTCATACTATATTCAGTGTCGAGAGGTTAGCACGTATCTACATTAGGGAGGTGGTCCGTCTTCATGGCATTCCTGTTTCTATCATTTCAGACTGGGGTTCAAAGTTCACTTCCAGCTTTTGAAGGGCTTTTCAGGAGAAGTTGGGCACCCATGTCCACTTTAGCACAACTTTTCACCCACAGACGGATGGCCGGTCAGAGCATACTATTCAAGTCCTTGAGGATATGTTGTGTGCCTTTGGTGGTTAGTGGGACCAATTCTTGCCTTTAGCGGAGTTTGCGTACAACAACAGCTACCATTCTAATATTTAGATGGCCCTGTTCGAGGCCTTATATGGTAGGTGTTGTCGCTCTTCAGTTGGTTGGTTTGAGTCTACAGAGCCTAGGCCGCGTGGTACAGATTTGCTTCAAGAGGCCTTAGATCAGGTAAGGGTGATACAGGATAGGCTCAAAATGGCTCAGAGTAGACATCAGAGTTACGTAGATCACAGGCGTCGGCCGTTAAGGTTTGCAGTTGGCGACCGGGTATTTCTTCGAGTATCGGCCATAAAGGGCATGACGAGATTCGGGAGGCGGAGCAAGCTTAGCCCCAGGTATAAAGGCCCTTTTGAGATTTTGAGAGTAGTTGGCAAGGTTCTCTATGAGTTAGCTTTACCTCCAGCATTATCGGCTATCCACCCAATTTTTCATATTTCTATGTTGCGCCAGCATGTTCCAGATGAGTCTCATGTGCTCCAGTATGATTCAGTTGAGTTGGATGATCGTCTGACCTTTATAGAGGAGCCGATGGCCATTCTAGCTAGAGATGTCAGGCAGTTGCGGTCGAGAGCCATTCCTATTGTTAAGGTCCGTTGGAGGCATCGTCCAGTCGAGGAGTCTACCTAGGAGACCGAGCAGGAGATGCGAGAGCAGTTCCCCGACTTATTTAATCCTTCAGGTACTTCTTGACTCTTACTTTAGCGGACAAAAGTTTTTTTTAATAGTAGATGTTGTAATGACCCTCCAGGTCATTTTTACCTTAATGTCTCCTTCTCGTCATTTAGAGCTTTTTATAGCGACCCCAAGTCATTTATGATTTGCTGGTACTGACTTTTCGGTCGCCTGATTATTCGTTTGGATTTTGTGTAGTTTTTCATGTCTTAGAGACCTTAAAGCTTAAATAGCTAACTTTAATCAAAACGTCAGATAAGCAACCTCAGAATGGAATTTTGATGGTTCCATCAGCTTCGGAATGACCAAATTAGGCTAGTAGCATGGTTGGCGTGAGTATTGAGGCCTTCAATGCGAGTTTGGACCATTAGGCGTTTTAGCCTTTGAAATTTAGCCTAAGGTTGACTTTGGTCAACATTTTTGAAAAACGTGCTCGGATGAAAATTCCATCAGCGCGGTTAGCCCCGGAATATTGAATTTAGTAGGGTAGCATATCTATTTTATCTTTATCGGATTTCGAACGAATTTCGAGCCATCTGTCGGAGACTTTGAATAAATAGCAATAGTTGTATCTGGTGCAGCCCTTTTGGCGACCAGAGTTTGGGCTTTTAATGACCATATTTTGGGTCTTTTAGCGATCAGTTTCGCCATTTTAAAACCCCATTCCAGCCTCATTTGCCAAACTTCAAACCCTTATAACTCTCTCATTTCAAGTCCGATTTAAATGATTCTTGAGGCTATCTTGTGGGGTTTTTCGCGAGGAATGAGTTGGTGAACTCAAAAACTGATTTGGGATATCCAATTTTGGTAACTTACGTAAAATACCTGCTGCCACGACCCTTTTTTCTGAGCTTGATTTTGGAACTTTGAGACTTGTTTTCTTAGCCATTTTAGGTCCGAATTTGGTGATTTAAGAGCCTAGATTGTAGGGGCTTTCGTAAGGATCATTGTGGTGTGGTTGGTTTCAGCAGTTGGATCCTCGTTTCTGGTAATATCTCGTAAATAGATGTTGTCATTGTTGTCCCTTTTAGTGTAACTTTGAGTTTTTCTTTGCATGTTTATGTTGGGACTATTCCGAGCCCTGAATTGTGTTCCAACTTGGAGCACAAGTTTAGGGAGGTGTTTAGGACCTATTTTCTGGGCTAATTTTGAAATTTCTAGCGCGGGTTCCACTTTTTTCGTTTTGACCCCAAAATTGGTTTGTCTCCGTTTCTTGCAACTTTAGTGTATAAACGACCGTAATAACGTTGTCACTCTATTTTTGATAGCGTGGCAGCATTTTGAGGCCGTTCGGAAAGGAAAAGCTCTGAATGATTGATTTTGGAGCGTGCGTGATCAGCTTTCTGGTAGGCTACGACTTCCCTCTCTTAGATTGAGCTCAAGAGTGTGAATGCATGTTGATTAGTTGGGATTTTGGTTGTTAGTTATTGAATCGTGCATAGGTGTTTAAAAATCATGTTTCGGCCTCTTTCGGGAATTATCGGGTAACCGTGAGCATGCTATGTGTTACTAATTGACCCTCCTTGCTATGTGGAATGCCTGTATGCTTGATTACTGTTTATATGAAGTATATTGGGCCTTAGTTTAGGTTTGACTAAGGCTTGTCTTAGATATACATGATTCGGAACCAATAGGCCTTAGTTTTTCCCCGATGTCGCTCGTCCGGCTTAGATCCCTGTAGACTGATGTAACAGACTTGAGTCTGATAGTTTAGGCCTTAGCTAGGCGATACGCATACTTTGACGATAGTTATCCTTATTTTTTCCAATTTTACGACTTCATGAGTTACGTCGGCGACACTAGTTCTACTTCGCGATTCGAAGTTGGTTTTCAATTCGGTTCCAAGGACTTACATTGATTGATTTAGTGTGGATGGTGTTCCACGAACATTTATGAGCATGGATTGATTAAGACTCTTTCAGGAGCTCCATTGGCACCTTTGTCGAGCATCCGGATTAGAGCTCCGACCTCGACCTCATTGATACTTATATAGAGCATCTGATTTAAGGTCCGGCCTCTATCGCCCAGATACTTATATAGAGCATCCGATTTAAGATCAAGCCTCTATTGCTCAGATACTTATATAGAGCATCCGGTTAGAGGTCCGGCCTCAGTTACTTGATACTTGTGATTAGTTACTTGGGTAATTCTAGTGAGTATCCGGTTCGAAGTCCGGCCTCTGTATTGTCAGATTCTACTATTGGGGTTGAGGTTCTGGTTCGATGCTCTCCGTTCTTGGATTCTCATATGCAATTCTCTTTAGTTATAGTTATTCTATGTACTTGTCGGGCTTATGGGGGTCCGTTCAGGTTTTTAATTAAACTTGAGCACGAGTGTTCCTTCTGGACTTATGGGAGTCCAGTTAGGTGTATTTAGCTTATAGATTACTTTAGTTAGTTCTTTCTACACTCGTGTACATTCCATTATTACTTAGTCTTCCATTCTTGACCTCTGTTTGTGTTATTCCTTGTTTTCATAGTGTCTTTACTTTTGAAGTTCAGTTGGCCTATGATGCCTAATGGTTACCTGTTATTTTGATACTCATGCTACGGTCTGCATCTGTTTTGTGATGCAGGTCCGAGCACCCTGGCCAGCGTTGATCCAGTTTGGAGTAGTCTGATCCAGAGACGGGGGGAGCAAACAACATTTTGTACTATTTCATTCTCCATCTGTATATATAGACTTTTCTTTTACCTTTCAAGACAGTCTAGTCTCTGTGGTCCACTTTTGGGACTTGTACTCTTTTTGTTAGTAGCTTTGTACTAGTGACTTTCAGGTTATGGGAGGGATCTTTTTTTTGTATATATGTTTTAGTTTGCGTTCGTCTGTTTTTTTTTATTATTATTTATTTGTTATCTTAAATTTTGCGTACTCTTGTTTAGTTTCTGCCCTCAGACCCATTACTTATTGTTTCGGGTTACGGGTTGGCTTACCTATTGGTGGGTTTATAGTAGGTGTCATCATGACCTGAGAAATCGGGTCGTGACATTATAACTGAAGAAGTCTAACCCTAACCAGCTTTATTATCCATGCCTAGAGTTAACTTAAAGCTTGTTGGTTTGTGGTTAAACTGACATCTCATCCCTATTATACAAGGTCAAAAGTGAAAAAGAAAATGACCCGCAAAGACGGAAATAAGTCGGACAATGATGAGGTCCAAAGTCGAATGGTTTCACAAGGAACAATCTGTTTTTGAAAAATACAAATAAAAATGACTTTGTTTTTGAAAAATCGACTTAACTTATGATTCGAATAGAAATCAATTTTTCAAATAGAGTCGCCACTTAATTTTTTAAAAAAATTAAGAAAACTTATTAAATTTTCAAAAAATTTAAGTAGAATAAAATCATTTGAAATCCAAAGGAGTTCGGGGTTCAATTTACATTTCGAGAAGGTGTTAGGCCCTCAAAATTTCCGTTAACTTGCGGTTGACCAACGACTTATCTAAATATTTGACTAATTTTGAAAAATTAATTAAGTAATAAAAATTTATTTTTTTTAAAGAAATAAACCTAAAGGATTTTTAAAGAATCTAACTCATATATTAACAAGACAATTAATAAAATAATTCATAAATATAAATATTTCAATTTTGAATATATATAAAAAAGGAAGAAGAAATGATTTTCTTTTGGGAATTTAATTAAATAAAAAAAACTAATTCAAATAAAACTTAGTTAATACAATAAATAAATAAACAAAATAAAGGAAAGAAATATTGAACTTGGGCCATTTTGCCCAAATTTCCAAATCTGATGGCCCAAATCCTGTCCTAAATTTAAAAATTGTCACAAATAAACCTTGGCCCATCAATAAGTTGTTGAACTTGTTGTGCAAATGGGTTGGGCTTTGGCCCATCCTTGAGAATCTGTATACATTGAGTGTATACTTACGTATCTGATTGTATATCAGAATTATACTACCTTCTTTTTGGTTTCTAAAACCTTTATTTCATTCTACGACCCTTGTAGTCTGCTCTCAACCCATATTTCCACATTTTGTGACCTGTATATCAGTATTTTTGCCATATATACCAGTGTATACTTCTGTATACAATAGGTATACAGTCCCTTCTTTTAGCTTTTGGAGGCTTGCATTAGCTTCTCTTTCACCCTCGAACACTAAAGGCTGACTCGATACTCGAAAATGCAGGGAGATAATGAAAATGAGTCCAATACTCTGCGAAGCATCGCATGTAAAGAAAGCAAGATGAAAGAATTAACATAAGTAATTTATGATTATCATTAAGCAATTTTACCAATAAAGAAGCAGTAAGCAAACATGGATTCATCAAACTTTAAGACATACGAAAGTATTATTTTATTGAACAACTATTAACACAAACAACTAAAATGCATACTGAAGGACTTCACTGGAAATGGCATTATGAACTAATGGGTAGAGATTAATTTTAAATAGGATAAGAATTTGAACATTTGCAGGAAGAATTAAATGTATAGTGGATAAGCTAATGAATCATGATAAAATTTTCTACTTATAGTAACTCAAGTATGAGCTAACCATCAGCGAAAATCCAAGGAAAATAATATGAATCAACAAATATTAGTAATTTATATCATGCTAAAGTAGTAAAAAAAAAAATAGTTAAGCTTAAGCTACTATCTAAGAAAAATATAACCACTACTCATGATGAACACCGATAGCTAGATTGTTAATAATTCAACACATTTGACACCTAAATAGCAATATAAGATTATCAAAGTTAACAATCGATGACTAAGATAAGCATAAGTTTTTTGACAAGTTTCATTATTGAATCAATGTGAACAAATCCAAGCAAACGGGAAACATACATTATGATTTGTGACTGGAATCTAAGCCATAACCAGACCACATTTCAGACAAAATGAGATAAGAACTAAATTAAGATGAAACCATAGCAAAAAGTGGAGATTTAATAAACACAAGTCGAGATACACCCTATTCTACGCATTCCGAACCTCAAACTAGTCAAACCAGTGATTATAAACACCTATCAGAAACCATATCTAATCATAATGCAGAAAATTATACGAAAGAGAGATTGAAAAACAAATGATATCCAAAACATCTTAACTATGAGTAACATATTGAAGCAAAATAGAAAATTGAGAAATATCACCTTTTTTCGAGCAGCAAACTTGGAACAAACAATCTTTCTAGAGACGATTCCACCACAACTAACGGAGTTTCAAGTGAGTTCGGCAAAACTTCAAAGAAAGGTTACAGAAAGAGTGTCTTAAAGAAATAATCTATGGGTTAAGAATAATGGTATTTCTGCCTCGATTTTTGCTTCAATATTGTATATCTCCCTCCCTAATGGCAGTTCATTCCTATCTTTTCCAAATCTTGCAAAGAAATAAGAGTTACATCTCAATCGAAAATCAAAAGTACGACAATACAATCGACCTTGTCTCGACTCAAGTTGACGTTTCTGATTCACTAATCTCAAAATCAAATAGACAATTTTCTGTCTATTTAGTCATTTCTCTATACCATAGGGTTAGTTTATCTTCGAATGAAGCGACTCTTGTGGGTTTGTACCAATGTGCGATATCTTGTAATATTTATCACCTTCAGGCACTAACACGTTTACCTTTTGAGTTATTTTTCTTTTGTCAGGTGCTTAGAACGATCTGTATTGATAAGCTGACTGAACACCCTTATTTTACAAGATCTAAGGCTCCCAAAGTTTTCTTTCCCGATCGAAGTCCGCAAAAAGGAAAGGCAGTAATGGGTGATAACAATGAAGTGATAGGCCTGACTAATGTTGTAGTGGCTCAGCCCACTATCGCCAATCAAAATGAATTAATTATGTAGTTGTCGACACCTAATTTTGGACCTCCACAGTATAGATTAATGTTGAGTTTCTTCAATTTCAAGCAATTTTAAAAAATTAGCGTTATAAAATTTCAAGAAAAATAAATAGTTTGCAAGTTATGTTAAATAATTTTGTCACTTTTTTTATATAATTTTTAAAATAATATATATGTTTTAGATATATATATTTTGACGCGTCTTCTTCTCCCGTCAAAATGACAATAATTCTTCATGGCGTCAAACAGCAGCAAGCAACGTCAACAATCGCACCAAACGACGTCAAAATACATGGCGTGGGGCGCGGTTTCAGACGTATCACACACGCAGTGTGTCGTCTTCCTTCAATTCGTACAATCGTACGCTTGCACAACAACAACGTTCACCTGCGATATTCATCCTTGCAGCCATGAGATCGAGCCACGTCGACGCTCAAGGACAAGGGATTGATCTGGAGCGTCCCCTCTGTCCCGTTTGTTTTTACTGAATTTGTACGAGAATCGGGCAGGTTCTTTATCCTGAAGATTTCTGAAATTCGAATGGGTTCTTACCCAATTCCTTACCCGTTTTCCCTCGCTATATAAACTCTCTTCTATTGGAAAAAAAAATTGGGAAAAAGTTGGAAAATTTTTGGGAAAATTTTGGCAATAACTTAGTAAGAAAAGTATTACTAGGCTACAACGTCCGCATAAGAAATACTCCGTAGTTATTTTCTCGTTTTCCTTGCTCGTGGGCTGCTAGGAGTCATAGGAACTCCTGAAGTTCGAAGTCAATGGTGAAGTCCTCTGTAGCTCGTTGCTGTCTTAGTTTAACTGTCCGGAAGAAGGTAATGCTTTCTCCTTTATAAGATTCTCCTCGCCTTTTTCTTCTGTCTCAAAATGATATATTCGATATCGAAAATGCCTCGTGATGTAGCTGGTCGCTGTTAAGTGCTGATTTAGTGTTATTTTGGTATGGTGTATTTGTTCTTAATTGATTTCAGTGATTCGACCTTAAGGTCGAGTTAATCCTGTTTTTATATATTTATAATTGTTGCTTCCCTGCTTATTTGTTAAAATTGTCATGGCTACTTTGCTTTGCGTGCACTCATTTTGATGCAGTCGAATATACATTTTCTTGTTTTAGTTGTCTCTTTGCGTTAAGAAGCTCTTTCATCTTGCTACTGTAATGTTGATTCAGAATCTCAGAGATGTTTAATATAGAGGTTGAATGTTGTTGTATCTACTGTCCATTAGATGCAACAACTCATTCTACTCTTTTCCAATTTTCGTGATTGAACTGTTCCTTAGCATATTTTGTTTGAGTCGACTCTCGTCTTCATGCTGTTCAAAATTTCTTATATCAAAATCGATCGGGTTCTATGCTAAGTGTGCCTTTTGATGCTCCTAAGTAAAGGGTCAACTCCAGTCCTTTTGTATCTGTGGCTTGTTTTTTTGGCATGATATTATATTAATCACCGGTCCAAGTTCATTTTTTTATCGATCAGTTTAGATTTTCTGATTGTGGGTATTCGTTTAAAATTTTTTCAATGACTGACCCGCCTGAAATTGTTTCCTTTGATTGGTCTTAGTCTGTTATGTTTAGAAAGTTATCCATGAATTTAAGTTTGGTTAGCATTTTGTCTTCTTTGCTTACTGTCCCCTAACCCCCTTTCTTATCCTTACAAGCTTGATTTAAATGCTTTTAATATTAAAATCTGCACAGAGTGTTGCATCAGCATGGAATCCAAGTTTCTGATTTTCTTTTTTCTCGATTTTAGTTTGTTAGAGTTTCATCTGTGAAAATTAGTTGAAGAATGTTCCCTCACTACACCATTTTAGGCCTACGACCATACTAAATTCGGACAACGCTTGTAAAGTGTTGCCTAAAATACTTTTGGAGACGCTTTTAAAGCGTAGCCCAAGTTTTTAACTTTTAGATTCAATAATATTAGCAACACTTCTAAAGTGTACTCTTTAATGGTATAAGCTACACTTTATAAGTGTTGTTATAATTGGCAACAACTATTTATATTAATGGCCACACTTTTAAAGTGTCCTATTTTTATAATTGTAAAAACAACACATTACAAATGTGGCCTTAGTGTTTTCACTAAAATATTATATTCCCTCCAACATTTTAACATTAAAACTTGTTCTCCCTCCAATTTTTATTGGGCCAAAAAAGTAAAACATTAAAGATTTCAGCTAAAGAAATTAAAATAAAACTGTTTCACTAAAACTTCAGCTGAAGTTTCCATTTCCCCTCAAACATCAGTGAAGAACGCGATTTTCAGCAGAGGATCCTGAAGAAATTGGCTTTTCTCTCAAGACAAGCTGAAGAACACGTATGATTTTCCTCACAAATTTCCGTTAAACTTCAGTTGATGAACACGATTTTCAGCTGAAGAACTAAAGAACAATACGCTTTCTCTCAAGAAGAACTGAAGAACACGATTTTCATCTCACAGATTCCTTGTTGAAGATTGAAGAGTTAAAGAACACGATTTCCTCACAGATTCCTTGTTGAAGAGCTTTTCCATCAAATTTCTTGTTGAAAATTGAACAAAATGCTTCACAAATGAACTTGCCTCACGTCTTAAAGCTTTAGGGTTGTTGAAATAGAGTTTATCAGGTAAGAAATTCTATCTTTAAAAGTCTAAATTCTAGCTTTATGGTTCTGATATTTTGGTGTATCTTTGAAATTCTAAATTTTAACTTAGGGTTTTGATATTCTTGTGTTGTTGATACGAATTTTGTTGATTTTTAAGACTCTAGCTTGTAGTTGTATTACGTATAAATGGGCTGATTATCTTTGACAGTCTACTTTTTTTATTTTGTTGAATGTTGAATGTACCAGCTGAAGCTAGGTCGTCTTTCTCTGAAGAATTGAGCTGAAGCTAAATCGTTTTCTCCGAAAACTAAAGAGCTGAAGTTGGCGATACCTACGATTCTCTTCTCCCTAATACAGATTTTGTCAAGCGTAAGTAGTTACTCTACTAATAATCTAGTACTAAAAACAGTCTTTTTGTCAATTGATTGAATTTTTGTTTTGTGTTTAGAAGAGGAGAATAAGAAGAAATTGATTACTTTGGGGTTGTTGGAATGGAACAAATCAAGATTTACAGCTGAAATTCCAAAGTATAGGAAGAATGTGCCAAAAATCGTGAACCCTTGGCATATTCAGCAGCTAAAATAAAGGGAATTACTACTCGGAAGCATTTGAGTGAGTTAATATCTATTGTTAATAGGTTGTTTTAACTTTTAATATAAAATCCTCTAAGCTAATTCCAAAGCATATTGTAGAATTGTATGTAGTATCAACTATGGAAAACTTGAACTTCTCTGTTATGCTCTCAATATATCTCATAGTCTTATTGTACTCATGTTCGAGCTTGTATGCTCTTTTAGATGTTTCAACATCGTCGCTTAATGGGAAGTTGTATGAATGTATTTGCTAGAATTATGATTATTGTGTTCCTTTCTCCACATCTTTCGTCACCCCAACAAATGACTTGTTCAACACAATCCTATAATCCACTACACAAAATCTCAGATGTTTACTTCCTTTTGTTACTAACCTCACCTTATTTTCACACCATTGGTAGAATCACATGTTCAGGTTGCTGTTATGATGGTTGTTTCTGAAGTCATTTTCTATGTGTATTTTAGTGTCATTTTCTTTATCTTGTTGTTATACAGAACAAACAACTTGAGTAGAGATGAAGTAAAAGGGGAAAAAAAGAATTGGATATATATGACTTAAATAATTTAAATTTATATTTTTAGGTTGAATTTTTATTTTTTTTTCTCTTTTTTTGTTTTTAGCTTGTTGTTGCTCTTTTATTGTATATTTGGTTTGTGATAGTTGAGGTATTTTGTTTGCTACTTAAGGCTTTTCTCTCTCTTTCTCTCTTTTGGAACCTCTCAACTGTATTTTCCTCAACTTTGTCTAGTTGTTCTTCATTCAAATCATCCTTTATTTTGTTTGTTAATGTATTTCCTTTATTGATGTATCAAATTGTGAAGATGGTTTTCTTGTTCTTCTTGGCTGTTGGTTTGCTCCTGCACAACAAGATCATTATAATTATTATGAGTAGAAATAATAGAGTTAGGTGTCTTACCTGACTATTTCTTCCCAAAGTGTGTTGGTTCTGCCTGTAGTTCTCCTTCTTTCAAACTTGCCACTGCTTATCTCATATCTCATTTGCCTTCTCCTGATTTGGTTGCTGATTTGTGTGGGTAGTTGTGGCTCTAGCCGTCAGTAATTGCTTGGTAGTGATAATATGAGTCGCAAGGTAAATAGGAATATCATTTTTAGCTTGATTTTGTCTTTGTCGAGCTGTAAATGATTGGATAATAGTGTAGGAAGCTGGTTCAGGGACTATGTCCTTATTAGCCTTCTGAGTAGACACTTGATTCATCATGTTTCTATCTTTTTGTAAATTTGGAGTAGTTTGATCAATGTGTGTCATACATCTTCCCCTTTTTCCACCTTGAGAATTGGAGTTCACTGACCTGCAACTTGGTGTGAGCTTGTAATCTTGAGAACGGATGGATGGATCAAACATGAGTTTAGTTGAAAGACTTTGGTACAACTATCAAATGAAAACTTCAGACATGTTATATAGCTAGGAACACAAACTGTTTTAGTTGGTTAGTCGTCATTATATGTCATATAAGTTTCCCTTTCTGATATTGGCTTGCGAATGATTTTGAACTTGAGTAGATGAAACATTAATTTTGTTGATGAACTTTTGTACAACTATCCAATTAAAACTGAAGGCATGTTCTGTAGAAAAGTGACTATTTTAGTCTTAAACAGTCTCATTTTGTCTTCTTATAAAGAAAGAAACTTCCTCATTTTGTTTTGTCCTTATCAGCTCAATTTATATGCTTAGGAATATTCCCGTTTTTATCTTCCAAGCATATCCTATGTGCTCTCGATTAATACATATACTTCACTGAATCTGAAATCTGCTAGAATACACAGTAAATGGCATTTTTCCACAAATATATGCAATAATACCATGCTGCAATTTGTATTTTTCCTTTAAAAAGAAATAAGATGACTTGCTGCCTATATAAAGCTATTATTGCTGCAAAGTAGATAAGATTGAAACAAAAAGCATTTAAGGTACCAGAGAAATAGAAGGCAGCAATGTCAGTTACAAAAAGGAAGCAGCATATGAATCCATATAATGTATATCTGGGATAACATATAAATAGACACTCAAACTTGTCTTGCTGCCTGTATAAAACTATTATGTATCAGTGAGTATTAGTAATAATGTTTTTTGATGGTATGGTCCATCAAGATGTCTGCATTTGTTCCCATCACCCTTGAGTAAGTTTCAACATGTAATAGTTCCAACCTGAGACATCGTTATTGTCAGGGTGCGTATTCGTTGTTATGATGGTGGTTTCTGAAGTCATTTTCTATGTGTATTTTAGTATCATTTTCTTTATATTATTGTTATACAATATAACAACTTGAGTAGAGATGAAGTAAAAGGGGGAAAAAGAATTGGATAAATATGAGTTAAATAATTTTAATTTTTTTTAGGTTGAATTTTTATTTTTTTTCTATTTTTCTGTTTTTGGCTTGTTGCTCTTTTAGTGTATATTTGGTTGGTGATAGTGGAGGTTGTTTCAATTAGGAGTTTCTTTGAAAGGATTGTGTGTTTTACTTATTTTGGTTTCTAATTTGGATGTGGTTTGCAATTTGTAAATCCATTATGTAACTATTTTTTTTTCTGTAGTTTTATACTTTTGCATATGCACATTTTGATCAAATTTTTTTCCTAAACCAAGAAATCTTCTCATCTATTTCAGATTTTGCTGGGACGAAAGTAATATTATGCAAACACCAAAATCAAGGTACTTCTAATCTCTTAACAATAAAATGACTATATTTTATCCTTGAAATAATGGCATACAATTATGTATTTATTATTATGTATATATTAGAAACAAGAATGGTAACAAGGTACTCGAAACTCGAAACTTGAAACTCACTATGATTCTAATCATTTCATAACATATGATTTTGATTCTGATGATTTGAGGGCTCAAGGTGGCTGCTTAATTCTCTTGAACTTCTTCATCCTGAAGTTTGTCATCTCCATTTTTGCCAAGAAATAGCTACCCTTAGCAGTAGAGGGTATTGTTTTTCTGTGTAGTATTAATGAATAACGTCCATTTTGTGATTCCATTTGGAGAGTTAGTCAACTGTTTAGTTTGCTTCCCTATAAATATGTTTGCACTGAAAGAATTCAAACTCATAAATAAGTTGCTAGAGCTTTTGTACTAGATGTTGCATTTTCCAAGGAGGTTTACTGTATTAATGAATAACGTCCAATTTGTGATTCCCTGGATAGCTGCTTGCAGTTCTGCCTTATTTGACTGCTGTAATTTTTACTTCCTGCCTGCATTTATCCATGACTAATATCAGTTATGTCTAGCTGTTTGGCCAGTTAAGATATGGAAAGACTGGTGATAATGTGTTTGATATCTTTGTAAATTAAGAACTTCACCCTCACTATACTGGACTGTTTCCCTCCATATTTAGCTACGCATCTATTTTTTCCATAAATTCCAACTAATAGAGTAGGTAGGGAATGAATCATGATCTTTTGAGCCTTGTTATTGTGCTTCATAGTCCACTAATTCATCAAGTGATTTTACAATGAAATTTTCAAAAAAAAGGCAGCAAAGAAGCTCCAAATGTGAACTTTGAAGGGATTGTGTGTTTTACTTAATTTGATTTCTAATTTGGGTTTCTAATTTGGATATGGATTTGTAAATCCATTATGTAACTATATTTTTTCTGTAGTTTTATACTTTTGCATATTTGTGAAGTAGTTAATGATTTAATGATTGTTACTGAAAGATTAAATATTAATTTCTTCTTCTAGGAATTCAAATATCCCATCCAAGGATTGGATGAATTTAGCAAGGTATAGCAAAGAGTATATTAATGGTGTTGAATCATTTCTAGATTTTGCTTACTCTTATGGAGATCCTCAAGGAGAGGAAATTCAATGTCCATGTGCAAAATGTTGTAATATTCGTTGGACTCGAAGGAATGTAGTGTATGATCATTTAATATGCTATGGATTTGTTAAAGGCTATACTAGATGGATCAATCACGGGGAATGGGATATCAAGTTGAATGTTGACAATGATATGGATTACTCGCGTGATGATATTGATGGGTTGTTGAATGATCAATTTAGAGATGTTGCACAGGCTGAAGGAGTTTATGATGGTCCAAATGAAGATGCCAAGAAATTCTATAACTTAGTTGAAGAGGCAAGCCAAGAATTATATCCTGGTTGTACAAAATTCTCTAAATTATCATTCACACTTCGTTTATATTTGTTGAAGTGTCTACATGGATGGATCAATGAATCATTCACTTCTCTTTTAGAGTTATTAAAAGAGGCGATGCCCGAGTTGAACATTCCTCCGTCTTACAATAAAACCAAGTCTATGGTTAAGAATCTTGATCTTGATTATGAGAAAATTGATGCATGTCCCAATGATTGCATGTTGTTTAGGAATGATCATAAGGATGATGAATTTTGTCATACTTGTGGAGCTTCACGATATATTAAATCTCCTGAAGTTGATTGTGAGCTTGAGCCTTCAAAAAAACAACATCGAGTTTCAGCAAAGACTTTGAGACACTTTCCATTAATTCCTAGACTCAAAAGGCTATTTATGTGCTCAAAGACGGCAGATTCTTTGAGGTGGCATGACGAGGAGCGTTCTAAAGATGGAAAGTTAAGGCATCCCGCTGATGGTCTAGCATGGAAAGATTTTGATAGGTTGCATCCAGATTTCGCATTAGATTGTCGCAATGTGAGACTTGGCTTGTCAAGTGATGGATTCAATCCATTTCGAACCATGAGTATATCACATAGCACATGGCCAGTTATGTTGATGGTGTATAATCTGCATGAAATCTGAATATTCTATACTTCCTTTACTTATACCTGGGCCACGATCACCTGGAAATGACATTGATATTTACTTACAACCATTGATAGATGAGTTAAAATTATTGTGGGATTCTGGGGTTGAAACATATGATGCTTCACGAAATCAAAATTTTCAAATGCGGGCAGCTCTTATGTGGACAATCAATGACTTTCCTGCATATGCTATGTTATCTGGTTGGAGTACAAAAGGAAAGTTTGCTTGCCCTTGTTGTAACTATGGCACTAATTCTCGCTATCTTAAACATAGTCGAAAAATGTGTTATATGGATCATCGTGTTTTTCTACCCATGGATCATCCATGGAGATCTACCAAAAGATCTTTCAATGGAAAAACTGAATTCAGGCCTCCTCCACCTTTCTTAAAGGGAACTGATGTGCTTAATAGCTTACATGATTTTGAAAATGTGTTTGGAAAGAAGAGAAAGAGATCAATTGATGGCCCATGGAAAAAAGGTCAATTTTTTTTGAATTACCTTATTGGCAGCACAACTTGTTACGCCACAACCTTGATGTAATGCACATAGAGAAGAACATAGTTGATAGCATACTTGGAACTCTTTTGGATATTTCTGGCAAAACAAAGGATCATGCAAAAGCCCAGTATGATTTGAAAGACATGGGAATCAGGAAGAACCTTCAACCAAAAGATATAGAAGATAGTAAGAGAACAAAGTTTGCAAAGGCGTGCTTCTCAATGACAAATGGAGAGAAATCAATTTTTTGTGGAGTTTTAAAGACAGCCAAGCTACCTGATGGTAGTGCCTCCAATATATCTAGGTGTGTGCACTTGGATGAAAGAAAAGTGTCTAATTATAAAACCCATGATGCTCATTTCATGTTGCATTACTTGCTTCCAATACCAATTAAAAGCATTCTTCCTGATCATGTGGCTATTCCTTTGATTCGTCTTAGTTCCTTCTTCCGTCGTTTGTGTCAAAAAGTAATCACATTAGAGGAACTGGATTGCTTAGAAGTAGAGATCATAGAAACAATAAATCAGTTGGAGCGAATTTTTCCTCCTTCATTTTTTGATATAATGATTCATTTGCCTATCCATTTGGCGAATGAAGTGAGATTAGGAGGTCCAGTTCAAAATCGTTGGATGTATTCCACTGAAAGAGAAATGGGTACATTCAAATCATACATCCGCAACAGACGTTATCCAGAAGGTTGCATAGCAGAGACACGAGTGGGAATAGATTGTATGAATTTATTCTCTAAATATCTGCATGGGGGTGTGCATACCAGATTTAACAGAAGAGCTCGAAATAATGGTGAATGTGATCCAAGTGATGCAGAAACTGTGAGTCTGTTTCCTAACAAAGGAGTTCCTTTAGGATCAAAGAAAACTGATCCATTCATTTTAGATAACAAGTCACTAAGTCAGGCACATGCATACTTATTGGGAAATTGTGATGAGGTTCAAGAATATATTAGGTACCTTAATTTGAATATAGTATTCTTTTTGTATAATTACTTTTTAACTTATTTTCTTTATTATTTTAACAAAAAAAAGTACATGTTGTGTAGAGAGCATGAGCAAGAGGTTAATAATCAACCACGAAGATCTAAATGGAACAAGGCCAAGAATCATTGTCAAAACTTCTCTCAATGGTTTGAAACTTGTGCTTTGCAAGAGGATGTGCCTGATTTGATAAAACAATTGTCTAGAGGACCAAATTCTGTTGCCAAAAGATATTTTGGATATCTCATCAATGGATATAGATTCCATGTTAGGCAGCGTGATGCAAGGTGTAAAACACAAAACAGTGGTGTTACACTAGTTGCCTCAACTACAAGCTTTGCAAGCTCAAAGGATAAAAATCCGATTGCTGCAGATTTGACTTATTATGGTAGAATAGTTGATATTGTTGAATTAGATTATTACGGTCATTTTAAGGTTGTTCTATTTAAGTGTGATTGGTATGAGGTTGAAAATGATGCTTATGGCCTTACTTATGTCTATTTTAACAAGAGATGCTCTCAGGAAGAGCCTTTTGTGCTTGGATCTCAAGTACACCAATGCTTCTATGTGCAAGATCCATATGATCAAGATAGACATTATGTTATGAAGATTGTTCCGAGAGACTTGTTTAACATGGGTGATGAAGTTGAAACTAATCTCCCACAAATTTATGAAAACGAGCCATCTGAACATTTGATGGGACCATCTATACCAAAAGATAATGGTGAAGTACTCTTAACAAGGACTGATGTACCAGAAACAATTATTGATGTGCCTTTGGAGGAATTTGTTACTCAACAACTTGAAGTCGAGTATGAAGAGGAGTTTGAAGATGAGTCTGCAGATGAGTTTGAAGACGAGTCTGAAAATGAGTATGAAGATGAGTCTGAAAATGAGTATGAAGATGAGTTTGAAGATGAGTCTGAAGAAGAGTTTGAAGATGAC
This sequence comes from Solanum bulbocastanum, assembly GCA_037074985.1. NCBI lineage: Eukaryota > Viridiplantae > Streptophyta > Magnoliopsida > Solanales > Solanaceae > Solanum > Solanum bulbocastanum. The sequence goes on along the minus strand of CM073603.1, from coordinate 31,862,156 downwards.
GCACCATGAGTTTCATTATTTTTGTGATGACCATATAGTGCTCACTTACTGTTTTTGTAATTTAATTGTTTTTTTGGTACAAACACATTAAGGTATCTAGTATGTGGAATTGAAGATTAGATCGTTCCAATGTTTAAGTATTCTGTTGGCTTTTTTCATGCTCCCAATTGTTGTTTGGTTAAGCAATTTATGTTGGCTTCTTATCTGATTATTATTTTATTGTGGAACCCATACTTCTAGCTGATTATTATTTTATTAAGGAACCCATACTTCTAGCTGAATATTGTTTTATTTGGCTGTTTGTTATTTATATACTTATTTGTTTCATTTTATTATCAGGCAGTAGGCATTAGAGGCAGAACAGTGAGCTCCTAGTTTTGTCGCTGTCCCGAGTTCATCGCTCCGAAAGAGGTACAACTATTTATCTTTAATTTTTCCTTGTTTGTTTCAGACCAAGAGTGTTGTGCGTTGTTGTGACTGAAATAGTGAGCTGCTAGTTTGTATCAGTTTCTTAGTTGATATGATTTTATTTGTTTTCTTAAAGTTAACTGAGTCTCCTTTTAGTTTGATGCTATGAGGCTTCAAGTTCTAATGTTCAATTTGATAAAAAATAGTTTGTCTAGGTCCTGATTTTGTTTGAATTTATTGAATTAGTTTAGTTGTGGCTCCAGCTTTCCTGCTAGGATATTGTATCTGTACAGGTTATAAAATCAGTTTACAGTGTATATGGTGCTGGAAGTTCTGGAAATTCTAGAAATTTTGGAAACTCAGCTGCTGCAATCTGCTATTATATATAGTACTGAAAATTCTGGAAATTTTAGAAATTTTGGAAACTCAGCTACTGCAATATTTTACAGTGCTGGAAATTCTGGAAATTCTAGAAACTCAGCTGCTGCAATATTATACAGTGCTGGAAATTCTAGAAATTCTAGAAAATCAGCTGCTGCAATATTATACAGTGCTGGAAATTCTGGAAATTCTAGAAACTCAGCTGCTGCAATATTATACAGTGCTGGAAATTCTGGAAATTCTAGAAACTCAGCTGCTGCAATATTATACAGTGCTGGAAATTCTGGAAATTCTAAAAACTCAAGCTGCTCCAATATGCTATTATCAATTACTCTTATATAGCTGCTGCAATCTGCTATAATACAGTGCTGGAAATTCTTGAAAGAGTTGAGCTTTTCTATAACTTCTAAAGAGTTGGAAATTCTGGATCTAGGAGTACTAATGAATATGCTAAACAGTTGCTATAAATTACTATATGTAGTAAAGTTCTGGTATCAGTGTATTTTAACATCTTTTTACTTCATCAATAGAATTCCAAGCAATATTGCCTATAGTCATCGGTCAACCTTATATCAAAATTATATTGCTGCTACTTCTTTCACTTAAAGAACCTTATTATTTTGTAGTACTTACTACAGGGAAAGAAATCAAAGAGATTACAACAAAGCAAGAAGAATGAATCAATTAGCAATACTAAAGAAAAAGGGTTCGAATCCAAACAAAGCTCAAAGTCCATTGAAGAATCTGGATTTTGATATGCAATACCGATCAAGTGCTGAATTGGCCAACAAATTCAAGATTAAGAGAGAACTACTTGCAAATGAACGCAATGATAGAGCTAAGAAAGAGCAGGCACCAATACCACATAAAAGAAAGAGTTCTGAGGATTTAATTCCACAACAAGGAAAGAGTAAATTGCTTGGGCACAAATCAGTAATTCAATCGTCTACAAGGGAAGAGCTTAGAACCTCACATATGATTGTAGGGAAAGGACAAACTAAACAGAGGTTATTTCAATCTGGAGAGTCCATTCAAGAGAAAGGAATGAAACTTCCTATGAATAACTCTAGGTTCCAAACGACATTCAAGGAAGGTGTAGTAGATTCAGTATATGTGACTGGAACAACACTAGGTAATGGAGAGGTACAACATGATATTGAGGATCTACTGAACTTCAAACAGGTGAAGAGGAAGTCGGTCCGACCAGCCACCAGTATCGATCAATTTCTGGATAAGCAACAAATACACAATGAACATGATATTCATGATCTACCAAATTGCAAGCAGGTAAAGAGGAAGTCAGTCATACCAGCTAATAGTCTTGATCAGTTTCAGAATAATCAAGGGATACGCATAGAGGATGAAACAAAACGTGATAACCACACAATAGCTGATGTCGAATTTATGCATGCTCCTATTATTAATGAACACATCAAAGGATTGGATGATCTTGTGGATCAAGAAGAACTCGGTGGAGATGAATGTGATGTAGAAGAGGAAATTGACATTGATTGTAGTACAAAAGGTATGTCTTAAACCTTGTAAGATTTATTACTCATTATAAAAGAAATATCTTATTTCCTTTCTGTTACATCAATCTAGAAATATCGAAGCCAAAAAAAGTTCGAGGACAAACAACATGTAAGGATATTCACGCAAGAAATTTGGAAGAAAGAAAGGAGGTGACATTTGATAAAGGACAAGCAATGGGACCAACTAATAAGATAGTGTCAGAATTAAGCAACTTTATAGGAACAATTGCAAGGAATCCTAGATTCATTAGCTTGATGTACACTAGTTGGCATGCGGTGCCAAATGATACTAAAAAGCGCATGTGGGAATATATCAATGTAAGAACAATCACTTTTGAGATTGCATATTTAATTATTTGTTTTTACTTACTGAAGCTAAATATATTTTATTTTGCATAGTCCAAATTTCTAATTCCAGTAGAAGGAAAGAAGAATGTGATGACTGGTCTTCGTGATGCTTGGAGGCGACACAAGCAAAAAATTAAAGAGAAATGTTTTGATAAAAACAGTACCCTTGAGGATATGCTAGCAAAACGTCCTGATGGCATTCCAGATAATCAATTTCGTCAACTGATCGAGTATTGGAAACACCCAACTGTTCAAGTAAGGCTAAAATAGTGCAATTCTACTCATCGACATATTTTGCATCATATATGTTCTTTTTTTTTATCTGTCAATTCAATTATCTCTTTTATTTAACAATAGGCCATATGCGAGATGAATTCTCAAAACAGGAAAAAACAAAAGTGGAGGCATCGAATGGGACCTATTAATTTTGCAAGAGTACGCGTGGCATTGGTAATACTTAGTTGACATTTCTTCGAAAATCTAAATTTCACTTTTTTGTACTTTATTAGAACATATTGATGTTTTTTTTAATTTCTTTTGATATAATCTGTAGCGTGCAGCCAAAGACAACAACGAAGAACCATCAAAGACTGAAATGTTTATTGCAACTCGTACCAAGACGGGAAAGGAAATCCAGGCTGATACCCAAGTTGCAATAGTAAGTTTTTTAAAGAGGATTAGTAGTGAATTTGATTCAGACTTAAAATTTATATATTGTGGGGAGTTTGACTCCATTGCATTTTATCACTTATGTCTTCTTCTTGTGCAAGTGCGAGGATATATCAATTCTTTATCGATGTCGCTGAATTGTTTGCTAGGAAAATTTGTTAATTTTTTTTAGTTCTTGATCGATATCGTAGGACTGGAAATGAAATAGTACTTACAGTTCACTATGGATGCCAATTTTATTCAACAGGCTGAACTTCAGAATCGCCAAAATTCTGGGGAAACAGCTGATGATGCATTTAGGGCAGTGTTTGGAAAGGAGCAACCTGGTCGACTTAGGTGCTATGGTAGATCAGTGACAACAAGTTCTTTGAAGAAAGATGAGGAAATTAACAATCTAAAACAAAAGCATGCCAATGAAATCACTTCTCTAAAGGAAGAATTGAGAGAAGAAATGCGACTTTTATTCACTCAATTGTTGCAAAATAATCCTGGATTGAATTTTCAAGATATACCAGGGTGTGTTGGATCTAACCTTGCTTCACCTGTTGATGCAAGTAGCGCACAAGCTGTAAGAGGCACAAATCTTCCACATTCGTCAGGGTCAGCTCATGATTCGATTCTTCAAAAGGTATTTTGTATTTCACATTCTCTGTTAATAGTCTGCATATTGTTTTTCTTCTAGTCGAGTTGGTGTTCTTGATAAAGAAATTCTGAACTTATTTTACTATCTTGAATCTTTGAAAGTTCAGTTTGTACTTAGTTTTTGTCACTCATTATCTCCTTTCAGCTTCTACACCTAAATTGTTTTTATATTTTTTGTTGTACGAGTGTTGTAGTGTTAAAGGAGGACTCTAGTGATTTTGTGTTGTAGTTGTGTACTTTTTTCCTCTGTTATTTTACTGCTTTGAACTGTGATGGTTGTTGTGAGAGATGGTTTTAGTTTTCATTGCTTAAACTGATTCTCATAGTTAAAGTTGTCCCTTTTAGATTTCTTGGAAGGTTAGAGACTTTATTGTATTTTGTGAGTGAGTTTGTTGTCACTTGTGTTAGTTAAGCTCTATTCTAATGTAGTTTGAGTTGTCATCCTGTTGCTGCTGGTTCTTGTTTCTAGGAATCATTCTTTCCTGTACTTTGGTACCCTGTATCTCAGCCTCATTTTGTTGTCTTCTTTTAATTGATTCTCTTTTTTTCTTTCTGCTGACTGTTTTCACCTGTAGGGCTTGGATGATGATCCTTCTTCTTTGTTTCACTGGTAGGAGTAATAAGATCTTGCCTACCTGAAATATTATCATTGTTGTCCTGAATTTTCTGCACTTGACCCTGACTTGTAGAATTAATCTGAGACCTGTCTAGAACTTGTTTTTTATTCTGAATGTGATGTTGAGGGGTAGCAGGGGTTCTATGGTCTAGACTATGGTCAATCTGAGTGTTGTCAATGAAATTATTAGAACTAGGGAATGCAAAATTAGTAGTCATACCTGTGTGATGAGTCTGCTGCTGCTGCAATGTTTCCTTAGCAGATTTTGGTCTGTCCATGCTATGTTGAACTAGCCTGTAAGCTTTCCTCTTCTGAGTCTGCCATTCTTCATCAGCTGGCTTGTTGTTATTTCCTTGTTTTTGGTGCTGCAGGTATTGTGAACTAGTGTTTCCATCCTCTCTATTTGTGTATTGCATTTGCAGGTTTCTGGAATCCATTTTGCCTTGTTCCCCTTTGTTTTTGTTCTTCCTATCAGCCTCCAACTCTTTTCTTTTTTTAAATTCCTCATCTCTTTGCTTAATAACAAAGTGTGAATGTGAGAGCTAGTCTTTTGAATTACTGCTGTATTATGGACCAATAATTTAGAAAAAAAATGGTGTTCCTGTAACAATAATAATACTAGTAGTTGATAGCATTTTCGTTAATAGGGATTGTGAAAGGTGTAAGTGCTGACTAATTCTTGAGCACAACAGTCAGCACTAAAGATAAATAAATGCCCAGACTATACATTCCACATACCATGGCTAAAAAATCATTACATCTTTAGGCTGCAGGCATATAAATTGCCAAGTTACCTGCTGCAAGTTTAGAGAGAAGTACTTAAGAGCATACAAAAGTCTTGGGGATAATTTCATGCCCTTGACAAAGAACAACCAAATTTAAATGTACAACCTGATAACTACCAGCTGATAACTACATTTTTTTTTCTTTTCCTATATAATGAATTGATCATTCAACTTGTAATCCCAATTTCTTACATTGTATACTTTGGAACCTAACCTAAATTATGGGAATCCACATCTGCCAGCAAGAACCTGATGCTATTATGCTAGTTCCTGGCCAATACATGACATGTAACAAAGTGTCCTTTGTGTTTACAATAGATACAGTAATCCAGAATTCACGTGCTGATAAATGTTCTATATGATTTGAATATATATATATTGATTTGGATTGGTTGGCTTACAATGAATACTCTCCAATTATGCACTTCCACATTTATTTCACTAATTTATAATTTTATTTTGAATGTGCAGGAAAATGCCGGTAATTGAATTTGAATTGCATGTGGCCAAAAGTAAACTCAATCTATTATAGTGAACGATGAAGAGTTTTTGTACTATTGTCATATACATTTGAATGCATTTGTTTTTTTGGAATTTATTGATAGTAGAGCTCTTTAAGCAATAACTTTCTAAGTATTGGTTGTACAAGATATGTTTCTTGAAGTTTATTTGAAATATATAGCTTCAATTTAATTATTAGCTAATTTTGTGCTTTAGGTCACTTGTATATCTAATTATGTGATTATATATTGAATATATGCAAATAAAAATTATTATTCTTAAAAATAAAAAATTGTGGCTACAAAATTCTACACAACATTGCCACACTTCAAAAGTGTTGTTGTAGGACGTTCAATGTTATCTTGTACATAAGAAAAGTTACACTTTATAAGTGTTGCTCTAGATGAGATATAAAAGGCATCACTTTTTAAGTGTGACCAATAACAAAGCAAAGGCAACACTTTTAAGTGTAGTATAATAAAAAATAGGTGTCGCTAATTCAACACAACAAAGCGTGCCCTTATACCTCTTTGGCTACGCTTTATAAGTGTAGCCAAAGATGGCGACATTTAAAAAGTGTTGCCTAATGTCAAAGGTTACGCTTCTTTAGACCACCCCCTAAAAAGCGTTGCTTAAAGTCCAAAAGTGTAGCCTTTTATCAAAGGCCACACTTTTTGCTAGTTTAGGCTACACTTTACTGGGGTGGCCGTAGGCCTAAAATGGTGTAGTGCCTTATGATATCAATCTCAATGTGTAATACGATAGCCTCTTGACTACATGTAAGAGCTTCTAGTGGCTTATTTAATTGCTTCCTTATCTTTATCTTTGTCTAGATAATCACGTAAGCCCGTTGTTCATTTGAACATTGCCAGTCTAATTGCCTATCTGTAATAGTCATTTTAGTATTTTATCTTATCATATGGGGGTTAGTTTAATTCTAAGAGAAGGAGTCTTTAAATATTATATGCTTCCCTTGGTCATCTTTGCTAACATTGGCACAGTGAACTAATCTCATGTTTCTTTTTGGCTTATTTCAATTTATGTGTCTTGGTTATATTATATAGATTTAAAGTGTGCTCTATTATTAATTTCTATCTTGTTTTGTTCTTTTCTATGTATGAATCGGCTCCTCCCGAGTCTTTAGAGACTCCTTCTCCTTGCATTTCGTTGGTTGGGCCTTGGAGGCCCAATGATATTTTTCTATCGAGTCAGCTGAGTCTTTGGAGTTGGCATACAGGTTGAAGTAGTTAAATAGCGGCTGGAAAATTGAAATTTTCAAATCCAAAGGAGGCTTAAATGAGGTTGTATACATGATGTATACAGTTGTATACACTGGTATACGTGGCAAAAAATTGAAATACAGGTTCCCGGAGGTTAAAAAGGGCTAGAACTTGAATTTTCAAGCTCCGAAAAAGTCAAAAATATGCTGATATACTTGTTGTATACACCGGTATACAGTCGTAAAATACAGTATACAGGTTCAAAGGGTAGAAATACAGGTGGAAAATGCAAAAATACAGAGTTAAAATAAAATTACAGGTCCAGGAGTTTGAGAATTAGCGGTATACATGGCGTATACATCAAATATACACTTAATGTATATCATGACAAATCAGAATGAAAAGGGGCCAAAGGCCCAAGGGAATTTTCAGCAGGTCCAAGCAGCAAAATGGGCCTAAAGGCCCAAATTTGATATCCCTTCTCTCTTGTATTTGTTTATTAATGATTAACTAGCTCTATTTGTTTCTTATGGTTTAATTTAATTAAGTCTCCCAAGATAGTCTTTCTTATTTTTTGGAATATCTATTATTTACTTATTTATATATTTAATTATGTATGATTATTTTGTCCTAATAGAAATTATGCCAAGTCTTTCCTTTAAAAGTAGCAATTTAAATCTATCTTTATTTTCTAAACTTAATTATTTATTATTTTTTTTAAAAAAAGTTAGTTGAAAAGTCATTTTAGTCAAATTGTCGATCAACCGCAAGTAGCGGACATTCCGAGGGCCTAACACTTTATCGGAGTGTACATTGAACTCGAATCCTTTTTATTTCAATTGATTTTATCTATTTAAGTCTTTTGATAAACCTTAAGTTTTCTTAATTTCTTAAAAAAATTAAGTGGTCACTCTATTTTGGAAAATTGATTTTTCTTCAAGTCATTAGTTAAGTCGGTTTTTCTAAACAAAGTCATTTTTCATTTTTTTTCGAGTAAAACAGTAAGGATGCTAAGCCAACAAATGATAGAAATGTACGAAGCTTGGATGAATGGATAATCTCCACCGTCTTCAATTTGTGACTGTCTAAATACAAATATGTCAACCCCTATATAAGTAAGTGTCGACAAGTGATCCCATTTATCCACCTGGATTTGTCCTCTATGCTAACACATCTAACGTCACTGGAACTTCCACGGTGCGCCCTTTGAGTGGATAAGTAATCCACTCTTCATGCCAACTGCACCGACTAATATAGTCCCACAATCTATAATGGAGCCAAAATCTCACAATGATCCTCCACCCAAAGTTTAATATGATCGAGATTATACCCTTGAATTGACTTTTAAAATTTCAGGATCTTACCCTCATACTCATCAGTATAGTTCCCCCGTTGAAGCTGAAAAAGTTGTTAAGAATGAGGAACATGAAGAAATGACGAGAAAAATGAAGAGTTTGGGATAGAGTGTAAGAGATATGCAAGGATTGGGAGGTCACAGAATGTCTCATTCAATGATTTGTGCATCTTTCCCCACGTTCATCTGCCCATCGGTTTTAAACCTCTAAAATTTGAAAAATATGATGGACATGGAGATCCTGTAGCTCATTTAAAGAGCTATTGTAATCAATTGAGAGAGGCTGGAAGCAAAGAAGAATTGCTCATGGCTTATTTTGGGAAAAGTTTGATGGAAATTTCTCAAAATGGTTCATAGATCAAGATACTTCTAACTGGCATATATGAGGTGATTTGGCTCGATGTTTTGTTAAACAATTTCAATATAACATTGGCATAGTGCTAGATCGTACTTCACTTACCAACATGAGGAAAAAGATCACTAAAATTTTTCGTGAATATGCTATTAGGTGAAGGGAGCAAGCTGCCAGGGTTAAGCCGCCAATGAAAGAGTCTGAAATGATTGATGTTTTCCTCCAAGCGTAAGAACCATACTACTTTCATTATTTACTTTCTGTTGTTGGAAAAACATTCACCGAAGCTATTCAGATTGAGAAAATGGTGGAAAATGGCATCAAGTCTTGGAAAAATTATAAGTCAAACTGCCTTGAATGCCACAACACATGTGATTAAAAATGGATCAGGAAATCTTGGGGGAAAAATAATAAAGAAGGATGTAGCAAATGTTGTGTCAGACGCACAAAAAGATCCAAGGGGTCCAGTTTATCAATATGCACCACCTCAATTTCATCACTATCTCCCCATGCAAGACACACAATACTCCATTGTCCCACCTCAATACGCAGTCTATAGTGCACAATCATATGTACATCAACCAAACTATCCTCAATGGCGAGCGCCAACAAATCAAAATTTTCATCCTTTTTCTCAAAAATTTTGAGCACCTTATAATCCCCGTCCAAGACATGGATTTGAAGGAGGTCAAAGACCTATAAACAATTTCACACCAATTGGAGAGTCTTACACAAGTTTATTTGAGAAATTGAAACATTTGAATATGATAGACCCAATTCTTCAAAATTACATGGATCTACATGCAAAAGGATTCAATCCTACAATACAGTGCGTATACCATTCTGATGTTTCAGGGCACAGTACTGAAGATTGTTGAAATTTAATAAGAAAGGTGGAAGAGATGATTCAAATAAAGATGATTGTGGTTCAAAATAATGAACCTCCCAAATGTTACTAAGAATCCTTTATCGGCGTGTAGTGATGTATACTTTATTGAGATGAAATGTGATGACAAAGAATATGACAATTCTGAAGAAAAGACAATTGAAATTAGTGGAGCATTTACAAAGGCTAACGTGCAAAGCAGTGGCTAAGAAGTCAAGTTTGGTGATTGGGAGACAATGTTCTCTTCTCGAAAAGAGTGTATGGATAGTTTATTTTGTCATCATCTCTGTTATGCAATTCTTTTTTATTTTATTTTAGTAAGTCAGACATTTCTATCATTTCTCTAATGTGTTTGTTTGTTGAGTCTTGTCGTAGTTCGGGTTATTATAGAGTTGTAACCTAAAATTTAGTTTGTTATCTTGTCACCAAGTCCTTTTATCTTAATATAATATTTGTCATATGTCACTTTGATCTGTTCTATTTGGCTTTCCATAAATGCATCTCTTTTCAATTCAATTTTTGTGACATGATATGCAAGAGAATTTGGTCAGATCTTAAAATTATATCTAGTCATAGAATGAATACACCTAAGAAGTCCAAAAAGAAATACATTCAAAGAAATGAATAAAGGACTTAAACACCATGATACGCCCTTTAGTATGGAAAATGGTTGAAAGAATAATTTTTTTCAAGCTGACAAATATGGAACAAAATTGATATACAAATCCATCAATGCATACGTTGCAAAAAGATAATGTATGATTTTCACTTCACATCTTAAAGGACATACTTGTATTTGACATTTTTAATATTGATATGACGAAGACATTTCATTCTACTAAACACCGTGTAATATAATCCTTTGTTGCCCCTTTTGTGCCTTAAGTTATCCTCTTTCATACCCCTCTTTTGAAATCAACATAAAGTCAAAAATAACAAAAAAAAAAAAAAAAAAAAAAAAAAAAAAAAAGAGAAAAAGTCACAAATTTTTTTTAAAAAAAAAAGAAAAAAAAAAGGGAGGAAACCAAAAATCTGCACATATATACACTACAACACACGGACAAAACAAGAAAAATCAGCAAAGAAAAAAGACTACAAAAAACCCATCAACACAAAAAGGTACAGTGAAAGAAGGGAAAAAGAAAGAACAAAAAACAAAAATCAGCAACAAAAAAAGAGCACACACACAACACAAAACACGTACAGAAAAGAAGAAGAAAAACATTTTTTTCCCTTCCACAACCTTGCACAATACTTCCTCCAATCACGCATCCTCTCAAAAAAAAAAAAAAAAAAAAAAAAAAAAAAAAAAAAAAAAAAAAACCACGCAGCACACAACACAAAAATCATATACATGTTTCCCACAAATCGACACCTCACACAAAACAAAAGATTCGTAGGTATTTAATTGAATTTTAGTCAAGATTTTGCGGTACTTATTTTCTTCATTTGAGGTATACCTTTGCCTTAAATCTTTAGTTTATTTATGGAATTTGATGTTATTATATGATTAGTTTTATTATAATTTTATTTTATTCATAATTTGATTGAAATGAATATTTGATTAAACGTTATATCTTATTTAATGAGTGAAGATAACTTTAACTGGTGATTATTTTCATTTGTTTATTTTTATTCCCTAGTTACTATCTTGATTTATGTGCCAATAATAATAAAGTAGGGATTTTTAGGCTCAAAGAAATTATTGTCATTTATTTATTTATTTATTTCAAGAAAAAAATGAGAATTATTTTTACAATTCATTATTATTTTGTTGGATTAAAAGGTGGATGCTTAATTTTGACGTTAATTTTAAGAGTGATAAAAATATAAAATAAAGATATAGAAATGATGTCAGAATTATATATTGTATCCTCAACATTTATATTTATTTTACTTTATTTGGTTTTATTTATATGAGTTTTATAATGATTAGACGAAATTTTAGACACATTAAAAATATTTGTTTTGATTAAGAATGTGGTTGCGCATTTTTTTAGACAATTAAAAGAAACTCAAAGATGCGGTGACGCACTTTGTCTAAAATATAATCAACTTTATCAATTTAAAGCACGGCATGTAGACAAAATTATTAGGTGCGATGTGAAGAAGACAATTATGCCTCTAAATATCAAAATCAAGAATGCAATTATGCATCTAAATAGAGACCGATAAAATTTCAACAATAAAATAAATATGAGCAAATCATGGCCTATAATAATATATCCAAAAAATAATTTAAGATAAGTACAAGTCAATTAAAGCGACCGTGCTAGAATCACAGGATTTGAGGGATGTCTAATACCTTCCCCTCGGTCAATAGAATTCCTTACCCGAATTTCTAGTTCGCAGACCAAATAAAGGAGTCATTCCTTTTGATTAGGGATTAAAAAAAAAGGTGACTTGGAACACCATAACTCAATTTCAAGTGACGACTCTGAAATAATTAAAATAATCCCCAATCAATACCGTCACTTAAATTGGAAAAACCCTTTCACCATTCGAAAAGGAGTGTGACATCTCTGGCGACTCTAAAAAAATAAAATAATTCCAAATCAATACCATCACTTAAATTGGAAAATCCCTTCCGTAGTGCGAAAAAGGGGTGTGACATCTTATTTTCTTCATTGTTGAAGACATTTTTTCTATTTTGATAATTCATAGTTTGTTTAACCGCTACGAGATAAGAAAGTGAATGTATTAAGATTGTTTTTATTTGAAGTGAATGACACTGTTTTGAGTTTGGTAATTCTTCTTTATTACCTTCGAACTTATTTCTCTTGTAAATTTTATTTTGATGTTATATAAGAGGGTTAAATATGTGAATTAAGGTGAATTTATGATCAATTTTAAGGCGTCAATAATTGAGTGACAATTATTATCTTTGCCGGCAATAGCAAAAGCCACAAATATGCTTGTTTCTGAGGTGGATTTAATGGCAATAGTAAATGCCGCTAAATAAATGCCATAGTGTCAATAATAAGGGTCTTTACCGGCACTCGACATAAATGTCACTAAAGACTTTAGCGACATTGGATCCAATGACATTTAATCAAATGCCGATAAATGTATTTGTGGCAATAAATATTGCCGCTAAAAGGAAACTCAATTGCCGCTAAAAGTCTCTTTTGGTGTAGTGTTTTTAAAATATAGTTTTAATATTTATTTTTGGTCTTCACTCTCTCAAACGTAGTGAAATACCCTAACTTCTCCATGTAAATATTTAAGGAGGTAATAATTTCAAAATAATAACACGTATTTATGAAGACTTAAGGTGTATGAACTCATCTACAATGGCTCTTTTGTTTTCAATGAGAAATGGGGAAGTAGCACTCTTGTTGAGATCATGTCCGTCTTTTGAGCTGAAGAAGTCTTCACCAAGTTGACTCCCTGGCTTTTGTGAGACCTGTAAATGCTTGATATAGGCTTCCCTCAAGCTCCAGAGGTCTTGACATATATAACTCAACAGTGGCAGAGAAGCTCCATCCAAGTCGTTGTTCGCTTGAGAAGATGAAGATGATCCGTCACCATTTCTAGGTCCTTCATTTCCAAATTGAGTTGCTGGTTTTTTGTTTCCTTTTGTTCTTTTCTTGTTTGGCTTTGTTATTTGTTGGACTCGCTTTTGGGCCTGAGTTATGTTGCTTTTTATAAGGGAAAATTTACACAAACTTCCATAGTGTTAAGAATTAATTACATCTTATCCTTATTATTTTTCAAATTAAAAAAAATTTCTTAAATTTAGTGGAATCCGGATATATCCCCAAACGTTCTATGTGCATCAGCTGTCGGTTTTGAATCCATCGCTCAACATCCTGATACATTACGTCACAATTTCGAATTACTCAACGTCCCGATACATCATGTATGTTCTGATACATCGTGCAAAGTAATTTATCCTACCGATACATCACACAAAGTGATGTATCTGACCGATACATTGTGTAAAGTGTTGTGTCTAAGAATAAGAGAGAGAGTAAGGATTTTGTAATTTTTTTCAAATGGTAGGAAATTTTAGAGAATATGGTAAAATAAGTTGTGTATTTAGGTAATTTTTCCTATTATTATAAATAAAGTGGGCTTGCCCAGTTAAGCATCAAAAAATAAGAAATTCAATTTTAAATAGTTCAGGGGGTAATACGACCCCATGAAGTAAAAGTATGTACACTCGGATCAATCCGACAATATGTTGGAGGCTCATTTGACTATTTATTCAATAATAAACTCAAATTAGTTATTGAATTAAAGAAGGCAGAAAAAGAACAATGAGAAAAATGATCAAATATATACTCCAATATCGATTTATTTTAATAAATATTAAAAAATAAATTTAAAATCATTTTTTTCACTTCCGTTAAACGAAAAGTGTAAATTTGGGTCATTTATGTAACTGTAAGGGTATATGTGAAGCTTTTACAACAAAGGTATATGAGATCTTCATATTCCTTATATTATACGGAAAAAGGTCATATTTACCCTTGTAATCTAAGAAAAGGGTTATATTTGCCCTACTTTTTTGATATTTTGTTTTTATCATCCAATTTTAGGCACATATTTGATCTTGGACCGTTAATGTCATGTTTTCACTTTTATCATCTTATGTGGTGCTTACGTGGCATGCCTACATGGATATAATTAATTAAATGAGGTTAACTATGGTAAGCTCTTCTCTTAATTCTTTTAAGAAAATAACCAAATCTCATTTTGATCGGTTCAAATCGTAGAAGAAGTATGACAAATTGTGAGTTCAAATTGTAGAAGAGAGCCAAAATCTCACCATGGCCTAAAGAAAATCCATTCCAATGAATTTCACAACCCAAAATAATCTCTCTCTTACATGAAAAGAAGTATTCTTGACTTTAAATTAATTTTTGGGTTAGTTCAATTTGTTGAGGTCTGATTGCATTTTTGTATTCATGGACCTCAGTTTATCCTTTTTAATTTTTTTGTCAGAATTCTCAAGAGTTTAAAATAAATTCTTCTACTAGTCTTCTTTTTAAAATTAAGCCAAGGAGATTAACACAGAACATATGACATGTAGAAGGAGCAAAAAGGTGTTCATCCAGCATATGAAGAATGAGAAAACGAATTAAAGTCTTATTTAATTTGAAGAAGAGGATTAATTTTTTTTGTTGTTGAAGCTAAAGATTTATACATGGGCAGATTGACGATTTATCTTGGAAGATTTGATTGAAAAGAGAAATTATTTCTACATAACGAAAGGAGAAAAGAGTTTACCATGGTTAATCTCAACTAATTAAAAAGCTATACTTAAGGAAATAGAGAGATTAAGCATGGGAGGGGAGCCTCCTCCTGAAATAAGTACTGGACGTTTGGGTTTTATGGGTTAAATGGGTGGGTATAATAGTGGGTTGGGCATAATAGTAAATTAGGAGAAAAATTTAAATGAAATTAATATATATATATACACACGTAGGCACCACATAGGATGATAAAAGTGGAAACATGATACTTAACCGTCCAAGAGCAAATGTGTGCCTAAACTTATATGGTAGGGGCAAATATATAAAAAAAAAAATATGACCAAGGGAAATTATAACCCTTTCCTAAGATTATAGGTGTAAATATGACCCTTTTTCGTATATTATATAACATTAATACAAAGATTTATGTCTCTCAGCTACTCACATACAACAATAACAATATATTCAAACGTAATCCCACAAAGTAGGGTCTGAGAGCCTTTCACCTACATACTGATAATACATCACGAGTTTAGTTGAAGGCGCATAACAGAAGAGCTTACACAAGGAAAGACATGTAATCGATGACAGCGACAGTAATGGCGAGACCAACTGAATGTGCTAAAGTAGCATACATACCAGTTACAAAGGCAATTACAACTGAATGTGGCTACTGCATTTGCTGCAATGAAGAAGTAGCTGAATACAACACCAGCGGAACATGTAAAGGCGATGGCATCAGAAACAACAAATGCACAGAATGTTGTGTTTCTTGCTAGAATTGTCAACCCTTTATAAGGGCCACTGGGATCACTCTCAAAACCTCCTGGTAACATGAAACTAACTGCAAAGGTAACCGTAATTAGCAAAGTAGTCACAACTAGATGTATTTCAGTTACCACCATAATTTTTTCCAGTTCGCTTTTCTTATCACTTTTAGTTTTGTTCTCGCTCGACTCCATTTCATCCTCTTGCTCTTGCATTTTTTGTTTCTATTTTATCTCAAATTCACGGCGTCCTAATCGACCATAGCGAAGGTTCTGCTTGAATAAATATTTCTCCTATTTTCATAACTAGTTGAGCTAATATATAGTGGAAGAAAATGTAATTTCAGTAGCAATATTTCAATCAAATACGTATTGATATTACTCATATACCATATATATGGAACTCACATGCTCCAAAACTAGTAA
Source organism: Solanum bulbocastanum (assembly GCA_037074985.1). Lineage (NCBI taxonomy): Eukaryota > Viridiplantae > Streptophyta > Magnoliopsida > Solanales > Solanaceae > Solanum > Solanum bulbocastanum. The sequence continues at coordinate 31,846,068 of CM073603.1, read as the reverse complement.
GTCTGTATGTATAGTTAGTTAGGTGAGAATTAATTACTTTAAGTCACGGAATTGACAGCAATTTATATCTTTGAAATTTAGATAAATGAATCACAAGTTGTAAGTAATGACTCTCTTGGTCATTTCTGTGTTTTGCCTTCCGTGTGACGTTTAGAGTGTTTCTGTAGCGACCCCAAGTCATTTATGACTTGCTGGGACTAACAATTCGGTCACCTGGTCGTTCGTTTGTTTATTGTGCGAGTTTTAGTATTTTTGGAGCATATGAACCTTGAACGATAATTTTCGATCAAAAGTTCAAGAAGATAACATTGGAATCCAATTCTGACGATTCCATCAGCTCCGGAAAGGTCATTTTAGGCTAGTAGCATGGTCGGCATGACTCCCGAGGTTTTCAGTGTGAGTCAATGTGATTAGGCATTTTAACTTTAAATTTAAGCCTAAGTTTGACTTTAGTCAACATTCTGAGTAAACGTGCTCGAATGAGAATTTCGTCAACGCGGTCAACTCTATAATGTCGAGTTTGGTCTAGATTGACCTTTCTTTTGTGTTTCGAGGTTTTCGATATTTTTTCAAGCCCTTTTGTGGTTTTTGATTAAAAATAACATTTGGGTGTAGGACCCACTTTTTGTCAAGCTGACCTCGTATGAAAATTTTGAATGTGCCATTGAGTCCGAAATATCAAATTTGGTGTAGTTGCATATCTCGTTTGCGTACATGGGGTTCCGAATGAGTTCGGAGCACCTTGTCGAAGTTTTTAAGTTTTTGGAAAGATAATACAGAAAAATCTGCTATAAGATGCAGAAATATCAGCAACCCCTTTCCAAACTTAAAACCCTCATAACTCTCTCATCTCTCAACAGAATTAGGCGATTCGAAGTGCGAAAGCTTCGTATTTTCGGTGGCTTTGCTGTAGAGTGTTTGAAAGTTGTTGGGTGCGCATAGTTCGAGCTAATTTTGTGATAAACATGACTGATGTACCCTTTTTCAAGCTTTTGTTTTTGACATTCTTGTTTTGGTTATATCTCACTCATTTTAGCTTGGTTTTAGGTGATTCGAAGTCCCACATGTTGGGAATTGTCGTGGCTTCGTCGCGGAGTGTTCAAGAAGTGCTGGGCACTATTAGATCCTTGTAAATTTTGAGTTTAGACTACTGCATGTTTTCTTTTAAGTTGATTAACATGTGGTTTTCTTGCATGTTAGTTTTTATTGCATTTTGAGCCTCGAATTGTGTTCCACTTTAGAACACAAGTTTGGGATACTGTTTTGGGTCTCTTGACGGAGTCAAATTCGAACAGTTTGGTGCGGATTCAATGATTCTCGTTTTGACTCCAAAATTGACCCGTCTCCGTTTATTGTATTTTGGTGTCTAAACGACCGTACTAACGTTGTGATCCTATATTTGATAGAGTGACAACGTTCAAAGCTCGTTCGGGAAGGAAAAACTCTAGCAAAGTGATTTGGAACGTGCGCGATCAGCCTTAATGTAGGCTACGACTTCCTTTCTATTAGATTGAACTTAATTGTGTAAAAGCATGTCGATTGGAGTGAATTAGGGGTGGGTACCAGTTTCTACTTTACATTGATTAGATACCTCATGTTAGGATCGATTGGCCATATTTCGGGTGTATTATCATGTTAACCGGTTTAGTAGAGTTGCATGCTTATGTGCTAAATGTTATTGTATGCTTGTATGCTATGTGTTGTATATTTGTTCATCATTAACCGTAAGCATGATGTCCTTAGTCTAGATTAGGCTAGCGTTGCCTTAGAATTATGACTCGTGTGGGCTGTATAGCCTTGACTTTCTATCGACGTCATTCGGATAACTTAGCTCCTCGTAGACTGGAGTAGCAGACTTGAGTCTGATAGTTGAGCCTTAGATTAGGCGTTATTGCTTCTTGCTACACTTCTGTATTTTTTCCCTCTAATTTTGTGGTTTCAACGCATTCTTGAAGGTTCGGTGCATCACTAAAGGCGTGGGATTGAGATAGTATAAGCTTGAAGCCTTTTCTGTGATTTCTTAAAGTGGACCAGCGTTCCATGGTGGTTGTTGTTGGATTGAATCCTATTGGAGATACTAGCACCCTCGGGATCGTTCTTTCTAGTTGGGCTGGGCGCATATCGCTGGCTGGGTAGACTCGATGATTTTGGCAATAGCCCCCGGACCTCTCTTTCTAGCTGGGCTGGGAGTGTGTTGTTGGCTGGGTGTCCTCGGGTCTCTCTTTCTAGCTGGGCTGGGATCTGACTACATGGTAGGATGACTCGCAATATCAACCTCACCCTCGGGTCCCTTTTTCTAACTGGGCTGGGAATGGACTGTTTGGTAGGGTGCCCCCTTGGGTAACTCTTTCTAGTTGGGCTGGGAGTGCACTATTGGCTGGGTGGAGTCTGATGGGTTATCTTTGTTACTTTGGGCTAGGAGTCTGATTTTCTTCTTTCTTAGTAGACTTAGCTTTTCTGTATACCTGTCGGGCTTTTAGGGGTCCGTTCAGGTTTTATTTAAACTTGCGCACGAGCGTACCTTTTGGGCTTATGGGGGTCCAGTTAGGTTTAGTTTAGTTGTACTTAGTTTATTTCTGGTATGCTCGTGTGTTTCATTTTCTTTTCTGCTTTGACCTCTCTGTATCTAGATTTTATCCTTTCTTATTATTATTTTTACCCTTTGCTCAGTCGACCTTTGATATCTATTGAGTACCTGTTGTTTTGGTACTCATGCTACGCTCTGCATCTATTTCGTGATGCAGGTCCTAGTACTAGTTACTAGCAATAAGTAGTTCCAGCCTTTTTTTGCAGCTGTGATTCGGAGATGAGGGCGAGCACTTGGCGTTTTGGGTTTGTCTTGTCTCCTTCTTTTGTTTTAGCTAGTCTTGTTGCCTTTGAGACACGCTTTGTTGTGGTCCACTTTTGGGACTTGTACTCTTTATTAGATAGCTCTGTACTAGTGACTTCCAAGTTCTGGGAGGAATTTTGTATATATTTATTTTGGTTTGCTTCCTCCTTAGTATCCTTGTTTAGATTATTGTTTTCGCTAGTTTCTGCCCTTACGCTCATTGCTTGATGTTCTAGGTTACGGGTTGGCTTACCTACTAGTAGGGTATAGTAGGTGCCATCATGACTCAAGAAATCAGGTCGTGACAAGTTGGTATCAGATCCTCGGGTTCATCTGTCTAACTTATACAGAGCTAATGTTTATTAGAGTCCTGCGGATCAGTGCAAAAACGTCTGTAACTTATCTTCGAGAGGCTACAAGATGTCTTTAGGAAGATTTCCTATTTTGTTTCACTTTCATGTAATGTGTGTCTTATTGGTTCCTCCTTACCTTGTTTCACTCTTTCGCAGGATAGCTCACTCGCGAGGTTGCGCAGCCGGGGGTGATGCACCCAGGCCTGTAAACAGAGCCCCAGCTTGGGGTAGACGCTGACCCCGAGGTCGAGAGAGGGCCGCAACATCAGCCCAGGAGAGAGAGGAGGATCCAGAGCTAGTATTAGACCCTCCAGCACCTCGTATACTAGATCATCCGATGGGGCTAGCCCAGCCGCCACCCAAACCAGTTCTGACTCTAGATCTCCAGGCCATTATTACTCAACTCTTAGGTGTGCTTAGGGGTATACAACAACCACCCACCCCAGCTACACTAGCACTAGTATCGCACGATCAGCCTACAGTGAGGGCACCTTAAGTCTAGGTACCACCTGAGGGAGTACCGCCCTTGGCAGCGGACAAACTTATGCCGCTTGAGGACCAGAAGATGCTTGGTATGTTTCTCAGGTTGACACCACTAAGGTTTTCTAGGGTTGTGGGTGAGGATGCCCACGAGTTTCTTACTACTTGCCGCGAGAGGCTTCACACTTTGGGTCAAGTAGAGTCTAAAGGGGCCGACTTCATTGCTTACTAACTAGATGGGCTAGCCAGTAGTGGTGGCGCACTTTCATTCAGACCAAGCTCGTTAGATCTCCACCGATATCATGAGATGAGTTTTTTGAGACCTTCTTGGCCAAGTTTATCCCTCGTAGCATTAGAAACCGCCTCAGGGATCAGTTCTGCAGGGCTCTATGTTAGTGGCAGAGTACAAGACTACGTTCCACGAGCTCTCCCGCTATGCAGAGACGATATTACCTACAGAAGAGGAGAGGGTTAGGTGTTTTGTCCATGAGTTGAGATTACAGCTTCGGCTTGAGACCTAGTCCTTAGTTTCTGCGGGTCGATCTTTTTTAGACGTAGTTGACCATGCCAGTTCTATGGAGCATCTTCGTCGCGAGGCCCAAAGAGGCAACAAGAAGAGGGCTAGGATGAGGGAAGCTACAGTGACTCCCACCTAAGGTCTAGGGATTATCATGACAGGATCGGATGACGGTTTCGACAGGGTCAGTCTAGTAGACCTAAACGGGCCTCTCTTCAGGCATCAGGTGGTGGTCCGAGCGAGGCTAGTTTGAGTCAGGGCCGCGAGGTATTTCGATCAGGTTCTTCAGTCCATGATGGTCGTTCTTTTGGGAGTCGCCCTCAATAGGGTTGCTATGAGTGTGGTGAGATGGGTTATTGGGCCAGGGACTATCCTCAACATAGTCGGATTGCTCCCGCTTCTCAAGTAACTCCCCCATCTTTATGAGCACCTCCAGTTAGAGGCCGTGGTTAAGGTCAAGATCATAGAGGTGGTCATTAGGGTATACGGGGTGGTCCCCGAGGAGACAGGTCAGGTGGTAGGTTTGATGGTTAGGGCAGAGGCAGACATAGCCATTTCTATACAGCTCCAGCGAAGGCGGAGGCTGAGGCATCAGACAATGTGATCACATGTATGATTCTTTTATGCCAGCAGCCCACCTTGGCTTATTTGATCCGGGCTCTACTTTTTCGTACGTTTCTGTTTAATATGCCTCTCGCTTAAGTATGATTTCTAAGCCTCTGGTAGCGCCGTTACGTGCATCGACCCCCGTGGGTAAGTCTTTAGTAGTGGATCAGGTATTTCGATCTTGCTTAGTTACTATCCAGGGAAGTGACACCCGGGATGACCTTATATTGCTTGACATGGTTGATTTCGATATGATTCTGGGCATGGACTGGTTATCCCCTTATTGCGCTGTTTTAGATTGTTTCTCTAAGACCATTGCCTTAGCCATTCTTGGTATTCCTCCGATGGTGTAGCAGGGATCTCATGGTAGCACACCAATTGGGGTTATCTCTTTCATTCGAGCTAGGAGGCTAGTAGCTAGTGGATGCTTATCATATTTGACGTATGTGCGTGATGTGAGTAGGGAGGTCCCTCCGGTTAAGTCAGTTTCTATTGTTCGTAACTTCTTAGATGTGTTTTCTACTGACCTACCTGGCCTACCCCCAGAGCGTGATATTGATTTTTCGATTAAGCTTAAGCCGGGTACTCGGCCTATTTCAATTCTGCCATATCAGATGGCTCCTGTAGAGCTCAAGGAGCTCACTGTTCAGCTTCATAATCTCTTGGGCAAGGGATTTATCAGACCTAGTGTATCACCTTAGGGCGCTCCCATTTTTTTTGTTAAGAAGAAGGACGGTACGATGTGTATGTGCATTGACTATAGGCTGTTGAATAAGGTGACAGTGAAGAATTGATATCCTCTGCCTAGAATTGATGACCTATTTGACCAGCTACAGGGAGCTTCAGTGTTCTCTAAGATTGATTTGAGGTCCGATTACCACCACTTGAGGATTATGGCAGCGAAAATCCCTAAGACTGCATTTAGGACCCGATATGGCCATTATGAGTTCTTGGTGATGTCATTTGGGTTGACTAATGCCCTTGCTGCCTTTATGGACTTAATGACACCCGTGTTCAGGCCTTATCTTGATTCCTTCGTCATGGTCTTCATTGATGACATTTTGATATACTCGCGGAGTAGGGGTGATCATAAGCAACATTTGAAAGTTGTGCTCTAGACTTTGAGAGATCAACGACTTTATGTCAAGTTCTCAAAGTGCCAGTTTTGGTTAGACTTTGTAGCGTTCTTGGGGCACGTTGTATCCAAGAAGGGCATTATGGTAGATCCAGCGAAGATTGAGGTTATTCATGATTGGGCTAGGTCTACCTCAGTTACTGAGATTCAAAGCTTCGTCGGACTAGTAGGCTACTACAGACGATTTGTGGAGGGTTTCTCTACTTTGACAGCACCTCTAACACGGTTGACTCGTGTTGATGTTCCCTTTGTTTGGTTAGAGGAGTGTGAGGCGATCTTTTTGAGGCTCAAGGAGTTATTGAGCACCGCTCCTATATTGACTCTTCCAGTTGAGGGCGAGGGCTTCACAGTTTATTGTGATGCATTCGACGTTGGTTTGGGTTGTATGTTAATACAGCAAGACTTGGTTATTGCTTATGCGTCGAGGCAGTTTAAGATCCATGAGCACAACTACCCCACTCATAACTTGGAGTTGGCGGCGGTAGTTTTCGCACTTAAAATTTGGAGGCACTACTTATATGGAGTTCAATATGAGATCTATACCGATTATAGGAGTTTTTAATACATCATGAGCTAGAGGGACCTTAATTCGAGGCAGCGTCGTTGGATTGAGCTCCTGAAGGACTACGATCTCTTTATTCTCTATAATTCGGGCAAGGCGAATGTGGTAGCGAATGCCTTGATGAAGGCGGTAGGTATGGGTAGTCTAGCTTTCTTATCTGTTGAGGAGCGACCATTGGCTTTGGATATTCAGTTCTTAGCTAATAACATGATTCGGTTGGATATCTCATATTCTAGACTCGTTTTGGCCTTTATGGGAGTTCAGTCTTCTTTGCTTGATAGGATCTGTGGTTGCCAGTTTGAGGATGAGGCCTTGGTGTCCCTTAGAAATCGATTGTTAGTGGGTGATGGTGGTCAGGCTACCTTAAATCCTAATAGAGTGTTGAGATTCGCCCGCCGCATTTATGTTTCGAGAGTTGGAAATTTAATACAGTTGATACTTTCTGAGGCCAATGAGTCTAGATACTCTATTCATTCGGGCACAACGAAGATGTATCGTGATTTGAGGCAATATTACTGGTGAAGTAGCATGAGGAGAGATATTGCTGACTTTGTTTCCCGTTGCTTGTGCTGCCAGTAGGTAAAGGCCGAACATTTAAGGCCTGGTGGTGAGTTTCAGAGATTACCCATTTCGGAGTGGAAGTGGGATCGTATTACTATGGATTTTGTGGCTGGCCTACCGCGGACTTCTAGAAGTGTTGATAGCATTTGGGTTATCGTTGATCGATTGACCAAGTCAGCATATTTCCTTCCTGTTCACTCTTCATTTAGCGCTGAGAGGTTGGCTCGTATCTACATTTGGGAGGTGGTTTGACTTCATGGGGTGTCATCTTTTATTATATCAAATCGGAATTCTCAATTCACGTCTAGCTTCTAAAGGACCTTTCAGGATGAGTTAGGCACTCGGATTGACCTTAGCACACCTTTCTAGCCATAGACTGACGGTCAGTCGGAGCGTACTATTCAGGTCCTTGAGGACATGCTGCGGGCTTGTGTTTTGGAGTTTGATGGTCATTGGGACCAGTTCTTGCCTTTGGCGGAGTTTGCGTATAACAATAACTACCGTTCTAACATTCAGATGGCCTCGTTCGAGGCCTTGTATGGTAGGCATTGTCGCTCTTTGGTGGGCTGGTTTGAGTCTACAAAGCCTAGGCCACGGGGTACAAATTAGATTCAGGAGGCTTTGGATCAGGTGAGAGTGATTCAGGATAGACTCAGGACAGCTCAGAGTAGGCACCATAGTTATGCGGATCGGAGGTGTCGACCTTTGAGATTCTGTGTTGGTGATCAGGTATTCCTCCGTGTGTCGCCCATGAAGGGCGTGATAAGGTTTGGGAGGCAGGGCAAGCTTAGCCCCAGGTACATTGGGCCTTTTAAGATACTCCGGACAGTTGGGAAGGTTGCTTATGAGTTGGCCCTACCTCCAGCATTTTCAGCCTTCCACCTGATTTTTCATGTCTCGATGTTGTATCGGTATGTTCCTGATGAGTCCCATCTGCTCCAGTATGATGCAATCGAGTTGGATGACCGTTTAATATTTGTAGATGAGCCAGTTGTCATTCTAGCTAGAAATGTGAGGAGATTATGCTCAAGAGTCATTCCTGTTGTTAAGGTCCGTTGGAGGTATTGTCCAGTTGATGAGGCTACCTGGGAGACCGAGCAGGAGATGCGAGAGCAGTTTCCCAGCTTGTTTGAGCCTTCAGGTACTTCTTGACACTTACTTTCGCGGACGAAAGTCCTTTTTAGTAATGGATATTGTAATGACCCTCCTGTTATTTCTATGTTTTGTCTTCTGTGTGTCGTTTAGAGCATTTCTGTAGTGACCCCAAGTCATTTATGACTTGCTTGGACTGATAGATTGGTCATCTGATCGTTCGTTTGATTATTGTGCGAGTTTTAGTATTTTTGGAGCTTATGAACCTTCAACGATCATTTTCGATCAAAAGTTTAATAAGATGACATTGAAATCCAATTTGACGATTCCATCAACTGCGGAAGGGTCATTTTAGGCTAGTAGCATGGTAGGCTTGTCTCCCGAGGTTTTCAGTGTGAGTCGGTGCAATTAAGCATTTTAACTTTAGCCTAAGTTTGACTTTAGTCAACATTCTGAGTAAGTGCGCTCGGATGAGAATTCTGTCAGCGCGGTTAGCTCCAAAATATCGAGTTTGGTCTAGATTGACCCTTCTTTTGTGCTCCAAGATTTTTGATATTTTCTGAGCCCTTTTTGGTTTTTGACTTAAAATGACATTTGGGTGTGGGACCCACTTTTTTGTCAAGCTGGCCTCGTATGAAAATTTTGACTGTGCCATTAAGTCTGGAATATCAAATTTGGTGTGGTTGCATATCTCGTTTGCGTGCACGGGGTTTCGAATAAGTTCAGAGCACCCCGTCGGAATTTTTAAGTTTTTGGAAAGATAATGCAGAAAAATCTGCTATAAAATGCAGAAATATCATCAACCCTTTTCCAAACTTAAAACCCTCATAGCTCTCTCATCTCTCAATCGAATTAGGCGATTCGAAGTGCGGGAGCTTCGTATTTTCGATTGCTTCGTTGTAGAGTGTTTGGAAGTTGTTGGATGCGTGTAGTTCAAGGTAATTTCATGATAAACCTGACTGTTATACCCTTTTTCGAGCTTTTGTTTTTGGCATTCTTGTTTGGGTCATATATCACTCATTTTAGCTCGATTTTGGGTGATTCGAAGTCCCACAGGTTGGGAATTATCGTGGATTCGTTGTGGAGTGTTCAAGGAGTGCTGGGAACCATTAGATCCTTATAAATTTCGAGTTTAAACTGCTGCATGTTTTCTTTTAAGTTGATTAAAGTGTGGTTTTTTTGCATGTTGGTTTTTGCTGCATTTTGAGCCTCGAATTGTGTTCCATTTTGGAACACAAGTTCGGGGTACTGTTTTGGGTCCCTTGACGGAGTCAAATTTGAACATTTTGGTGTGTTCCCATGATTCCCGTTTTGACTCCAAAATTGACTCGTCTCCATTTGTTGTGATTTTGGTGTCTAAATAACCGTACTAACGTTGTGATCATATATTTGATAGAGTGATAACGTTCAAAGGTTGTTCGGGAAGGACAAACTCCGACAAAGTGATTTGGAGCGCGCGCAATCGGCCTTAAGATAGGCTACAACTTACTTTCTATTAAATTGAGCTTAATTGTGGAAAAACATGTTAATTGGAGTGAATTGGGGGTGGGTACTAGTTTCCTATTTTACTTTGATTAGATACCTCATGTTAGGATCGATTGTTCATATTTCGGGTGTAGTATCATGTTAACCGATTTAGTAGAGTTGCATGCTTATGTGCTAAATGCTATTGTATACTTGTATGTTATGTGTTGTATGTTTCTTCGTCATTAACTGTAAGCATGATGTCTTTAGTCTAGGTTAGGCTAGCATTGCCTTAGACTTATGACCCGTGTAGGCTGGATATCCTTGACTTTCTGCCGACGTCATTCAAATGACTTATCTTCTTGTAGAATGGAGTAGCAGACTCGAGTCTGATAGTTGAGCCTTAGATTAGGCATTATCGCTGCTTGCTGCACTTCTGTATCTTCTCCCTCTAATTTTATGGTTTCAACCGTTCTCAAATGTTTGGTGCATCACTAGAGGCGTGGGTTTGAGATAGTATAGGCTTGGAGCCTTTTCTGTGATTTCTTAAAGTGGACGGCGTTCCATGGTAGTTGTTGTTGGATTGGATCCTATTGGATATACCATCACCCCCGAGATTGTTTTTTCTAGCTGGGCAGAGAGCGTATCGCTGGCCTCTCTTTCTAGCTGGGCTGGGAGTATGCTGCTAGCTGGGTGTCTCCTGGTTGCTCTTTCTAGCTAAGCTGGGAGCTGACTGCATGGTAGGATGACTCGCGATATCAACCTCACCACCGGGTCCCTCTTTCTAGCTGGGCTGGGAGTGCATTGCTGGCTGGGTGGCGTCTGATGGGTTATCTTGGTTACTTTGGGCTGGGAGCTTGATTTTCTTCTTTCTCAATAGACTTAGCTTTTCTGTATACCTGTCGGGCTTTTGGGGGTCCGTTCAGGTTTTATTTAAACTTGCGCATAAGTGTACCTTCTGGGCTTATGGGTGTCTAGTTAGGTTTAGTTTAGTTGTACTTAGTTTATTTCTGGTATGCTCGTGTGCTTCCTTTTCTTATCCGCTTTGACCTCTTTGTGTCTAGATTCTATCCTTTCTTATTATTTTTTTTACCCTTTTTGCTCAGTCGGCCTTTGATGCCTACTGAGTACCTATTGTTTTGGTACTCATGCTATGCTCTGCATCTATTTTGTGATGCAGGTCTCAGTTCCATTTACTAGCGGTGAGTAGTTCCAGCCATTTTTTGCATCTGTGATTCAGAGACGACGGCGAGCACTTGGCGTTTTGGATTTATCTTGTCTCATTCTTTTGTTTTAGCTAGTCTTGTTTCCTTTGAGACATGCTTTGTTGTGGTCCACTTTTGGGACTTGTACTTTTTATTAGATAGCTCTGCACTAGTGACTTTTAGGTTCTGGGAGGGATTCTTGTATATATTTATTTTAATTTTCTTTCGCCTTGTTGTCCTTGTTTAGCTTATTGTTTTCTCTAGTTTTTGCCCTTACGCTCATTGCTTGATGTCCTGGGTTACGGGTTGGCTTACCTACTGGTAGGGTATAGAAGGTGTCATCATGACTAGAGAAATTGGGTTGTGACATCACATTGTCCTTGTACATGATGTAATACTTAAGGTGAGTAAGTAGCAAGTACATACCATAGTTGTTGTCTGTGTGCCAGACTCTGCTATGTCAACAGGAGTCTGGTTTTCTTTCTTAAATAACATCTTCTTTGTATGGGGATAATGTCCTCTTAATTGTAATGCACATGTAGATATTTAGAAGCAGCAAGCAAATGAAAGTGTTGCCATCATTATCTGCCTTGTCAATAAGGTTATGTGATTCCTTAGAATTTAATAACAATTTGACTACTCTGCTCTTATCGTTCGATATGGCAACATGAAGAGCATTTTGGCCATTGCTGTTAAGCATTTCCCAGTAATCTGGACAATGCTCTGATACCACATTTATCAAGTCTACATAACCAACGACTTATCCCGCTGCACCATATTACAAACTACTCCTGCTAATCCTTGTTTAGCAGCATAATGCAAAGGATTCCAACCCCATTTGTCTGATTCCTTCCATAACAATTTATCCAATTGCAATAGTGATGTCACACAACTTAGATACATATGTCAAATATTGAAAATTAAAAAAGAAATCAGAAACTGGCCTGCTGCATGAAGCATCCCACGGGTGTAAACATAAGCATTCTAACCTGACACAAGTTCCTGTGGTTATGATTTCACGGCTTGAATCTATGATCTACAGGCCACACAGAGACAACCTTACCACTGCCCCAAGGATCTCCACAAACTTCCCAAATATTATGATAATTAATTCATCACAAATTATGAAATCATTCAAAAGATCCTAATCAGCTTCACACTAACCGCATGTGTGGATGAGCTTATAGCTTTTGGCTTATTTTTGCTTCTTCTTTTTTTTGGCTTAAAAACGAGTGCTTAGAAGCATTTTACTATTTTACTGAACACTAAAACAGTGCTTAAAAGCATTTAAACAAGTCAATCCAAACAAGCTCTAATTATTTATTCTTTAATTGTCTTCCTCTTCCATTACTTCAAAATACTCTTAAAGAGTCATTTAAAGAGAAATTAGCAGAAGATTATTCTTATATTTTAAAGGGTAAATTTGTATACTGATGACTTCAAATTCAAGCATTTGAAAGGAATAAGCTGAAAAGATCCCTCTTAAATAAATTCATTCAAGGTATAGACTCTCATTATTTCCGAACTAATTTAAATGTTTGCCACACATTAATGACGTAAAACACATTTACAAAATCAAGTCAATTAAAAAGTAATCGTAGGTAATTTTATAAAATCCAGCTTCAAGTTACCCCGTTTCAAAAAAAAATCTAGCTTATATATATCAACAATGTGAAGATTTCTTACACTGCCAAGTCAATCAAAGATCATCTAGTAAACCTCTAACAAAAGTGGAATTTGGAATCTTGAAACAAGACAAGTTATGTGCTACGATAGGTAAAAGTGAACTGATAGTGAAAATTTTTAATAGTATCGGTAAACTCAAAATTCTATATAATAAGCAGAGATTGGTGACCTTGAATAAATAGTTAACTGACAAGCTATAAGTTGATTTAAAGTTAACACTACTAAATCAATTTAATGAAGTAATTAATTACCCATATGTTTCTGTATGATTGCCGCATGCAAAGGCGTTCGATTATATGGACCGCCGTGTGTTGGTGTCTTGCAGTATTTCAAGATTTGCGACAAACAGCAAAGAGAACCAGACTCGGCCGCCAGATAGAGTGGTGTCTCCCCAGCATTGTTTGGTGGAAACTTGAATTCAGGATCGCCTTGCACCAAGAGTGTGACAGTGTGTACACATCCAGTCCTCACTGCTTTGTGCAGAGCTGTATCTCCATTGTCATCTGTCATCCTCATAAGTGTCTCCTTATTGTTCCTCTGACTCTCTCCACCTACTACGCCAAGTAGCACCCTCACCACAACTGTGTGCCCTTTATGAGCTGCTAAGTGAAGTGCAGTTTCATTTTATTGTTGGTAAAGCACAACAATTCAAAAGTAATGTTGCTTTGTTCCAAATAACCTGATTGTCCATAGAGGGCTGTGTTGCCCTTTGGAGTGACCTGGTACTCATTTCTTTCATCCCTTATCACATCATCAGCAAGTAGAAAAGTACCACCTCCTGTATTACCTTGCTTAGCAGCAATGTACGTTGGGTTCATTATTCGCCAGAATTATGATCTCTTCTTTCTCAGGGTGAAACTCTTAACTTAGTCTTTGCTGAGTCTTTGTTTAAGAATAACAAAAATACTATACAAATTTCAGGGTCATCCAGTTCACATGGTGCGTGGATTAATCCAAGTCAACTTGTATTATTATTACATGGATTTACAAATTTCAGGGTCATCCAGTTCACATGGTTTCAAGTCAACTGGTATTATTATTACATTGATTGATTTCGAAAGTCTGATCAACAACTGCATAGAAACATCTCTTTTCCAAATTTAAAAAAATGAAAAAAAAAAGAATGAAGAAAATTTTAACAGTGACGAACAATATACTAATTAAAAGTAAACAAACCAAAAAGAAGAGGACTTGTAATATTTATAAAAATCATTTGTACTGATCGAGTAATGCCATACTGGTCCATCAACTTGCAGAATTATTTGTATATATACATATCTTAACTAATGAAGTCTTCACTGAGTCGAACCCGCTTCCTACATTGCTTAAGAGAAATACAGAATTTGAATGAAATTACTTGCTCTGCCTAACCCGCTTCCTACACTATAGCTCCACCCCTGCGTATCAATTGCGTCTTTGTTATTTTGGTAAGTTTGTCATTAATTTGGGTTTGTAAGCTTTTCATCAGTTTCATAAACAATTGTTGTCATCCACATTGATACTCTTTCAATTTTACAACAAAACATACATTCCCAGTGTGATCCCACAAGCGTGGTGTGCAGAGGGTGGGGTGTACACTGACCTTGTAAAGTAGACACAACTCTGTATAAAAGTTCTATAGAAAGTTTGAGATCACAAGGCCTAGTATCCTTCATGGAATTGAACTCATAAGATACCTAGAAATTATATGCAACATATCTTTGTTGAACATAAGTTAATCAGAAGAATATCAAATACATTGCTAGCTGCATCTTTAGAATGATGAAATCTTATTGTCACACAATGGATCTGTTCAGATTATCTCTAGGACTTTTTTTTAGGAAGAAGAATCATAAAGCAGACCATATAGAAAGAGATGCCGTCGATAACGCATAGACCAACTGAATGTGCTAAAGTAGCATACATACCAGTTGCAAATTTATGATCTTTGGTAAGTCCTTTGTTTTCTCTGAATGAAACATTATATAGGAAAACTATTAGACTCTTAATGAAGTCTCTGCTGAGTCTTTCTTTTTAGAATAGAACTATATAAGGCAATTTGGAGGTACCTTGTGGGAGGCAATAGGTATCTGGTAGAATTAGTCGAGGTCCAAACATCATGGTCATATAAAAAAATAAAGATGCTAGTTGTAGCTAGTAATTATGAATTAGGAGGTCCTCGATCTCTTTCTTTAGTGATGATGTTATCAGCAGCAGCATTCAGCTCTATACTATAAATAAACATCAAAAAAACACTCTAGTGTGGAGAGAACTGAGAGGTCGGTGCATAAGAAAAAATAGTTTGTGAGGAAAAATAAAGAGAATGAACAATGTTATCATAAGGTGTTTAAATTAAAAGTGAATTAGAGTATTTATTTTGAGTATTGTACTCGTCACTATAAGGTGTAACATTTCTCATTATAGTGGATATGAGCGGTTCAATACTTTTGATGGCCTCAAATTGAATTTCGAGGGAAGGTCCTAATTTATTTAAAATCTATTTCCTGCCGTTCTTCACAGCATTGTACAATATTGGGTCCATTATTTATTTTTCTGATTACCAAATTCACTCAAATTATGGACTTCTGAGTCCTTTGGATGAAACATTATTATCTATGATATCAAGCTTGTTAAGGTAATATGAAAAATAGAATAATAACCTCCTATAATAGAGTAAATTGAATTAATAATGTATACTTGAATCATGTTAAGTTTTTTTTTTTTTTTTTTGGATGAAGAAACATATTAAGTTATATATACACTTGTGAATTAAATTGTTATAGTAGCATGTTAGCAACTACTTATTCAAAGTTACCAATCAATATTTTTGCTTTTGCTTTTCCTTTATTAAGCTACTATTTCTTTTTCTTTTTGTCTGTCATGGGTTTATCAGTCTGCCATGGAATTTCTTGTTGGAGGGGACTTTTTTTTAGCAATGTAAAGTCTGACGTAACATCCTCGTCTATCTCATCCCGCATACTAAAAGACCCCTTAATCTCTAAGCTTGTATGGAACTTATATCAATTTAAATTAGTTATAGATGAAACTTACCTATCCCATCCCTTTTATTTCCTTATGTCAGTCCTATCCCTTTTATTTCCTTATGGGATTCTCCTTTGATCAACATTTTCTACTCAAACTACCTTGTATAATGTCTCATAATTTAGACATATAACTCTATTTTAGATATTTGAATTATTTTAGGGCAGGACGGGCCTTTATAGGGAGGGGTGCGATAGGGCTAATTTTCAAGAAATGCTAAATGGGGCAGGGTAGGGCGTGTCAAGGCTCGCTCTACCCTGTCCTACCCTACCCCACCCCAATTGCCATCACTACGTGCAATAACTTGTAAAGTAGGCCCAACTCTCGATACAAGATTTATGGAAAGTTTGCGATCATAAGGCCCAATATTCGTTATGGGAATCAGACTGATAAGTACATCATCTATGTAGGGACTTCATCAAATATGAAGATAGCAAGAAGATACAATTGATCATAGCTGGAAATATTGTCCAACATCAAACACATTGCTTCATCTTTAGAACGTAAGTTTCAGTTTTTTGGAAATGTGCTGCTGATTATCCGGTTTGGATTTTGTAGATCACTGAGCAGTATATGTTTAGGAAGGGGAAAAGGAACAACATCCGCGGGTCACTTGGTGAAATGGGAGCCAATAAGAGCCATTATGGTTTTGTTTAAGTTTCATCTGTAGATAATATGAGTTAACTACCAGATTTTTTGTTGTTCCAGTGAGGAAAGCTAAGAAAAGGACCAAAATAGTCTCTATTCTTTGAGGTCGAGCACTAATAGTCGTCCATCTTGCCAAAATTAGTGCACATTTAGTCATAAGTCACTGATTGTGTCCATCTATAACTAACAGAGTCTCGGTCATTATCATTATATAGACTAGATCTAGAGAAAATAGGGCAATGAGTTGTTAGAATGAATAAATGAGGTCGCTGCTTCTCCCTATGGAAACTAACCTTAGTGTCCATGTCGCGGGATATTAATCTTCACAAAAATAAATGATTCTGTTCTTTGCGATATATTCAGTATCTGTCAAATCTACTCCTAACCAGTGGCAAAATCACGAATTTCACTAAGAGTATTCAATTGCGTGTCCAAAATTGTATTATATAGAGTATAATCATCCGATGAAGGAGGGTCAATTGACCATCCTCCGATGGTAGTAGCTCCGTCCCTGATGCCAATGATATCAGCTGACCATTCCATATAAAAATTGAGCAGCTTAAAATGTAAAGATATTCTAAACATAGACTCAACAAAGACTACATTAAGATATACACTTCTACTAGTTCATGGACCAGTATGGCATGCATTTCAAGATATTTTAAAACTAGGCTTTATACATATTCGGCCCTTAAACTTGCCATACTATTTCATTTAGACACACAAACTAAGCTTTGTTCTAATTGAACACTGCGACTTCTATTAAGTGTTTCAATTAGACACTTTCGATTTAAATTTTGGAACTCTTTTTTGTGTGTGTTCCCCGCAAAAACTTAAGATGTTTTCAACTTGAGGTTGATGCATATAATTAAAGGAGAACATATTTTATATGGTTAAGTTAACTAAATAATAGACGAATGAAAACACGCGTAAAAGTATTTTCAAAATTTGAATAGAAAGTGTGTAATATTGGAACACTTTATTAGGCATTGAGGTATGTTCAATTGAAACATGACTTAGTTCGAGTTTCTAAATGGAATATCCTGTGAAGTTTAAGGGGGTGGCTATGTATGAAGCCTTAAAACAAATACTCAGCAAAGACTTCATTAAGATACACATTCATGTACTCTATTGGTACAAAAGATTTTTATTATTTAATAAAACAAGCTAAGCTCTGAGCTTCATTTTGGTTTTATTTGTTTTTCGACTCGACAAAATTTGATGTTTACTGCTCTAATGTTTGTCACCAATGAATTTTTGTCGTAGTCTTGTTTCTATAACTATCTGTTGTTTCGGTATTACCTATTGTTTCTTGTTCTTATATCATGTCCTTTTTCCAGACAGTTTGTGTCTTGAGCTGTGGATCTACTTCACTTTGAGGTAGTGCTATGGACTACGTACACTCTACCCTCCCCAGACCCACTTTGTGAGAATATACTTGGTATGTTATTGTTGTTTTAGTGTATTTTGTGGGTAACACAATCTTCATTTTCCCTTTCATTTTCATGCTTTCTTTGTACCTCCTGTTTCGTCACAGTTAATATACTTTATTCATGTTGTGAAAAACAGGTCTTATAATATGGTGTGGTTGGGTTTGATGATGACTCCATCAAAGTTAATGCGACTATAAAGAACTATTTAAATGCATTTTTTAAAGACATGAAATTCAAATCAAAATTACTAAATTCTGTCGAACTCGTACCTAGCCTCCGAAAAAATAGGTTGGTGCAGGGTTACTGATCCCACTTTCAAAATCAATGTGATAATATACACAGATCTCAGGCTCATCCATTTCACATGGTGCATGTGGCCCAACTTGGCATCTCTAATCAAGTTGTACTATTTTTTTGCCTTGGATATTTGTTAATATCAATAATGTCAACTGGCCACACCATATAAACTTGACCAGCCTGGTATCTTAAGATATTCTAATTTAAAGACTCCACAAAGACTTTCATTAAGAAATACACTAATTCTACAAGCTCATGAAAAGTAGGTCTTTGGAGTAACTCGTAAAGTTGTTGCCATGTGATCAGGGGTTCAAAGCTGTGGAAGCAAGCTCTAGCAGAAGTGTAAGGGCTGCACACAATAGACCCTTGTGAATCGGCCCATTCTCGAACCCCGCACAAAGACATGCATTTTAAGATGTTTTAATACAAAAAATCATCAAAGGGCTTTGATTAAGATATACACACTCTTCTGCACGTTCATGTACCAGCCTGTTATTTTAAGATATTCTAATGCAAAGACTTAGGTAAATGAAGTTCATCAACATATATATACTCCATCCATTAGGTTACATTTAGTTGTTATCGCAGGTAACCTTATTTTGAAGATACAAATTCCATATTTTGTGCAATGCATTTTAAATTGAGACCACAAAAGATTGTTAATTACTATATTGTTCCTCCCCTTCGTCACAGTTAATGTTTCTTTTGTCTTTTTTTCAATAATAATAGCACACTCAGTCTAATCCTATAATTGAGGTTTGAAGAAGGTAGGATGTATGCAGATTTTATCTCTACCTTTATGGGGTAAAGAGATTGTTTCCAATAGACCCTCAACTCAAAAGGAATGTTATCAAAGTAAGACTGCAAGAAATATATAACAACAAAATATCACGACACAGAGAAAATAAAACAACAAATAGTGCAACACATAGAATAGGAGACTACACAATTACTAAATACTACTGCAATGATGAGAAGAGGAAAAGGAGGAGGCTATCCCCCTACTCTCTCACACTAAGTGCGACAACACCCGACTATTTACTAACCTTCTACCCTGTAATCCTTCACCTCCATACCTTCCCATCTAAGGTCATTTCCTCATTAAGTTGGAACTATGCTAAGTCATATGTAATCACCTCCCCACAATGTTTTTCCAGTATACCTCTACCTCTCTTAACTCTTGCTACAACCAACCTCTCACATCTCCTAATTGGCGCACCCTCGCACCTCCTCTTCACATGACCGAACCACCTTAGCCGCACATTTCTCATCTTGTCTGGCATGGAGCCACTCACACCTTGTTATTCCTAATCATATCTCTCTTAGTGTGCTCACACATCCATCTGAGCATCCTCATCTCAATTATCTTCATCTTCTGGACGTGGGCTTTCTCGACTGACCATCACTCTACCCCTACATCTCTACCTCATAAGTTACATCACTAAACGTCATTTTAATCTTATTAATAATCAAACACATTGTAAGAAAACAAATCTTATATGGGTTGAGGAAGGGACTCTCGAAGTCAATATAATTATAATAGAAGTATTTAATTTGGCCTCCAGATGCAAGCCAACAACTTCTAATAATGTAAGCTAGCTGGCCACACCATGTGAAACCTGAGACTAATTTAAATGTTTTATATTCTATTCTAAACTAAAAGAAAGGCTCAGCAGAGACTTCACTACTAACGTATCTAGCTAAACAATGTAATTTTCCTACGAAGGGGTGTCAATTATAACCCCTACGCATGTGGTGGCTCCGCCATTGCTTCGGAGGGGACAAAAAATAAAGATCATCCTAAAATAGGGAAAGTTTGTGCAAAAACTTGCAACGTAGGTTGATCATATATAGCTGGAAATTATATGCAACATCAAACACATTGTTGCATCTTTAGAACACAAGTTTATCGGAAGAATATCAAATACCTTGCTAGCTGCCTCTTTAGAATGATCAAATACATTGCTAGCTCTGTTCAGGTTTTATGTATGCCTTTTTTGAGGAAGAAGAATCATAGACAAGCAGAACACAATGAAAGAGATGCAGCCGATGAAACAGACAGTAACGGCGAGACCAACTGAATGTTCTAAAGTAACATACATACCGGTTGCAAATGCAACTACAACAGCTGCCATGGCGTAAATCTGCAATGCAATTGCCATATTATAAAGGTGGATAATAACTGTTAACTCTGTTACAGCTGATATTGCATTTGCTGCCATGGCAAAATAGGCAAATACAGCACCAGAGGAGCATGTAAAGGCAATGGCATCCGAAACAACAAATACACGAAATGCTGTTCTCCTTAATAGAATGGCCATCCCTTTATTGGGGCTATTAGTATCACTTTCAAAACCTCCTGGCAGTGTAAAACCAGCTGTGAAGGTCACTGTCATTAATAGAGTTGCCACAACTAAATGCATTTGAGCTGTCTTCATA
The DNA here is from genome assembly GCA_037074985.1 of Solanum bulbocastanum. NCBI lineage: Eukaryota > Viridiplantae > Streptophyta > Magnoliopsida > Solanales > Solanaceae > Solanum > Solanum bulbocastanum. Next base: position 31,825,739 of record CM073603.1, on the reverse strand, counting down.
ATATTTTCGACTACTTTTTCATCTCGCCTTGCTCTGTCTTCATGATCATTACCCTCCGACTCCGCCTGTGGTGGTACCACCAACATCATCCCGCTTGTTGCAGAGAAGAATAAGTGCGACAGGACTGTTTCTACAGCCGCGGACAGGGCCATTCTTTTTTATTTAGGCAATTATATATCTAAATTTGTGATCTTGGTAATTCCTTTGCTTTCTCTGGAAGAAACATTATATAGGAAAACAATTACACTCTTAATAGTCAACTCTCTACTGAGTCATTTTTTAATAGTATTATTTTAGAATAGAAGAAATATACAAGTCTTCATTTGGTGTGCAAGATTAATTCAATGATGCTAGTTAGGAATTATGAATTTGGCAGACCAACCAATAACATCAATAGAAATATTCAGCTACTATCATCATATCATATATCAACTAAAAGTGGGAACAATCTAAGTCAAAAGTTGAATTACAAAAATACCCCTTACCAATTAATTTATTTTCTTAAAATCATTTAAAAAAAAAATTTCTATTTAAAATCAACTTCATAACTACACCTCTTCATTTCCTAACTTATCAACATATTATCATAAATAAATAATAGATAATAATAATTATTATTATTATTATTAAAAGTGGAAAGATCCAAACTTTGAAGTTGAATTGCCATATTACCCCTATACTAAATAAAAAAGTTATAAAATATTTTATTAATTAAATATTAAATAATAGTCATAAATTAATTTGTCATTTTTCCTTCACATATAAAAAAAGAGAAATAAAATTTCTATTAATTTAGTAAATACTAAGTATATATATATATCAGTGACCAAAATATTTTAAAAATTGAATTATCAAAATGTCCATATATAAAATATTGAATGACATTGATATCACTCAATCAAATATTATTCCTACAATAATATTGTACAAGAATATAAATATACACTTATTCAATGCATATATACACGAAAATACCATTAATATTTTGTCATTTATTTAACTCCTATTTATGTTTTTTTTTTTTTTTGCTAAAAAGTAAGTCTATCCTCTAATAAATATAAATAATAATATAGCAAATGAATGAACTAGATAAATCAAAAGACGTGGAGTTATGTGTATTCAATTTGTGTAAATGCTTTATCTTTCGATTCCTAATGCAAAAAGTAAAACATCTCTTCGTAACAATAAACATATGGAGAATTCGAAAGTTTCTTGGTATATTCATTGTAGAGTAAATTCATTTGATTAATTCAATACAATATATTTATTTACTAAATGCTGTATATTGTGTATATATAGTGAAAAACACAAGACAACTATCCCAATTCATCAAATTATTAGATTATCAATCCTACTTTTTTCATATTTATTTTGTGTTTGTGTCTCTTTTTTCTACTTATGTTTATGTTCTCTATTTTTTCTATTCACATCATAAGTTAGTTATATATTGTCTTTAATTCGACTTATTCATATATGTTTTTTTATTAGTTGAATGTTCATCTTACTTGGGTAGGTAAACGTGTGTATCATAGTTATTTCACCTCTTGCAACATAGAAATTTGTCATGAAATATCAAATCAAGTAAGATTACTTACTTTTTAATTATAACTTCTTGGAGTATCATGACACTGTATATTCTTGTTTGTGTTAATTTTGGTTAGGAATCAATTTACATAATTTAACTAATATTTTTTTGTTAAATTCACAAATGATAGAACTAATAATTTTGAATTAGGCAAACTGTACACGTACCTATAATAATTATGATTTATATACATTGATTAGATATTTTATCAATTATTATTTTTATCACTAATAATAACTATTTTTTTGTAGGTGTACACCACAAAATTGACAATGATCTACTAGCTATCATAAGAAAGGTATATGTTGATCTAATTTATATGCAACTTTTATAAAACACAATTCACATTTGACTTTTAAATTATGAATTATGACATATTAAACAAAAGAAACTTTTATCAAATTGAATACTTCATATATTATAAGAATTGCATATGAAGTTATTGGTTTGAACTTGTATATTTCTCTTCAATCTTTGTGCAACTTATCACACACTTAATATAATATTTTCAAAGTTCTTATACTTAATTAGCATGAGATATATGAGGAACATACATGTCTGAGTATATAAATATCGTTATAACAACTCAACACAACTTAGCATGAAACACGCGTGCAACGCACGTGCCTAGAACTAGTAAATAAATAAACATCAGAAAACACTCAATTATTGAAGAGAGAAGTGATAGGTTTTTCTAGACGACATGACAAAATAGTCTGTGAGAAAAAATAAAAAGTGTGAACTATGTTATCACGTGGTGTGTAAATTAAAAGAGAATTGTTTGTTTTGTATATTTCATAGTAGACTGAAAATACAAGTGAAATAGGTTAGGCTTCAACTGCCTAATACCCCCCCCCCCCCCCCCCAAAGCCCTCTTGATCAACTTTCATTTATAGTTCAATGGAGAATAAGACCCTATAATCCGGTAAAGCTACAGGAGATAGGACGTTAAAAGGATTGGATTGGGGTTAGGGTAGGCATGCATGTTCAAACTTTTTTTCTGTTATAATCCAGTAGCATATAATCTTGTTTTATCTTGACCTTCAATATGTTTTTTTTTTTCTATTGTAATCTTTTCATCCTTTCTATAGTATTTTTCCACGATCCCTTATGTTCTCATAATTCATATATAGGCTGTGACAATGACACTTTAATCACAAGCACTACAAAAAGAGACATTTAGCGATAATTGAGTTAATGTCATTGTATTCAATGTCACTAAAATCTTTAATGACATTTATATAGAGTATTGGTTATAAATGCTCATATTTATTGATTTTTGCCATTAAATACAATATAGCGGCAAGTTATATTATTGCCACTAAATCATTTATTTATTATAGTGAGGCCGTTTATAAGGACTCATGGTTGGTGTCTTCTTGTTGTCCATTGCTTATTTATTTATTGTGAAGATCATTATGTTGAATTGTAGGAAAGAAGAACTATTACATGTTGTGTGAGCTATTTAAACTCTATGAATACATAAACTATCTCGTAGAGGTAGATAGGTTATTTTCTAAAGACTCTTGATATCGAATGTGATCTTTTATTACTCGAGAGAGATCACACCGTTCTTGTTGATGAATTTTGACAATAAACCTTAATAAAGAAGAACGGAAGAAGTAATTGACAAAGTTTATAAAGGCGACTTAAATTTAAAGTTTTAAATGAAATGATAAAATTCAACATTTAAAAAAGTGATTAAAAGACAACCTGAGCTTGGAGATAGGATTAAAAGAAATGATTAAAATGCAATCTTGTACCTAGGGGAAAGAAGTATCAACATCCTTTTCTCCATTGTTGTTTTTCCCTTTTCTCTCACAGCCAACATTCTTTTCGTTTGTTTTGATACTTGAATCTTCGTTTGCTAAATGATTCATATTTGGGTCTTCTTCAGTTGGACGATTCCAATTATATTCATCTTCAATTGGTGAGAGCCTGGAAGTACACTGTGGAATGAAAGGAAATTTGATGAGATAAGAAAATAAGTTTAACAATTTCTTTTATTTTGTCAAATATCTAATTATCAAAAGTAAAGAAAAAATAAACTATTGTTGAATAATATTAGAAACTCGTTGAAAATACTTGATGTTACAGAAGAAGATAGGCATAAGCTTTATATGAATTACCTTATAAAGGTTATCGATGGAACGAAATTTGGTACTTCTCGGTATTCCTTGTGTGATATGATAGTTTCCATCATTTTCATCTTTTGCCAAAAGTCTTGAGCCATAATTGATAATATTGTCGTTTATTATACGATCAAAATTATCTGGGATACCATCTTCACATGTAATTTTGTTGAGATTTGACTCACCTGAAAATTATATGTGAGATTGCATGATATATGTGAAACAAATTAGAAGTTCAAAAAGTGGGACTGAAACTTAAATCTAATGATTGTATTTTAGGCTACCAATGTGTTTTGTGCCATTTACGGCAAGAGTTTAAATTATCATGCACTCATTGATTTAAATTTAGGATAATTCTCTACTTTTGATGGAAAAAAATTCAAATAATTAACATAATTTTAATTTTTAAGATGTAAAATTTCTTAAGTACCTTCAATATTTTCTTCTTGTTGTTGGTCAGGAAGTTCCTCCTCAACAGAATCCTTTTGATCCCGTCTTATGTTGCTTTCGCTGCATTCTTTGAATTTCTCACTTTCTAACTCCTGCGAATCCATATTGTTTCTTAATAAATGATTGGAGATAAAAAAAGTATATTCTAGAATATGATAACCGTGCTCAATATTTTTTTTAAATAGACATAATTACTGAACAGTTACCTCACAAGCATGAAGGAGGGGATACAAACACGTATTGTCAATGTTATTGTCTATTAAGGTAGCACTATAATTATCCAATGGGTTATCTTCACCAAGGCTCTTAAACTCACCTGAAAATCATAATAACCAAATGAAAGATAATTAATAGTATAAGTCCTTTATAAGTTGTTGAACAAATTAATAAATTATGTACTGTGAATAATTTGTTGTTCATGGTCGTTTGCATCCTTCCTCTCTTTCATGGAAAGTTGCGAATTGCTTCCCTTGTTCCCTTGAAATAATATTAGTTAAAATTTTGTTTTACTAAAAAAAATTGTTAATGATACATTGAAATTAATTTTTCTGACTACCAATAGTACTTCAATTAATTTTTAAAAAGTTATTTAATAATAAGATTAAAATTTAAAAAAGACATTAATTCTCTTTTAATTTATTAAAGTGAATAAGGAAAATAATAATCAACATAAGTCAAGTGTAAGATGTTGAATGAATTAATTACGTACCATAAATAATTTTTTGCTTTCGCTTGTTTGATAATATATTCTTGGAAGAATCCCCTTGGTCCTCTCCAGAAGATTTCTTATTCCTCTTGGCATCTTCTTTCTTTTTCTTTTGTGCTTCGAGCATATTGGGCATATACTGTGGAATGAAAAACAAAAAAAAAGATCAACTAATTATTCAAATTGACAAATCATGCTCGCAAAAAAAAAAGATCATCCCTCCATACTAAAGAGTCTAAACTTGAAACACAAATGAAATTCTAGAAATCACAAAAGGAACTTAGTTAGGTTAATATATACATATGCCGTTGAAGCTACATACACTTTATCCTAATCATCACCGTACATATATACTGTATTTCATAAAGTAAAAATGATTGAAAAAAGTAGAAGCAGATATTACATATAGATCTGAGAGCCAAAACAAAGCCTTTTGATTTGAGAGAAACATAGAAGAATGATTCTAAGGGATGAAGAAAGCATTATCCTTCAGTGATGCTCATTCTCAGATCGAGATGGAAGTCTCATTCGCAGATTGGAAAATATAATTCAGTGAATGCCTGTGGAAAAATTGATGGAAGTCGCATTGTATTTAAATGAAATTGTTCATACATATCAATACACAACAAAAAAAGCAACATACCCAATGTTTTCCCACAAGTAGGATTTGAAAAGGGTGAGATATACACAAACTAGGGTTTGAAAATAGGAAGATGTACACAACTTTTGCTACAACCTTTTTGGGGTAGAGATATTTTTTTCGAGACAAAAAAAAATTGAACAGGATTGCAAGAAGGAGAAATCAAACATTTGTCAATCTTGTTAATTATAGGTTTTAAAATTAATTAGAAATGGTCTATAAATTCAAAAACAAGACACTTGCTAGAATGAACTACAAATTTATAAATGAACAAAATGGCAAAAAAATTGAGAAACAAAATAAGATTTGAATTGAATCAAACTCATCATCACGTAATTTGAGTCCTTTATTGCGAGAAAATAAAAGGCAAAACTGAATTGAATAAAATGAATGAGTGAATTAATACCGCCTCAAGTGTGTTTATATGTTCCTCTTGGTTGTTGATCTATCCCTTTAAAAAATTCAAGTAAGTGAAGAAGCAAATGATGTCGCTAATCACCTATATTGATTCAAGTGTCTCATCTTGATTGCTTATATATTTTTAGAAAAACTAAAAATGAAGAAGTGAATCAGACAGTATCTCGCCTTTTATATGTACACTCTCGATTGCTGAGTTATTTCTTGAAAATTATGTTTGTTCAATTTTGAAAAATTTATTATTTTTCCATAAAAGGTATGATAAATTTTTAAAGTGCAAAGGTGTGAACAAACTAGAGTTTTAAATCAATTAATGGGAAGAAATTTATTATTGTGCTAATAGTGATATTTTGACATTAATTGAGAAATTTACTTAAAATATATCATTTATTTCTTTTACCTTTGTCATTTATTATATTTTGTAGTGTGTATTAAATATAAGGATATTACATGACAACTTTGATATTGACTTTGACCAAATAAATTTAAATAGTTTTCATAGAGTTAGTCAAATATCATATCTAATGCAAACCATCAGAATCACTACAAATTTGATATAGGACATTAAATTGTGAATGAGGTAATAATTTTTTTCTTACAAAAGATAATAGTCAGTTTGACCTAAAATTAAAAGTATTTTGAATTTATGCTTTGGAGTGGAAGACTCCACATCTCTTTTCTTTAAACTTGTTTAGATTATGAAATTCACAAATATGTGACACACATAAAACAATATATTTGTAATTGTTCATATAATACTATTGGATATATTAAAATAAAATAAAAACTCAATTTTATATTAAATGAAAAACATTCACTTTTTCCAGCAATATGATAGACAAATAATTTATGGGTAAATGAAATTAAAAAATTAATTGTTTTGTCGTATGTGTTTATATGTCTCCTCTTAATTGTTGAACTATTCCTTTGAATAGTAATAGCATCAAGATATTTAGTAAAGAAATTCAAAAAATAGTTGAAGATAAATTTAATCCTGGTGTGGGAGACAAAAAATATATAAATATTAGAAAAATAAGCCTATTTATAAAATATATGTTTTCAATGAATGCAATTCAATTGAAACCCCTCCCCAATAGATATATTCTTCATTGCTTTAGAAAACTACATTCATCAAGTTTGGATCATTCAAATTTATTGCTTTACAATTTAAAAATGCATCAATATGAAGAGATAAAAGTTCTAACTATCACAATCCAAAAATTGGGTGTGATAAGATCTGCCTTATCCAATCAAGACAGGTCAACCTAAACAATCATTGAAAAGGGTAAATACAGAAGTAAGAAAGAAATAAGGACTAAACATAACGTAAGAATTGCGGAAATGATAACATAACAAAACCTTCCCCAAAATCTGATGTCATGTAAACAATCCATTAGGTAAATATACAGATTTTTATAAAAGAACAAGTTTGGATGTCTACAATCCTAGAATAGTAGAAAGACATAGTCAAGAGTAAGTGACGCCTTCCGCAATGACTAGCAAGTACCTCACAAACTCCTCAACTCAAGCCTCAGACACTGATGCAAGAGGAGGATCAGGATGAACGGGACTCATAAACTACACAGGTGTAGAAAACAAGAGAGTGAGTGATAAGTGGTGAATTTTCACTCATTTAAGGCTCTTTTCATAGTTACTTTGACTTGCTTTAGTTTAGAATTGGTGCTTTTAATGTGGTTTGCCTCATATTTGTAGGGAAATGAAATGGAGAGTTGATTAAGAATATGGTTGAAGAAATTAAGAGTTATTGAAGCAAGAAGAGGTTAATTAGAAGAAAGTGGAACTGATAGAAGTTTGGTCATAGCAACTTCATTTCTCTTTGATTATTTATGGATTTTAACATCAAAACTTAGAATTTTGATTGGCAAATGGCAAGGTTTTTAAAGATATGGAGTTTTAAACTAAAATGGTGATTGTGAATTGTTTTTAATTCCTTTTTTCGAAATGGTTTTCATTAATGAGTTCAAAAAGGCCTTGACTAATGTTTTCAAGTAAAAAATTTCGGATTCAAACCTCATTTCTGGAATTGAGTTTTTGAGTTGATTGGCCCATTTTTCAAATATATGAATTGAGATTTGCTATATCCGGAATCTTATTTTGATTACTTGATTGAACTATATTGTGGGGTATTGGATATCATTCGGAAGGGGATGACTCAAATCTTGGATTGACTAATTAATTGTGATAAGGCAAGTGATCTCTTAAACTTTGTAATCTATTAGAATCGTCTATTTCATTTTATTATGTGTGTTGGGGAGTAACAAGAATGAGGTGAAGGGTTCATTTTTAACTTGATTTATTTTAATGAATAAAAAGGAATTAATAAAAAGGCAATGTGTTGATCATAATGCTTTGTGAATTGTCTTGTTATGGCCTCTACTTGTTTGATTGATGAATTCTTTGATGGCATGATTGTGGACTTGAATTGCTTGAATTGTTGTCTCTTTCTTATGGTGTGAAATTATTTATATGCATTGATTGTTGTACACCATGATAATACATGTGAAATAAAGTCGAAGGGAAATGGTTCTGACTAGTGAAATGATATTAAGCCGAAGAGAAATAGCTTCAGCTAGTGAAATGATATAAAGTATAAGGAAAATGATTTTGGCAAGTGAATTGATGTAAAGCCGAAGAAAAATAGTTTCGGGTAGTGAATTCATATAAAGTCAAAGGAAATGGTTCCGACAAGTAATGTGATATAAAGCCAGAGGGAAATAGTTTCGGCTAGTGATGGGATATAAAGTCAATGGAAAATGGTTCCAACTAGTGATATTGTGCCAAAGGAAAATGATTCTGGCAAGAAATTATTGATGTGATCAATGTCTTTTTATACTTGTTATTGGTCTACTTGTTACATGTGAATTGACATAGTTGATATGTGTTGGTTGTGGGTTTTTTTTTTTTTTTTTAGTTTGGTTTTTCACCCAGTGTTAGGAGCCCGGAGCTCCGACTAAATCTGGATCGTGTTCTGTAGGGCCCATTTGGGAGTGGCTCTCCCAACAAGATTTTTTCCATACCCAAGGCTCGTACTCGAGACCTCTGGTTAAGGGTGAAGCACTCCCACCAATGCACCACAACCTATGTTGGTATGTGTTGGTTGTGGTTAAGCCTTGTGAACTTTATATTGTGAAACTGTTAGGTTAGGTTCTCCTCCTCCTCCTCATCTTGTTCTTATTTGGCTCAACAACAATAAAAGAGCCTTAATCGCCCACCCAAGAGTCAATTGACAAAACAAATTATTTGTTCATTGGGTGCTCTATGTTAAATTTATACAAATCTCTCTTAATTTCTTCATCGATATGTATTCGAGACGAGGTTAATAGGTGCTAGAGCACCCGATGGACTCCATGTGGGTTCGCCCCTATATATATATATATATATATATATATCCATTCACACTACATTTTATTCTCCACTCACCAGCACACATTACAACCAAAAATACACACACCATTACATACTCACGGAAAACAATACCCAAAAACAACAACCTCACATCACTTCCCCTTAACCCTCATTATCTCACGACATAAAAGGTAACATTTAATTTTCATTATATGAGTTGATTTCACGATTATACAAGACCTGATATCAATATTACAAAGTTTTTCAAATTTTATGAGTGTTTAATTTTGATATTATAATATTGAAACATGTTTAAATCTTTTATATCATTAAATTCATAATAAATGTGATATATCATGTGATTCTTAATTGCAAAGCTCATCTAATTAAGGTCCGTTTCTTCATTTGATTTAGTGATCATTTGTGAATAATGTTCTATTAAACTAATTATTTTATGGTGTTTTGTGTACATGTATATGTGCCTATGTTAACTGAATAGATTACAACGATAACTAATTAGGATTAAAACAAATGATAGGAAATACCAGTTTGTTAAGTTAACTAATCTTACCAGGGATTACTAACAAAAAAGGAGGTGACAAGGTTTTATGCGTTTAAGTTGGAATAATTCTCTACTGGTTACATTGTTTGAATTTTCGATAATGAATTTAACTTTTTTAGATAATTTGTTATTATGTTCTTATTTTAATCGGGTCATTCGGAGCATGTTAAGCCTATTAATCATAGGCAAACATTAGGATAAATCGAATGTTAGGAAAATCTTAAACATATTTTATATTCGTAAACTAAGATCGTTGTTATCATGCGTTTTAGATAAAGACATGAAAAATAGAATGCCAAGGTCGTGATTATACGTCTTGACCTAAGTATTTTGTTAAAACAATAATCTTTGATTTAAGCAAGTTACTAATTGCTTTTTATATTAGACAAAATTTTAGGCATGTTTCAAAAGTCTATTTCGATTAAGGATGCGGTTACACATATTTTTTAGATGCTTAACATAATTCAAGGACGCAGTGATGCATCTTGATAAATAATTGACTTTCGGAGTAATTTTAATAATTTATGTTTTACTAATTCAAATTAAGATGAGTAGACTGAGGTTATTTGGGTGTGGTGCACTTGCGCAAGACAGTTATGCTTCTAAGCTGCTATGTGTCAAGACCACGAATGCATTGACATATCTAGGTTGAGACCATTAAAAACAATTAAAAAAAAAGTGTGAGTAAACCGTAGCATGTAGCAATATATCCAAAATATTTTATGATAAGTTTAAGTCAATAAATGCGACCGTGCTAGAACCACAGAATTTGAGAGGTTCCTGATGCCTTTCCTTGTTCGAAGCCCAATAAAAATAAAGAGTCAATAACTTTCTTTGAATTAGGAATTTAAATAAGGTGACTTGAAATATTAAAACTCAATTTCAAATTAGGGCTCTGAATAATAAAATAATTCTTTCACAATACTGTCACTTCAATTGAAAAAACCAACAAAGGAGTGTGACACTAATTAAATAATTAAGTCTTAATAAAAATAAATGTACTTACTGGAATAAGTTCTGAACCATTTAGATTCAAACATTTATTAAATGCAAATAAATAAGGTCTTACACAAGTCAAAAGATCATAATTTCAATCATTCATATTTAAACCTCCATTAAATACAAAGAAATAAGAACTTACACAAGTCAAAGCATCATAATTTCAATGTTACAAATCAAAAAAAGGAAAATAAATTCAAATAAGGACAAACTTAAGAGTCAAATATAACCATATCAATATAATCTATCTGCTAAGAAAGATTCGTAGGAACTTAATGAACATGGTCCTATATATTGTCACAATAAGAACACTTCAAAGTAAAAAAAAAAAAATTACTTAGCTTGATATAGATAACATGGAGAAGGCTTGGTTGATTATGTTTTTGCTAGTTACTTGTTTGATTTATTCATGTGGTTAGTTTCTCTATGGCCTCTACTCTTTTATGTGAGTTAGTTAAATATTTCTATACTAATCATAATTTATAATAATATTTTATTATAATTATTAAATTCTTTTGAACAAATTTTTATGTTCTATTATGTTATATGTTCTTTATAATAACGGTCTCATTGATTGTGTTTTTGCTAGTTACTTGTTAATTCCTCTTAGTCCCTCTACTCTCTTTGTGCAAGTTAGGCAAATATTTCTGTCATAATCATAATTTATAATAATATTTTATTATGATTATTAAATTTGTTAAACCAACTTTTAATCTTTATAATAGCATTTTTTTATAAAAAGTCAAATAGATATTGTAACAAACGATATTATTGTAAAAAGATTTGATTGTATAATGAAAAGGTCTACTCAAATTGTAATTTTATTAGGGGTGTCAAATGGATGGGTTAAACTGAATTTGGGTAATTCATAATTGGTTAGATAGGTCAAAGTTACTTAAGCTGAAATGGGGCTAAAATGTGGGTTGTAACTCAACCCACCTAATTCTAAGTAACTTTTAATATCTTTCTTTCTCATTTTATATTTTAAGTAACCTTAAAAGCTTTTTTTCTTTATTTTATATATATATATATATATATATATATATATATATATATATATTCAATAAAAAATTGTTTGTAAAAAATATTTTGATAAATTTTTTCACGAATGAATTTGAATTACATATCAAACTAATTTTTAAATCAGCCCAATATATATGAATTACAAGCATACACAATATTTGAATTATAAGCTTATAATATTAAGAAGATTTTGATTAACTAGTGATTAGTTAAAATCTTACCTTACAAAACATGATGGATCTCTGTTGTCAATAGCACATGTGATCACACCCACCATTCTCAAATTGAATCATTAAAATTAGAATTTTATTAGAATGCATATAAATTATAATCACACCGATTTAAAATATAATAACTCTAGATCTGCCTTAATAATACAATAACTATCAATTTCTCATGAATAAACCAACATGTTACAATTTTTGTACATGATGCTAATAATTTTTTTTTTTGTCAATTCTCAGATGTTGTGAAGGGAGAAACGTGCTCTTCGGTTTCAGATTGTCATCGGATATGCAAAATTGGATATCGAGTATGTTTTAAGGGAACATGTATTTGTTGTGCTGGTCGGGGTCCATTATGCCCCGATGATTCGGGAAGCATTGACTTTCATCGCAAAGTAGTGGCCTTAGAAGACACTTCTTAGTTATTTTTTAAAAAAGTTATTCAGGCTTGCTATGCCTTTACTTTTGTCATGCAAATGTAATCGCATTACGCGTGGTAGTAATCTAAATACAATGTATGCATATCCAAATATAAAATTATTAGTACCCTTTATATAAATAAATGCAACTCTATTGCTAAAAAGATAATGAATTAATTACTACTACCCAAAAATAAAAATTTGAAACAAATATGAAGAAAGTGGATCTTCAATGTTTTAAGTGTAACAACTCGAACAGTATTTCTTGAAATTAAGTTGTTCGGCCCTGTAGCATCCTACCAGAGCAGAAATAAATCTACCAAAGCGACGCCGCCACAACGGGATGGGAGCCATCATGGCGGGATAGTCAAAAACAGAATTGAAAGACATGAATTCTATTTTTTTTTCCTTTCATTCCTCAAGTGCCAAAATAGACAAGAGTCACCCTAAAACCCCTCAAAAGGCTAATCTAGGATTGGGGAGGAGGGAGGGGAGGAATTCTAATGCAAGAACGACTACAACCCACGGATTCCAAGCCTGCCACCATTGTTTCGCTGTCCGAATGTCAGAATCGTACTATAATTCTCATAATGTTTCTTGGCGTCTAGGTGGGCTAAGTTGTCTTTATTGAGCAGTTGATAACTCATTCCCACCACCTAATATATTGTAAGTGGACAGGATATTTCATGTTTAGGCCTTCAGGCACGAAGATGGGAGGATAGTAAGTGTGGTCCTTGTGGTTGAACTAATAGGTGATGGTTTGATTTTCCGTCGTTGTTATATATGTTTGTTAACTACTTCATTGTATTCATGCTTCACTACAAAAATAACCCCCACAATTTAGTGTTGCAGCAGTTGAGAGAACTCTTGCAATTAGGTGTGCCACAATTAAGTCCCGGGAGTTTTGGACAAACCCCTGCTACCATTAGTGGGGGCTTATTATTGGGGGTTTTGAACCCACAAATGTATATCTATAAAACTGCACTTCAATATCTAGGAGTCAAAACCCTGCAATTTGTGAACTTTGGGAGTCAAAACCCCCACAAATCATGAATTTTACATTAAGATTAACAGGAGTTCTAACCCCTGTAATTTATGAACATGTAACCTTCTAGAGCATTATTCTAGAAAAATTATATTTTAAATATTAATGACTAATTAACATGTACATCATAGTCAAACCTAAAAGGGCTTATTAGTATTAAGAAATAACAAAATATTTCAACAAAAAAATATATCATAAAGTGTACTATTAGTTTTACAAACTAAATTGAAACATATCATTCATTTCAACCATTACGATTACAAGAAAATTCAAATCACTACAAAAACTGTCATTCACTAATTTTGCTTTTATTGATGAAAAGGGCTCACTAGCATCCATACTCAAGAAATGACCTGCAACTATTAAATATCAGCAGGGGCTAGAAGAGCATCCACATCAGAACGGAGCCTAGCCAACTCCATCTGAAAAGAAGTAACATCAATGGTGGGTCCATGCCTCTCTATTACTCGAACCTCGAATGCATCTAGCCGCTTGTAGACTACCTGAATCTTAACATTCATCATCTGTTCCATATGAGCCTCATACTCCTCAACAGATCCCTGCATCTAGGGCCTCATGTGCTGCAGCAAGGTAGCCATCTGGGCCTCCAACTTCTGGACTTGGGCCACAGGAACTAAAGTGGACCCTAAAGGGGGAATGGCTCAGGACAAGCTTGCAGCCTAACTGGTGGTGGTGGAAAGGGGAGCATGTGCATCCATAGTAGTGTTAGGTAAAGAAGTGTCATCAGCCTGTGCCGCTACAACCTGCTCAACCTCTCGAACTAAGTCATTACCCTCGGGAGGGACTGCAACAGATGTACTCTGATGCGGGGCAGCAGGGTTTGTATCATCCTGGATGAGCCCAACATCAACATACTTGGTAACCTCGACCAATCTATTACATTCCCATATCGGCACAGTAGACTCTCTGCACAGACGAATGATCAAGCATAGGAAGGGTATCTTTGTGGTCCTTCGAAAAGCTCTCTCATAAATCTCAGCAAGTATAATCCGGGCAAAATCAACCTCTAGCCCTGCCAGTAGTGCAACAAGCATCACCGCTCGATCCTAAGTAACGATATTTTTCTCTTGCGTGGGGGACAGTCTGGTACGGATGATGGACTACTAAAATTTTGCCCCAAAACTAAAAGTCGCCTTTTTGATCGGCAAATACATATTCTGCACCCATTTGATGCTCTTTCCATCCTTACCAATATATCGAGCCATCCATCGAAGTAGTGACTCCCTCTGCTTAGAGTCTCAGAAAGCACGACCCTAAACAATCCCCATCCGGTCGTCGTACTTCAACGTATTAATAGGAAGAGTGTGTCTGGCCGTAAACAAAATGGCGGATGGTGGTCTCAGAAATGCACACCAGTAGTCCCCGCACCATGGTAGTGAGGAGAGGTAGCTGGACCAAAGCCTTGGCGCGTAGTGGCAAGGCACTAATGACGGTGGTAACATATGCGACGTAGAACTCAAACACCATCTCCTCGCTATATCTCCCTATACTCTCTGCCATCTAGTTGCACATGTGCTGCTGGAATAAAGCATGAATGGAGGGCATCATGTGGAGGCTCCATGTCAAAACCTGGCGCTCGTCAATAATCGGATGGGCTACCTTTCTGTGCTTATAGGGCCTTCCCGCCAATATATATCTGGTACTAGCCCTCGATACACCACCTATTCAACTCTGCGGCGCTTTGAATTGGCTCAACTCTCGTGTTGGGTGGGTCCTGGGCATCCCTCGTGCTATCGACATCAAAAGAAGAAGCGGAAGTACTGCTGGAACCAAAGCCAGAATGTGACTCTCCTGCAGGTGTGGCCCCCTTCTTAAACTTGGGGTTAGTAACTTTGACCTAGTCATTAGAAGTAGTACCTGCCTGACTGTATTCTTCGTAGTCCAGGGGGTAGTGGGGGAGCCTTTGGTGGTCTCAGGTACGTACGTGTCCTCACTGGACTTCACGATCATGTGGTGGGATGGGGCATAATCTTAGACTTGCCCACCCTTGTGTACATGAGAGATTGTTTCGGTGCCATGGTACCTGTGGAAGACTGGTTAGTACCTAAAAGAACCCATAAAGACCTAAGAAACAATTTTAGAACAACATGTGGACTTAGACAAAAAAAATTATGAATCTAAGGCAGCAGTTGTTTTATGACCTCCAGTGGGTACCTACGGACCGTCGATTGAACGGCGGACTGTGGATCCCCTCAACAAAATCAGGAAGTCAAATTTTTGTGTTTCTGATGGGGAACCACGGATGTGCAAAATGGTCCACCGATCAAATGACATACCTTAGACAACACCGTGGTTCATGACTTTGCCAGTTTTGGTGTGTAATTGATTTACGGACCTCGATTTACAGTCCGTAGGTTGACCTACGAATCGTGGGTTGAGGTCGTTGATCAGTGTTGTGCATGCTTTGTTATTCCAACTTTTCATTCGACACTTTAAACTTAACAATCAACAACCAATCTAAGTCTAAACATGTATTTCAACATATTATGTGGTAGTTCGTCATTCCTAGGATTTCCATCATTCACATTTCACATTTAATCAAATAAAAGTGAAACCCTAAGTCAAAAAACCCACTTAGACATCGAATCCATTTTGTTTAGTTAAATTTGGCAACACACTCCAATTACCATCGTTCCAAGGGTAGTTTTACGACTAGTCTATACCAAGTTATCATGAAAATTCCTACCCAAGGTCAAGTACAACTTCGTTGATTTCAATTCAAACAATGAAAACAAACCAAAGTTTTAGTGAGATAGATTACCTTACAAGCAAAGCGAAATTGAGGAGTGTGTTGGTTTTGACTTCTTTTCAAGACCCAAGTAGACTTAACACCGAACCCAGACTAGAAATGGGATATTAGAGTGGAAATAGAAGATTTGGGAGAAAATGGACGATCTAGGAGAAAATGGCAGATATGGAAATAGAAAGGAATTAAAAATGAAAGGGGAGGATTATATGAATGTGATGGGGGAGTTTAGTGGGTGAATTTGGGGTGATTAATTAGTTTGTAATGGTTTTGGAGGGGGGGGGGGATAAAGAAATGGGGCATGTACTTGAAATGAGGGGTTTTTATTTAAATGGGGGTCCAGATCGGGTCGACATCAACCCTAACTTGGACCCACAAAACCCCATCGACGGTCTGTGGGTCAACCTATGGTCCGTTGATGGGTACCGTGGTTCACTCTAACACTAGTAAAATTCAAAACACTAACTTGGGATCTACAATGCCATCCACGGCCCGTGATTGGACCTACGGAGCGTCGATGGGAACCATAGACCACTACATCAATATATTTTTCTACAGATTTTTGCAGATTTCTCCTTTTCATCCGTGCCCATGTATCAAACATTAGGCCTTCCTTTTTGTATTTTCTAGACACTTTTTATACACAAACCCTAATCTATCATTATCTAGCCAACACAAAAACTCAAAATAAGAAAAACTATGTAGAAAACTACAAATTTAAGAAAAACTCCCTATATCGAAAAGAAAAACTCCTATAGTCGGCTAGACTTTACATCTTGGGTTGCCTCCCAAGCAGCGCTTGATTTAAAGTCGCGGCAAAACGCAGACACCTTGATTACTCAGACTTCATCAAGACACCATTCCTTTATCACCTCGTTGACACTTTTAGATTGCCCTAAGTAGACCTTTATCCTCTGACCGTTCACCTTGAATTTCGCTCCTTCCTTGTTCTCCAGTTCAACCGCTCCATGTGGAAATACTTGGGATACTTTGAATTTCCCGGTCCACTTAGACTTGAGTTTGCCAGGAAACAAGCGCAACCTTGAGTTAAATAACAATACCAGATCACCGAGAGCAAATTCGCGCTTTTCAATATTTTGATCATGGTACTTCTTCATCTTATCCTTGTACAAGGCAGAACTCTCATATGCTTGTAGGCGAAACTTGTAGAGCTCATTCATCTCATTCATTCTTTAACTTGAAGCGGCGCCCTAATCCAAATTCAATTTCTTGAGTGCCCACATAGCTTTATGCTCTATCTATACCGGCAAATGACATGATTCTTTTGGTGAATTTAATAGAATGACTTA